>OZ020312.1:0-333931 GCA_963971305.1 Arcuatula senhousia
CATAAACAGAAAAGTTTACATTTTAAGTCATAAAGTATATCAAGCTTAAGGTAGGACAATAGTATAAAATCGGTCGGATAGAAGTATCTTAATGCATATATTAAAAAATAAAATAAAAGAATAGGTCACCTAGCTTAATTTTTGTAGAAAATTGATCAAACATAGTTAGATTGTGGCTATTTTTATATAGATTATATAGGGAAAATGGTTTATATTATTTTTTTCAAATTTCACAGGATTTTTGTTATCTTCTGTCAAAACATCAATTTTTGGTAGTTCTTTGAAATTAAGGTATAAAATCAGGTGGTCACCGTTCATTTTCTAAAAATAAATTGGAAAAACTGAATTTTCCCTATATGTTTCAATCAACTAATCTCCCTTGAAAAAGTACAGGAAATGTAATAAAATGAATACAGCAGTAGGGTTTTGATTCAAAGTTATTTTTTTGGTCATAATTTATCATAGTTTCAATCTTCGTACAGTTAAATAGCAAGTTTTTGCCTTTGCATTAATTTGATAACATGCTCAGAATAGATGCTCAGTGTAATACCACTGTACTCCTTAAAGTCATTCAAAGGAATCTGATGATGACTTTTTTACAGGTTCTTTATTTTTGTGTGATTACAACCAAATTGTAGACATTTTTTCCTTAATTCCTTATTAAAGCCTACTAAAACATTTGTTTAAAGCACAAGTATCTCACATCAAGAGATGGCTGGTCCCAGACAATAAATATTATATGATTGTGTATATAAAACACTTCAAAATATTTAGAATAAGTTGTACAACCCTATGAATCATAATATGAAAAACAAACAAAAATTACTTGTTAGTAATAGGCTGCACAACCCCTTTGTTAAGAATAGGACCATCTTTGTGTAGATACAGGGCTGGCCAAACCAAAAAATCCACCTCATCACCAGCCTTAGTGTAAGACCTTAAAATATTTGTGTCTATTTTTGTCTCTCTTGGAAAGTCCCAATCTATATATACTGGAGGGTCCTGTATCTGCATCATCCATGTGTATCTAATACAATCATCTATAAATGCCTTACAGACAGAGATCTGTTTATCTGTTAGACTTCTCTTGTCTTTCAGGACATTGGGTAATATCTATTAATAGATCAAGGAGTTGTTTAATATCTAAATATAGCTAAAAAAAGTGGGTAATAACAAAATCATTATATAATATGATTTTGGCATTTCTATTTTCTATATTCTATTTCACACTATTCTTTTATCAAATAACAGGATGATAAATCTTCAATGTGTGTCCCTATAAAAATTCATTTTGTATTATTTGGTTAAAAAACTTCTTTTAAAACTTATGAATTAGAGGGATGAATTCAGTCAATATGCATACGTCACTAAGATCCCCACCTTTGTAGGAGAGCTTTCTGGTACGTAATTGACATCTTTGAGAACCAGGATTGGTTGATAATTTTTCAAATAAATTTTTTTAAATCTCTAGTATATAAACAAACTCCAAAACATTAAAAAACAAGGAAATGTGTCAAAATGACACTGATGCTCGCTGGCAAATAAAATAAAACTGTTATTTTTACAAAATTTGCTAAGTCTAAAGGCCGTAATTTAGGTCAAAATCAGTGGACCAGAACGAAACTCAAACTTGACCTGTAACTCATTATAGAAGACTCACATACTAAAAATCTTTGGAATAAATGCAATGATGTCGAAAAAAAGTGCGGAAAACTGTTATTTTTTCAAACTTCGCTAAGTCCAATGGCTGTAAGAAGCAAAGGTGTACCAAAGGGGTAATCAGTATCATAAAACCGTGAAGACAAAGACAAAACCGGCAGACAAAAAATCATCACAACAAAACAAACCACATAACAACAAAACCGCATTCAGCAACGCGAACTCAAGTCGAAACGAGAGTGAACTCAGGTGCTCCGGAAGAGTAAGCAGTTCCTGCTTGCTATAGCACACCTGTTTTTTTGGTCAAAATCTGTGGACCAGAAAGAAACTCATTATTGACCTGTAACTCATCACTCACATACCAAAAATTTTTTGAATAATTGCAAGGATGTAGAAAAAAAAGTGCGGAAAACTGTTATTTTTACAAAATTTGCTAAGTCCAAGGGCCGTAATTAAGGACAAAATCGGTGGACCAAAACGAAACTCAAACTTGACCTGTAACTCATCATGGTAGACACAAATACCAAAAATCTTTTGAATATATGCAAAGATTTTGAAAAAAAGTGCGGAAAACTAAAGTGTGACGGACGGTAGGAAGGACAGACGGAAGGACGAACAGACCGAAAAACTGTATGCCCCCAACTTTGTTGGTGGGGCATAAAAATTCATGAAAAGCACATTTTGATTTTTTGCCAGTGCATTAATTGAAGTATGGGTATTTATGGAATTTACTGTGAAATTACAATGTTTACAAACAATGACATGTGAAAAGCTTAAATATGCCACATACATTTTGTGTACAATAGGTATATGGTTTTATTAGTGCAAAACAACCTACTGCATCTCTATCTTCATGGAATGAAATATGGAAGATTTGGCATTTTAAAGATGAAATTTCTATGAATTTATTTTTAAAGTTGGTAATGCATTAAATCCAATTGGGCTTCCAATACTGGATTCAACCCAAATAAAACAAATAAATGTGTCAACCATGTTTGATATAAATCATCTGCACCTGTTTTAAACAGTATGACTTTGTTTATTTCGGTCCTAACTGATAAGACTAAACATGTTTTAATAAAATATCTTACTTTCTGGAACTGTTATAAAGATATCTTACTTTTTAATAAAATATCTTACTTTCTGTAACTGTTAATGAGAGATCTAACTTTTTGAATGAGAATCTTACTTTCTGGAACTGTTAATGAGAGATCTAACTTTTTGAACATTATATCTTACTTTCTGTAACTGTTAATGAGAGATCTAACTTTTTGAACATTATATCTTACTTTCTGTAACTGTTAATGAGAGATCTAACTTTTTGAACATTATATCTTACTTTCTGTAACTGTTAATGAGAGATCTAACTTTTTGAACATTATATCTTACTTTCTGTAACTGTTAATGAGAGATCTAACTTTTTGAATGAGAATCTTACTTTCTGGAACTGTTAATGAGTGATCTAACTTTTTTATTAACTGTTAATACAATGTCTTACTTTTTGAATGTGATATCTTACTTTTTGTAACTGTTCATGAGATATCAAACCTTCTGTAACTCCTCTACTGTATTAGATTGAGTTTTCTTATTGATTAAGAGAGAGGAGACTATTCAAGTGTTAAAGAGATTTCTTACTTTCTGTAACTCCTCTACTGTATTAGGTGTGAGTTTTCTCCTAAGGTCTTTGATTGGTTTACATATTTCAGCAGGGATTTCAGGGACATCTTCCTGACTACCAGCTGCAGCATCCCCTGTCTACAATTATTTAGATTGGATTATTTCAAAGACTTAGTAAGATGTATCTTTTTTTTGCCTTGAACTTAGTTGTATTTTTGACTCCTACAAGCCTTAGTTTTAACTAGGTAACCAAAATAAGACAATAGCTCTTCCCATGCAGTTAAAAATTAACTTGGTTGTAAATTTATATTCAATTTGTTCTTTTACAATGCTGATTTTGCTTTAAACAAAAACAAACTTTCTTTCTTAAAAAACTAAATACTTTCTTTCTTAAAGTATTTAGTTAGCATGTGCAATAAATTTACTACTGCTAAAATGATTTAGTTCGATAAAGAATAGGCTCCAACACAAAACATGGAAAGTTACTTCAACCTGAATTTAACTTGTTTGGAATAGACAGACAAACATACTTGAATAATATGTCACTGTACCCTCCGACAAAAAAAAAATGTAAAAAGATATCCTAACTGAAACAAGTTATCTTAATTATTATTTTGTGACAATAAATTATAAACTATTGACCTACCCCATTAATAGTGTGTGTATTGGCAGTAACCATGACAGCCTGACCTATATTTCTATCTAACTGTGACACTAACCGACCACATTCATCATAAGAATCCTGTAAGAAAACAATTCCTCATTTAATAGTCACTGGGAATGCTTTCTTCTTCAAGTCTAATTAAAGAAATATTTTCGTCTTCAAATCTTTTATAATTGAAAAAAAAAATATTTTCTTCTTCAAATCTTTATGATTTAAAAAAAATATTAGGGATCCTCCATTATTGTCCCCAATTTTCAATAGTGTACAAAACATACACTTGGGAGAAGGGGTAAGAAAAAAAAAGATTTTTTGCATACACTTCACATATAATCAATGTTAAACAACAGATTGTTCAGAAAATTGAATGTAAAATGTACAAATGTAATTCTTTTAGTTTAATTACACTTTCAAATACAAATATATAATGGAATTTTCTTAATAACAAAATTTTTAAATGATTTATCACTTTGGGTGGCTAAAATCCAAAATGGTTGATGTACACTTAGAGAGGGTTTAGGAAAAGTGGACTTTTGTATTTTTTGAAAAATGGTTGATGATAGTTGAAGACCCCTTACACAAATAAAAAAGGAATGTGTCCATGGGACACAGATGCCAAGGCTAGGCCCCAAACAGGAAGTAGATGTCCAACAGACCTGAAAGTCGCTTAGGACGTACAGTTTATCATACTGTACAATCCTACTAAGTTTTAAATCATACCAAAATATGGTTTCTAAGAAAAGCTTGACAGAAATTTTCAAGTTGATTTTCATATCGGCCAAGTCCCAAACAGGAAGTAGATGTCTGCCAGACCTGAAAGTCGCTAAGGACGTACAGTTTGTCATACTGAACCATCCAATCAAGTTTCAAATCATTCCCATGTATAATTTATGAGAAAAGCTTGGCGGAAATGTTCAAGTTGATTTTCATAGATTTTCATATCTGCCTAGTTCCAAACTGGAAATAGAAGTCTGACAGACCTTAAAGTTCCTTAGGACGTACAGTTTGCCATACTGAAAAATCCTACCAAGTTTCAAATGATTCTCATGTACGGCATCTTCGCTAGCCAAGGGTTACAATCAGCTATCTCTTATCTTCATAAGATAAGAGATAAAGGATCGTAACCCTTGGCTAGCTAAGATGATGTACGGTTTCTGAAAAAAGCTTGACGGAAATTTTCAAGTTTATTTTCATATCAGCCTAGTCCCAAACAAGAAAGTAGATGTCAGACAGACCTGAAAGTTGCTTAGGACATAAAGTTTGTCATATGGAACCATCCTACCAAGTTTCAAATCATTTCCATGTATGGTTTTTGAGAAAAGCTTGAAGAAAATTTGTACAGACAGAAGGACACAGGTACAGACGGACATGAGAAAAACTGAATGCCCCCCAGACAAGACGTCACGGGGGCATAAAAATATATATTAACACATGATCTGTATTAAGTTTATATACAGAGAAGAGATATGATAAGTTTGTCCTTTTATTTATAAGCATATTCTGGAAAATTAAGCGCCAACCCATTCAAATTTCCACTTAAAATTGCTTCTTTTACAGATTTCAACACAACTGTGTTTTGATTTTTATTTCATTACCAAACATATTCTTTCCTTACTTGGAATTAATACACTTTTCAGAATGAATTTAAGAAGCAAAGTTAAAATATTAATCAATATCCATCTTCATTAAAATACAAATACCAAAAACATGTATAAAATGGTTAAATAATATGTGACGGCATGAAAAAGTCAGAGTCAGATAACAATGGACCTTAAATCCTAAGCTCAGGACATTGTGTCATTTATAAAGCATGTATTATATTACCTACTGTAAGGAAATGCAGTAGTATCTCTACACATTGTTACCTACTGTAAGGAAATGCAGTAGTATCTCTACACATTGTTTCTCATCAAGTCCTAATTCCTCCAGAGCTTCCATGGCATCTGTCCAATCATTATCATACATCTCTGTAAACTTTTCTGCTATTTTCATTGGTCGATTAGGATCAGATAGATCAGCAATGCCAGGATTATTGTTCCTTAATCTGTCTCCAGCAATGGCACTCAATCTGCAATAAGTAGTCTTTGTTATTTAAAGTGTGAATTTCTCATTCCCCCCCCCAAAAAAAAAATCAACACAGAGCACTACCTTAACCTCAGTCACATTATGTAGTCTGGATTGCATATTAACTACAACAGCAAGGTACCCCTGATACTCTGTATTGTTTTTTTTAGGTCTTAGTTACTAGTATTTTTTGTTCCACTGAATAATACCCAAGAGTAGTGAGATCTATTCATGCATGTCTCTGTTTTGTGACAACCACCTTGTTATTTTGTATTCAAATGAACATCTTTCTGGTATACATGTATAATATTATATTCCATAAAGCAGTTTTGGAGATGTATGACATGTCCTTACACTGTCAAATGTTAAACATTAGTTTTTCTTACGTCTAGTGTTTTGTATTATGTTTGATGAATGTATATAATAATTAAATTCCATATAACATGTGGGACAGACAGACAGGGTGATTTGTATATCATCCATAAAACAAGTTTGTTTGGTGTATTCATATCGTAATATTTTTACCTTGTTAATGCCTCATCTTTCTCTTTTTTCTCCTCATTAAGTTCCCTTCTTAGATTCTGCAATTCATTTACATATCTCTGTATCTGATGCTCATAGCTACAAGTAACCCATAATGCTTGTTTTATACAATGTTTTTATTCTAAAAATCTTTGACATGTTTATTTACTTTCAAATGTTTTCTGTTGATAAAACTGGCTTAATATTAGCAGTAAGTAAGTAGGTAAGTAAATGCTTTATTTAAAGAGGATAACTCAGTTAGTTAATAACTTATCTTCCCTGAGGCCCTCATAAAGTTCATCATACAAAATTACATGTATATAGGTCATAGGATATAATACATGTAATACACAAATTACAAAAAAGAAAAGAGAAAACAATTTAATAAAAGCTTATAATACATTTAAAATAAACAAACAAACACATTAAAATAGCTGACATAATATAATTTATAAAACTAGAAAAATCTGTGAGCCATACTGTGTCTGCAAACAGATACCACCCGCCTTCCTATAACCGAACAGAAAATTTCTATAACAGGAGGTGCCAATCATCAATCCCAATGATTGTGCAAAAGTTTCATAAAATCAATTAGGGGGATTATGAGGAGCTGCAGATAAGAGATGGGATCCAATAGTCATCTAATGGTTTAGTCCATGTTTTGCTTTGGGAAACCCGAAAAATTCATCAAATGAAACCCGAAAATTCATCAAATCACATTAAAAAATAGAAGGTATATATCTGCATTGGGCCACAAACTTTGTGTGATAGTTTCATGCAAAGTTATAAAGTGGTTTAGGAAGAGTTGTACCACCTTGTCATCTAGTGACCAAGGACCATGTTTTGCCATTTATGCTCAAAAATCCATCAGATCAAATTTTATGAATATTGCATATATACTCCAAAGGTCCGAAAATCCATGGTATTTTGTGAATTTCAGTATATGATACAAATATTCAATTTTCGTTTCGGTGCAAGTTCTAGATTGATCATCACTATTTCTGTCTTTTTCATTTGAAATCTTCAGTTTGGAGATAACAATAATAGTCATAGTCATGGCTGACATGAGCGCTGATGATAAAAACAATTAAATAAAAATGTTTATCTTGGTGTAGAAACTTATGCAAAACAGTTGTCAAGAATGAAGGTTTGATACAAACAAATAACAACAATTTATAAATATATGTAACAAAACCATGTACTGTATCATATCGAAAGTAATAGTATACTTTAGAAAATCTCTGGTACATATCGTATCATTGGGTTAGTGTATTGTTTCACCTCTATCTACATTTTGTTATTATACAAGATTGTGTGATTTTTAAAAAATCTATTGAGTATTTTAGGTGGAGTTGTGAAAAAGAGATGATAACAGTAAAGTAAAATGGAGGGACAGATCACTTTATACCCCCAATTTTCAATAACCATTTTATTTTTAATTGGATAAGCAGAGGCACCAAAGGGGCATTCGATTGTCAAAAGTCCGAAAAGGCAACGACAAAACCGGTAAACATGAACAAGAACAGCACAAGGAAACACAAAACATAAAAACAACCGAACAGATATCAACAACGCGAACTCAAGTCGTAACAAGAGTGAACTCGGGTGCTCCGGAAGAGTAAGCGGTTCCTGCCTGCTATAGCACACCCGCCGCGCTGCCAATTTCCAATTCAGTGTGTCAAATCCGGTAAAGGAAGACAAAACAAAACCCTATGACAAACCGACATCTGCACTCATCTGAGAGATAGAAATCCCATATTTATCTATGAGTACATGGTGTCTACCGTAAAATTTCTTGAGTGAAGACAGCAACCGAGGAGCAACATAACCCTGTGTTAGCAATTTCTGTGTCAAACGTGACGCTCTGCCAAGGAAATCGATGTAACTCCCACAAGCTCTGGAGTAACGAATCAATTGTGATACGTAAACTCCATAAGCTGGAGCGGACGGAATGTTGCTACACACGAAGGGAAAGTTGACGATTGGGAAGTTGAAGTCATCACGTTTGTCATAGAGCTTTGTTGATAGTTTTCCTTGAGAGTCTATTTCGAGATGTAGATCTAAATATGAAGCAGACTTCCTAGAATCCGTTGTGTCCTTTATCTCAAGTTCCGGGGGATATATGAGATGGAGAAAGTCACCAAATCGAGAATTGTTCAGTGAAAGGACATCATCAATATAACGGAACGTGAGGTTAAAAGAGAGAGCTAGTCTACGATCTTTTTTGTCTAGAAGAGATTGTAAGAAGTCTGCTTCATATGAATGAAGAAACAAATCAGCAAGCAAAGGTGCACAATTGGTGCCCATTGGAATCCCTATTGTTTGCTGAAAAGCACGTCCACCAAACTGAACAAATATGTTGTCTATAAGAAAGTTGAGCATGTCGATTATTTGATCTTCTGTAAATTTGTTCTTACTTTTAGACTCATTGATGGCGAAGTAAGTCTTATTATAACCGACTACCAGATATTTGTACCTGCGTTTTCCATTCTTTTTGAAAAAGCTGCGTTTAATCAGCTGTGCCAATCGTGACTTGAGTTGTTCATGTGGAATAGAAGTGTAAAGTGTGGAGAAATCGAAAGTCTTGATGCTGTTGCAAGATGAAACTGATTTAGAGTTAAGAATCTCCATCAGTTCTTTCGAATTCTTCAGGATCCACATTTGATCGACACCATTTCTAGAATACAGTAGACTCCGCCAAATCGGATATCGAATTTGTCAAGAAAAAATATCCGATTACCCAGGATATCCGATTTGCCATTTCAGGAGATCGAATATCAGTTTTGGTGACGTAACTCCAAGTCTTGTCCAAGTGTTCCATGTTGAGGATGCCATCATATTATATATTTGTTGTATCATGCAAGAATAAAGGATTTAGTGAATAGCTATTGTTATTTTATTAATTAATAAAGAATTTTCATCAATTTGTGTACTTATATTCCCTCCATAACATGTGTTTTACTGAGGTCGTCCATCTTTGTTGTTTACATTGTAGAAAATTTATTAATCTCTAACAAGAATCAACATTTTTTCTCTATCAATGTACAAGATTTAAAAAAGCTGGTATTCATTTATATCAAATCTAAATCGTAAAATAATGCATTTCAGGTTCACATTTTCATAAAGATGTCAAAATTTGTCTACATTTGTCAATCAAATATGAGATTATAGCAGCTCATGAATATTCAAAATGGCTACTCGTGATTTATAAAATGTTGATTAGCCATGTGGTTGTCCATGCATTGTCTTGGTTTTATTTCAAATCTATTGAGACATCCTTTTCAAGATTGGCATCATAGTGGAGGAAAATCAATGTTTTAAAATTGAAAACCTTCAATAAAGGAAGTCAGTTGAAATGTTAGCAGTTAGTTTTGTAGTTACAGCTCACATGATTTGTTTACAGTCATGACGTAATAAGTACACCTGTAATTTCAATAACCTATGTGTTACCCACACACAAAATATACACAGACTTCACCACTTATAAATTTATTTTGTACCAACACAATATCATTTCGAAATATATTTTATTAGCTGTGCCAACATAGAATTTCATAAATAACAACTTGAAAGGTTTCAAAACATTTATATTTTGACTTCCGGCATGTACGATGATCATGATTAACAGGTGTGCAAGAAAATAAACACACAGAAGATAGATCTTTTATTGCTTAAATAAAAACAAGTGTTTGAATAAAAACATCTTTATTTGTAAATACAATATACATTGTTCATTAAAAATCATAAACAGAGAGTTGAATGCAAATGTTGGTGAAAACTTATGTCAAACTTCCGGTCATCACGATCTTCTGAAATACAAAAAATATCCGATTTTTATACAAAATGGCAACATTTTGGAGGAATATTCTATCCTATTTGCCGATATATCCAATGTTCCGATATCCCATTTCCCGATCAAAAATATATAGAAAGAATAGGAAATGGTTTGGTGTTTTGAAATTCTATCCCATTTGCCGATATATCCAAGTAGCCGATATCCGAATTAATAGCAATAAATACATTCCCTTCATAAATTTTGATATCTATCGATCTGGATCTAGCGGCTAACCGGAAACCATGTAAAAAACATACCCCTCTGGATCCTCATCACTTCCCACCTTGCGCATGCGCAACTGTGATGCTTCCTTCTTTTTTCCGGTTTTGTGGAAAACAGCGGCTTTTTTGCATCGAGGAAAAATTTCTTTGCGTTATTTAGTGTTACTTTGATATATTGTGAGTTCAACAGGTATTGTCATGGATAACAATCATCAACCACCTTTTGATCAAGATAATATGAGTGGTTTATCGCCCTGGCAACCAGCCACAGGTCCAGATGATTTCTGGGGCAATCCTCTCCATGTGCTTCCTGAACATTTTTTGAACACCCCTTCTAGTAGTGTCCCTCCTGTTCAGGTGTCTTCCCCTGTCAGGACTTCAAGCTCCGCTACTTTAAGAGTGTCTTTACCTAGGGTTACGCACACTTTATCTAGACCAGTGGATTCAGTTCCATCTACAGTATCCACAAGTGTTCATGAGTCGTTTCCCTTTGGGCCTAGGAGTGATGCTTTTCACAGGTCTAGATGGCCTGCTCCTTTTGCTTACCCTATGCCTTTTCATGGACCCCCTTTTGATCCATATGCCACCCAATCAGTGTGGTCTCATCAAGGGTCCAATAGTAGGTCTTCTTTAGAGCCCTCCTTTAGCGAGGACATAAAGAAACTTACGACCAGCATTCATACCTTAAGTGCTACTGTCAATGCTAAATTTTTAGAAGTGGGCAGTAGACTTGACAACTTAGAGAAGAGACAGGTAGGTAGTTTTCAGTCTCCTCTCTCTCCCCAACCTCAGTCATCTCGTCCATCTTGTTCTGGCTCTCAGCCCTTGCAAATGCCTGATTTTGATGACTCTGTTTCCTTGGCTCCTAGGAGTCAAGAGGCCCAGTTTTTAGAGGATGAATCTTATACTGCGCCTGATGCTCCAGATGAGGTTGTAGAAGCTGAGGAGCAGGAGTTGGTTTCTCGTGAAGAAACGCCTCCTGTCTCCTTTGCTGGCTTGCGGAGTAGGGTTTACGAGGTCAGAAGGAATTCTGACATTCCTATGGCCTCCCCCACCAAACGCTCCGCAAACCCTTCTGATTTCCAGTCTTGTTCTGGTATGGTTAAACCAGAGGTGAAAGGTTATTCTTCTTTCCCAGCTTCTAGCCATTTCAAGAACTCTTTGTCGGTTATCAATGCTTCTTTGGAAGAGAACAAATCTTCCAAGTTTTCAGCTTCTGGTCCTGGTGTAAAATTTTCCTTTGGACCTTTGAGCTTTCCTGGTGGTATGATTCGCACCAAAGAGTATGATATTCATGATGCTCCCTTGGCTTCTCATCCTCCTACTTGCGAGAGATCCTTTACTTCTCTCTTACATTCTAGGTTGGTTGATGGCCTGAGACTTTCTCAGTCATCTTACTATAAGTCCGAAAACAATCTTAGGCTTGCTTCTCGTTCTCTGCAGACAGCTGAGCATTTTCTTTCAGCAGTTGGTTCTCTACTTAAGGATAAGGGAGAAGATTTTACCGAGATAAAATCGCTCCTTTTGCAAGTGGACAAATGTTTAGGTGCTGCCCAACCTATGGTTTTGGGTACTCTTTGTAATTTTGCTCTTGCTAAGAGACAAGACATTTTAGACAAGTCCTCTGTCTCTGAGTCTTTGAAAGAATCCCTGTTGTTTTCTCCTTTGGATCAGGGTTCTCTCTTTGGTATGTCCTTGAAAACTCTCAGAGAAGAGTTACTCAAGGAACCACCTACTGTTAAGGTTGATGTCCAGGTCTCTGAGGGGAGGAGGAAAGTTACTACAACTCCCCAGCCTTATCAACCTGCTCAAGCTAAGGCTCCTCCTGCTTCTCACGCACAGTCTGCTCAGCGCAAGAGACCTTTTGAGCCCAAGTCTGTTTCTTCCTCTTCTTCCCAACCTGTTAATTATAAGAAATCTAAATTTGGGAAGGGAAAGAAACAGGGTTTTTGACTTGCTTCCCCCTCCATTTGTACCGAGTCCACAGGAGTTTCCTCTTCCTTGTCCTCTTCTTCCAGTCGGGGGCAGACTTTCCCACTTCATTCATCAGTGGGAGGAAGTCACTTCAGACAAGTGGGTTCTTTCGGTACTACGGAGGGGTCTTCAGCTTCAGTTCTCAGAACACCCTCCTCTCTCTTCTGTTCCAATAGATCTTTCCACGACTCGAGATATTCAGAAAAATCTTCTCTTACAACAGGAAGTTCTTTCTCTGCTCCAGAAAGGTGTGTTGGAAGAAGTCAGTCAACCTTACGGTCTAGGGTTTTATTCCCGTCTGTTCCTTGTTCCCAAAAAGAACAAGACGATGAGACCTGTGTTAGATCTTTCAGTCCTAAATCGCTTTCTTGTTATCCCTCATTTCAAGATGGAGACAAATCGGTCAATCAGGTCCTCCCTCCATACGAACATGTGGACGACTTCTCTAGACCTCACGGACGCCTACTTTCACATCCCAATTTCAGTGGGTTTCCGGAAATATCTTCGTCTAGTGTGGAACAGCAAAGTTTATGCCTTCAAGGCAATGCCCTTTGGCCTGTCAACTGCACCTCTGGTGTTCACCAAAGTTTTTCAGACTGTGGTATCCCATCTTCATGTCCAGTCAGTTTTCATCCACACTTACCTAGACGACTCTCTTATCAAGAATTATTCTTGCTCCCTTCTTCAGCACCAGACTGTTTCAGTTATCAAACTTCTTCTGAGTCTGGGTTTTCTGATTTCTTGGGAGAAATCCGAACTTGTTCCTTCCCAAGATTTCATTTTCCTTGGGGAACACTTTCGGACAGATCTGGGTCTTGTCTGTCCTCCACTAGAGAAATTAGACAAACTGACCCTTCTTGTGTCCAATCTGTGTCGAGCATCCTCAGTTCCAGCTCGTCAGTTTCTTCAACTGATAGGCTTTCTTATTTCCTTGATGGATGTAGTACCATTGGGACGTCTTCATATTCGTCCCCTTCAATGGTACCTTCTCGAGTTTTGGCACCAAAGGTCTCAGTTGTGGGAAGCTCAAGTTCCTGTGCTACCACGTCTGTTGCCACATCTTCAATGGTGGTTACAGAGGGAAAACCTTCGAACAGGTTTACCTCTAGACCCACCAGATCCCAATCTGACAATTTACACAGATGCCTCCCTGACAGGCTGGGGAGCCTTTCTGGAGGGCAGGTCAGTGTCGGGTCTTTGGTCAGGACCTCAGTTGGAGGAACATATCAATGTGCTCGAGATGAGGGCGGTGCTCCTCTCTCTACAGCACTTCAGATCCCTTCTACAATGTCAGTCTTTGTTGATAGCTACGGACAATACCACTGTAGTAGCTTACCTGCAGAATCAAGGGGGGACTCATTCTGTGTCTCTTTACCTGATTTGCAGGGAGATCCTTCTGTTCTGTCACAATCTGAGTATTCTAATATCAGTTCGTCATGTTCCTTCAGAACAGAATCTGATAGCAGATGCCCTCTCACGGTCTCTGACTCCAGTCAATACAGAGTGGGAATTACACCCAACTGTCTTTCAAGCAATTACTCTTCAGTGGGGCAGCCCATTGATAGATCTGTTTGCTACGAGTCTGAATTTCAAACTCCAGACTTATGTCTCTCCTATCCCAGACGAGAAGGCTTTGGCAGTAGACGCAATGACTCTGTCTTGGAAAGGGATGTTTGGCTACATGTTCCCTCCTTTTCGCCTTCTTCACAGGATCTTGTTCAAGATCCACAGGGATTCTTGCAGGGCCATCCTCATAGCCCCTGCTTGGTCCCGCCAGTCCTGGTTTCCAGACCTTCTTCAACTCTGTTGTGCCAGACCTCTTCTTCTTCCTCTGAGGAAAGACCTATTGTCTCAATTCAAAGGGAAAAAGTTACATCTCGGTCTGGAGAAGTTGCATCTACACGCTTGGCTGTTGTCAGGACTTCCCTCCGAGAGGGAGGATTTTCTGAGAGAGCAGCCAAGTGTATTGCAGGGTCTGTTAGAAAGTCCACAGGAGCGGTTTACGACTCCAAGTGGTCAATCTTCTGTGCTTGGTGTGGTGAGAGGGAGATTGATCCTCTCACAGTGTCTGTCCCACACTTAGCAGATTTTCTTGTTTATCTTTTCCAAGATAAGGGTTATTCCCCTTCCACCATTAAGGGTTATCGTTCTGCTATAGCCAGAACTCTTTCTTTATCAGGTGGTACAGATTTTTCAAATAATGATTTTTTATCTCGTTTGATAAAAAATTTCTGTCTTGAACGTCCTAGAGAAAGACGTTTAGTTCCTTTATGGGATTTAAGTTTGGTACTAAAAGTTTTTCAGTATCCTCCTTTTGTACCTTTAAGTTCTATTTCCTTTAAGCATTTGACTTACAAATGCTGTTTTTTGTTAGCCCTAGCTACTGGTCGACGTAGAAGCGAGCTTCACGCTCTTTCTATTTCAGAGTCTTGTATGCGATTTACTGCGGACAAATCCTCAGTAACTCTTCTTACTGATCCCTCTTTTTTGGCAAAGAATCAGATACCTGAAAAGGGATCAGGTTTAATTGTTGTTCCTGCTCTACCCATCTCAGCAAACAACAATAGTTTGTGTCCTGTGCAAACTCTTCTTCAGTACTTGACAGCCTCAGTTGCTAATAGAGCTGAAACTTCTTCTAGACTTTTTGTGCCTATTAAGAAAGGTGTGGTAGATATTTCCGCCAAAACCATTTCTTCTTGGCTTTGTCGTACTGTTTTGTTGGCATACAAGTTAGCTTCTCCTGAGAACTTGTCTCGACATCAAGTTAAAGCTCATGAAGTAAGAGCTTTAGCTTCTTCCTGGAGTATTTTTAATTCTTCCTCTTTATCGGAGATCATGTCTGCTGGTTTTTGGAGGTCTGACAACACCTTCTATAACCACTATTTGCGTTCCATGCCATTGCATGCGGATACTTTATATTCTTTGGGTCCTCTGGTTACTTCACAGAAAGTAATTTTTCCTCCTTCGGGGGATTCAGCCTTAAAGGGAAAATTCGCAAAAAAATAATTTTTATATATGTTTTTCGTCACATTTTACTAAACATAAATATACATGTAAAACTTTTCAATCTTCACTAATAAGCGAGTATGAGAGCGTTTTGTGTTGATAAATTAGAACGATGGGTGCGGCCATTTTGTACGGCTAGAAGGCCCTATTGTCACGTGACCATCACCTAATATCCAATAACCACAAAGTACCAATACGATAACGACACGCAATGGTCATCTCTATCGTCATCTAAAACATGATGATAGTTGGTTGTTCTACCCAGCGTAGTGACGGTTAAGTGTTATTCCGTTTTCCTGACCTAAAGAAAAAGCCAGACTTGCATCTTAAATGGGTCCAGTCTTTAGATTTGCCAACCAAAAATTTGAAATGATTTTAATAAATGTACAAAAGCAAAATTTCACTGCGTGTGAAGCGCTTTTCTGGATAAACCTTTATCAGACAGGCTAGGAGAAGAAAACTTGGAAAACCGGTAGAATATTAGATTTGATTTAGAAATGCCAAAAAAATATTTTAACAATGACCATACAGATAAATTTATCAATTTCTAACGAAACAATTTTCTAAAGTGTTCTTTTGTCCATGAAAAATGTTTATATCTATCTATATTTCATTTTTTTACATGTTAGATTAATACCTAGTATGCCAGGACTAGTATGTAACGGTCGGAATCTTTGCTATAAAAATCCACAAGACAAAAATATCAGTTTTGTTTAAAAGAAAAAGAATTATTACGGGTGTGCGTAGAATTAAGAATATAACCAAAAGCGGAACAAAACTTATCTTTTTGTTTTGTATAAGCGTTTTATCACTTCAGTTATAACTAAGTCTGTGCATTTATTCAGAATATTTTTTTTAATAACAAGTAAATATACATTTTAAAACAGACAACAATTTTTTCTTCATTTTTTTATCCATTCCCTATGCATTCCTTAAAAATTCGCAAATGTATTTTTTTTTATCTTTAAAGGATTTCTCCAACGTTCATTATATAGAAGATGATATTATTTTTACCTATATGAACCAAGGAATTAGAATACATGTAATTCCTTGTATGAACATAGTAATTCACAGTCGGGGGCAACGTATTTAAACTTGTGACACTCCCAGGTATTACTTACTTCCCGGGATGGTAATTAACAGGTGGTAGTGTAATGGTTTATGACAGAAAAAGAGATCATTTGTTTCTGTTAATTATTTATATTTAGTACAACGAAAGACTTACAATTTATCACTCGTGTCTTTGATTTTTCGACATCTTTATCTGTGTAAAAATAGTGAAATTGTTCTTCTTCAGGTTTTTTTTTTACATTTCTCTTTCAAAACGTAAAACAAAAAAGCACACTATACAGAAAACGCTTCGTGTTACCTTCATGTAGTCAGCCGTAAGAGTATATACCACAATCTTGTGTTCGTAAGATTGATTTTAAAAAGTATAAATATTTTATCACTTGCTCTCCCCCGGTGGCGTTTGTACCACAAGAAACTAATATAACTAGTTTTCAACACAACAGGGTTTAAACAAACTGTCTTGAAGTCGTGGTAGCACCAGGATCGAAGATATCGGTGAATAATGTAAACTCGTGGCAGCATAGGCATTCTGCGAGCAAGGGCATTGGCACACAGCGATCGGAACATTTGCACTATTGAGTGTCAAATTGGGTTGCTTTGAAATTCAGTCTAGCGATTTATCTCCAACTCTTCTATCTACCGGATTTCTTCCTCCGTATATTCTGGTTCAAGTTGATGCCCTTCCTTACCCAATTCGACCAAATCTGCAGAACTAAAGCTGCTAGCAGACACGTCACTCACGTAATCAGACATTACAAATATTTAGAGGGGACATTGGTGCAAAGTATATTATATAGCAATTATTTTTCTCATTCTCTCGAAATTACGATTAATCTTTAACAAAACCAAAAACCTTATTAAACCCCGTTTAACAATCAGGAGACGAAAGAGTCTAAGAAAAGGTAATACCCAGCTAAAGATCACCGTCTCTTCTTTGATCTTTATGAGGTGACTATTAGACAGGCTTAATTGATTTGAATTAATCCGTTAAACTGATAGCCTTTCAATGATCAGCTATTCAGTTTAATAGCTGTCTAATGAGATTAAAAGGCCGGGGAAAAGGTTCACGTCGAATATACAAAATTCTTACCTGGGGCAAATTACGTAATCGCCAATTTGCAATTAACACCTGGGATGTCTGGCCAGGTGACACCTTGTTGTTTTAAATAGCGTGATTATCATATGAAAGCGAAAATTTTCAAATCATTTTAACGATGTAATTAAAATAGAGTAATTTATGAATAAGATTAGAATTATGCAGTAGAATTCAAATTATTATCATGATTTAATTATTTAATATTGATGTTTAAAAAAAATCATTAATTAAAAATTTATCCCAAATAATGATAAAAATACTATATATATAAAATCTTCATAATAATTATGTGAATGCGTATCGGTTTATCGTTATTAAATATTTTCTTTTGTTTACCAATAAGACCACGCGTCACCACTGTGTTTTATTAAATACAATATCGATATCGATTATATAGCGTTAATCGGATAAAGATGCAATACACAGATGTCCGGTCATATCCCATAATGCACTCAAGACCATCTCACTGACGTCACTGAGTTACTTTTGAAATCAGAAAATGCCAAATATCTCTGTTATAAATAAGAATTTTTTGAAAAAAATTTGGATATATGTTTTTGATGACATTTTCTATCATTTAAGACCATAAGTCAAAATTCGTGAATTTTCCCTTTAAGATAAATTCTGTTTATCAAAATTTATGAAGGGAATGTATTTATTGCTATTAATTTGTAATTTTTAGGATTAAAATTAATATTAATTAAATAAATACTTACCTTCATAAATTAGAGGTCCCACCCCTTTTTTGGCCTCCCCTTCATCCCCCTTCTATGGCTTTTTTCCACGTCAAAAGAAGGAAGCATCACAGTTGCGCATGCGCAAGGTGGGAAGTGATGAGGATCCAGAGGGGTATGTTTTTTACATGGTTTCCGGTTAGCCGCTAGATCCAGATCGATAGATATCAAAATTTATGAAGGTAAGTATTTATTTAATTAATATTAATTTTAATCCTAAAAATTACAATTTCGTGGAGTCTACTGTAACAACAATCGTAATATTTCTGGAGGCCGGATTTTATTGCCGTCAGTATTGAGGTCAACAGGACTGAAAGAGGTTTAGTGGTACATTTCGATGACCCTGCAATGAAGCGCTGTTTGTATGGATTTTTATGTAATTTAGGAATCCAATACAGGGATGGAATGTCATCATTGTCAGCACCAACAGAGAGCCTGAAAGAGGAAATGACAGATTTATGATTGTCAATAATTTCCTCCTTAGACAATGTTGTAGCTGTGTACGTGCTGCTATTGTTGGTACAACTAACCCCTAATTCAACTGTCAAGCACTCAATATAGTGTTTCTTGCACACAAAAATGATGTTATTTGGTGCTTTGTCTGCAGGTACAACAACATATTTGTCGTGTAAGGTGGACAGTGTTTTTGCAACATCAGCGTTGTTAAAAATGGATGTTGCTTTAGTGCTCATTGAGCTCTTCAAAGAATTAATTCGTTTCAAAATCAATGACCTCACAGCTTTAACCCACTCTGACAAAACGTCCATTTCTTTCTCCTGTTCTTTCTTGGCCCATTTTCTGGCATAGTCTTCAACTGAATCCATAATTGTTTTAAAATTATGGTTCCAGTTGATACGTCTAGGCTCACGGTATTTTGGTCCTTTAGCCAAAACATCGCGAAGTAAATCATTTTCCACGATGTTTAGGTCACCAGTTATAACGTGGCCAGAGGGACTATAATTGAATGGGGACTTTTCACAAGAACAGTCTGGAGGTTTTGCTTTGAGGTCATTGATTTGGAAATCCCGCAACACTTGTTTGTAGTTGAAAACCTTGGGTGCAATAGTGGAAGTATAGGTATAAGAGATGATTGGAATACTTTTATCTTTGAAATAAGGAGGAATATGTGCCGTTACAGATTTGTGATGTAGAATATTTCCTAAATTTATGGCATCTAAACCTTTGTTTAAAAAGGGTAGTGAGAGAAAAGAACGGTTGTCTTTGCTGTTTTTGTGTGGAACTCCAACAGGTTTGAATAAGCGGTTGTAACCGATATCAAGCACAATAGCGGTTAGTCGGTAAAGGTTTGAATTTGGGTCAGTGACTGTATTTTCAAGACATTCTTTATATAAAGTATTAAGTTTTGAAAGGGGTATAGAATACAACTTGGTGCGAATGTGATGAATCCCTAGTGGTTTTTGGACATACGGTAGCAATCCGGTAATGGTAACATCGCAAAGCTTTGGTGCATTGTATTTACGATGACCACGACTGCGTTTCCGTCTTTCTGTTATTTCAAAGAGATTCATCACATTCACATCATTGCATCTAGGGCTAGACAAATTACCTATACTTCCAATATTATCGTTGCACCCATAAGGTAGTGCGGTCCCCAGTCGTCTAATCCAGAACTCTTCTCTCTCCCTACGAAAAGGTGTACTCAATGTGGGATTGTTTGTAGAATGGTAAATTTTTTCTAGAATGCGAACTTTAAGGGACAAAATGGAATGGTCTGGTTGGTTAAAATGTTGGTAGACAAAAGGAAAACTGTCGTTGTTGACACCCGACCTGTGACCACACATACGAGCATTTAGTCTCCCTTTTGTCTCACCAACATAAATCAATCCACAAAGCGTGCATTCTAGTCCGTAAATTAGGTTGGACGATGTGCAATTTAAATCATCCCAACTGTGAATGTTATATGATCGATTGGTTAAATTGCTCTTAATTTGAGTGTCAGTGATCAAGATATTACAGGTTTTACAATTTTTAATTCCACATTTACTGACCGTGCAATAGGATTTAATATTTTCAAAATCTAAGACGTCTTCCAAAAGTACAGAGCATGGTTTGATGTTATTATTCGAATCTAAGTTTTTATATTGGAGTTCTGGATTTTCAGACTGGGTATATGAAATCTTTGACGAAACTGGGGTATTTTGGACACCTATATTACGAAACGACGCCGTGTCCGTAGTGTCGTTAAGTCCAGGCCTTTTTATACTGGGCGACGCCTGAGCCAGTATCCTTTTCTGGTTTCTCAAAATCATGCTAAATATAAATTAAGCTACTGGGCTGGTGATGTCCTCGGGGACAGATTGTCCACCAGCAGAGACATCGACCCAGTGAAATGAAATAAGCAGAGGCACCAAAGGGGCATTCGATTGTCAAAAGTCCGAAAAGGCAACGACAAAACCGGTAAACATGAACAAGAACAGCACAAGGAAACACAAAACATAAAAACAACCGAACAGAAATCAACAACGCGAACTCAAGTCGTAACAAGAGTGAACTCGGGTGCTCCGGAAGAGTAAGCGGTTCCTGCCTGCTATAGCACACCCGCCGCGCTGCCAATTTCCAATTCAGTGTGTCAAATCCAGTAAAGGAAGACAAAACAAAACCCTATGACAAACCGACATCTGCACTCATCTGAGAGATAGAAATGATCATTCAAATTATTAAAAAGAATATTTTTTGAACAAAATTTGAAGATATGTAGGTATGTTTGTGTAATATTTATGTCTCAATTCTGATGCACTGCAAATCTGTATGCAAGAGGTAAAAAAACAACAATAGAACTTAACATCACTGAAAATTTCCAGTCAGCAAACCTATGAAAGGTAAAGAAGCACAAATACATAAGAAGTAAGATCACACTTACCTTTCTTTTTCATTTTCTTTTTCTGTATGTATCTTCTGTACAAATGTCTTATATTGTTGTAACTCTTGTGATAATCTAAAATATCATAAAGTATTGATTAAGTATTTCAGATAATTGCAACAACGGTTAATATTATATTTGTGCATGAATTGTCTGTGTCACCATGCTTAAAGCAATGTCATTTATCAGCTAAGGCAGCTCTGAAAATATATTACTAAACAAAAAGACGAATAACAACCCATTGTGCTATACCACATGTATGTACTACATTAAAGTAAAAGGATTGAAGACCCTTGAAGGGAGGAGTAAAGCATTAAGTCAGCTTGGAGGGAGAAGTAAAGGATTGGATCAGTTTCCAGGGAGAAATTGAGGATTAAGTCAGCTTGAAGGGAAAAGTAAAGGATTGGGTCAGCTTGGAAGGGGAAAGTAAAGGATTGAGTTAGCTTGAAGGGAGAAGTAAAATGATTGAGTTAGCTTGAAGGGAGAAGTAAAATGATTGAGTCAGCTTGACGGGAGAAGTAAAGAATTGAGTCAACTTGATGGAAAAAGTAAAGGATTCAGTAAGCTTGGAAGAAGAAGTAAAGGATGGAGTCAGCTTGAAGGGAGAACTAAAGGATTGAGTTAGCTTGGAAGGAGAAGTAAAGGATGGAGTCAGCTTGGAAGGAGAAGTAAAGGAAGGAGTTAGCTTGGAAGGAGAAGTAAAGGATGGAGTCAGCCTGGAACGAGAAGTAAAGGATGGAGTCAGCCTGGAAGGAGAAGTAAAGGATGGAGTCAGCTTGGAAGGAGAAGTAAAGGATGGAGTCAGCCTGGAAGGAGAAGTAAAGGGTTGAGTTAGCTTGGTAGGAGAAGTAAAGGATGGAGTCAGCTTGGAAGGAGAAGTAAAGGAAGGAGTTAGCTTGGAAGGAGGTGTAAAGGATGGAGTCAGCTTGGAAGGAGAAGTAAAGGATGGAGTCAGCCTGGAAGGAGAAGTAAAGGATGGAGTCAGCTTGGAAGGAGAAGTAAAGGATGGAGTCAGCCTGGAAGGAGAAGTAAAGGATGGAGTCAGCTTGGAAGGAGAAGTAAAGGATGGAGTCAGCTTGGAGGGAGGAATAAAGGATGGAGTCAGCTTGGAAGGAGAAGTAAAGGATGGAGTCAGCCTGGTAGGAGAAGTAAAGGATGGAGTTAGCTTGGAAAGAGAGGTTAAGGATGGAGTCAGCCTGGAAGGAGAAGTAAAGGATTGAGTCAGCTTGGAGGGAGAAGAAAAGTGAGTCAACTTGAAGGAGAAGTAAAGGATTGAGTTAGCTTGGAGGGAGGAGTAGAGGCTTGAGTCAGCTTGGAGGGAGAAGAAAAGTGAGTAAGCTTGGAGTGAATAGTAAAGGATTGAGTAAGCTTGTAGGGAGAAGTAAAGGATTAAGTTAGCTTGAAGGGAGAAGTAAAGAATTGAGTCAGCTAAGAGTGAGAAATACAGGATTGATTTAGCTCAGAGGCAGAAGTAAAGAATTAAGTTAGCTTAGGGGGGAAAAGAAAAGGATTGAGTCAGCTTGGAAGGAGAAGTAAAGGATGGAGTCAGCTTGGAAGGAGAAGTAAAGGAAGGAGTTAGCTTGGAAGGAGGTGTAAAGGAAGGAGTCAGCTTGGAAGGAGAAGTAAAGGATGGAGTCAGCCTGGAAGGAGAAGTAAAGGATGGAGTCAGCCTGGAAGGAGAAGTAAAGGATGGAGTCAGCTTTGAAGGAGAAGAAAAGGATGGAGTCAGCCTGGAAGGAGAAGTAAAGGGTTGAGTTAGCTTGGTAGGAGAAGTAAAGGATGGAGTCAGCTTGGAAGGAGAAGTAAAGGAAGGAGTTAGCTTGGAAGGAGGTGTAAAGGATGGAGTCAGCCTGGAAGGAGAAGTAAAGGATGGAGTCAGCTTGGAAGGAGAAGTAAAGGATGGAGTCAGCTTGGAGGGAGGAATAAAGGATGGAGTCAGCTTGGAAGGAGAAGTAAAGGATGGAGTCAGCCTGGTAGGAGAAGTAAAGGATGGAGTTAGCTTGGAAAGAGAAGTTAAGGATGGAGTCAGCCTGGAAGGAGAAGTAAAGGATTGAGTCAGCTTGGAGGGAGAAGAAAAGTGAGTCAACTTGAAGGAGAAGTAAAGGATTGAGTTAGCTTGGAGGGAGGAATAGAGGCTTGAGTCAGCTTGGAGGGAGAAGAAAAGTGAGTAAGCTTGGAGTGAATAGTAAAGGATTGAGTAAGCTTGTAGGGAGAAGTAAAGGATTAAGTTAGCTTGAAGGGAGAAGTAAAGAATTGAGTCAGCTAAGAGTGAGAAATACAGGATTGATTTAGCTCAGAGGCAGAAGTAAAGAATTGAGTTAGCTTAGGGGGAGAAGAAAAGGATTGAGTCAGTTTGGAAGAAGAAGTGAGGGATTGAGTAAGCATGGGGGAGAAGTAAAGAATTGAGTCAACTTGAAGGAGAAGTAAAGGATTGAGTCAGCTTGGAGGGAGAAGTAAAGGATTGAGTTAGTTTGAAGGGAGAAGTAAAGAATTGAGTCAGCTAACAGTGAGAAATACAGGATTGATTCAGCTTAGAGGCAGAAGTAAAGGATTGAGCCATCTTGGAGTAAGAAGTAAAGGATTGAGTCAGCTTGGAAGGAGAAGTAAAGGATTGAGTTAGCTTGGAAGGAGAAGAAAAGGATTGAGTTAGTTTGAAAGGAGGAGTAAAGGATTAAGTTAGCTTGGAAGGAGGAGTAAAGGATTGAGTAAGCTTGGTAGGAGGAGTAAAGGATTGAGTCAACTTGGTGGGAGAAGTAAAGGGTTGAGTTAGCTTGGAGGGAGAAGTAAAGGATTGAGTTAGTTTGAAGGGAGAAGTAAAGAATTGAGTTAGCTAACAGTGAGAAATACAGGATTGATTTAGCTTAGAGGCAGAAGTAAAGGATTGAGCCATCTTGGAGTAAGAAGTAAAGGATTGAGTCAGCTTGGAGGGAGAAGAAAAGTGAGTCAACTTGAAGGAGAAGTAAAGGATTGAGTAAGCTTGTAGGGAGAAGTAAAGGATTAAGTCAAATTGAAGGGAGAAGTAAAGGATTGAGTCAGCTTGGAGGGAGAAATACAGGATTGATTTAGCTCAGAGGCAGAAGTAAAGAATTGAGTTAGCTTAGGGGGAGAAGAAAAGGATTGAGTCAGTTTGGAAGAAGAAGTAAGGGATTGAGTAAGCATGGGGGAGAAGTAAAGAATTGAGTCAACTTGAAGGAGAAGTAAAGGATTGAGTCAGCTTGGAGGGAGAAGTAAAGGATTGAGTTAGTTTGAAGGGAGAAGTAAAGAATTGAGTCAGCTAACAGTGAGAAATACAGGATTGATTTAGCTCAGAGGCAGAAGTAAAGAATTGAGTTAGCTTAGGGGGAGAAGAAAAGGATTGAGTCAGTTTGGAAGAAGAAGTAAGGGATTGAGTAAGCATGGGGGAGAAGTAAAGAATTGAGTCAACTTGAAGGAGAAGTAAAGGATTGAGTCAGCTTGGAGGGAGAAGTAAAGGATTGAGTTGGTTTGAAGGGAGAAGTAAAGAATTGAGTCAGCTAACAGTGAGAAATACAGGATTGATTCAGCTTAGAGGCAGAAGTAAAGGATTTAGCCATCTTGGAGTAAGAAGTAAAGGGTTGAGTCAGCTTGGAAGGAGAAGTAAAGGATTGAGTTAGCTTGGAAGGAGAAGAAAAGGATTGAGTTAGCTTGAAAGGAGGAGTAAAGGATTAAGTTAGCTTGGAAGGAGGAGTAAAGGGATGAGTAAGCTTGGTAGGAGGAGTAAAGGATTGAGTCAACTTGGAGGGAGAAGTAAAGGGTTGAGTTAGCTTGGAGGGAGAAGTAAAGGATTGAGTTAGTTTGAAGGGAGAAGTAAAGAATTGAGTCAGCTAACAGTGAGAAATACAGGATTGATTTAGCTTAGAGGCAGAAGTAAAGGATTGAGCCATCTTGGAGTAAGAAGTAAAGGATTGAGTCAGCTTGGAGGGAGAAGAAAAGTGAGTCAACTTGAAGGAGAAGTAAAGGATTGAGTAAGCTTGTAGGGAGAAGTAAAGGACTAAGTCAAATTGAAGGGAGAAGTAAAGGATTGAGTCAGCTTGGAGGGAGAAATACAGGATTGATTTAGCTCAGAGGCAGAAGTAAAGAATTGAGTTAGCTTAGGGGGAGAAGAAAAGGATTGAGTCAGTTTGGAAGAAGAAGTAAGGGATTGAGTAAGCATGGGGGAGAAGTAAAAAATTGAGTCAACTTAAAGGAGAAGTAAAGGATTGAGTCAGCTTGGAGGGAGAAGTAAAGGATTGAGTTAGTTTGAAGGGAGAAGTAAAGAATTGAGTCAGCTAACAGTGAGAAATACAGGATTGATTTAGCTCAGAGGCAGAAGTAAAGAATTGAGTTAGCTTAGGGGGAGAAGAAAAGGATTGAGTCAGTTTGGAAGAAGAAGTAAGGGATTGAGTAAGCATGGGGGAGAAGTAAAGAACTGAGTCAACTTGAAGGAGAAGTAAAGGATTGAGTCAGCTTGGAGGGAGAAGTAAAGGATTGAGTTGGTTTGAAGGGAGAAGTAAAGAATTGAGTCAGCTAACAGTGAGAAATACAGGATTGATTCAGCTTAGAGGCAGAAGTAAAGGATTTAGCCATCTTGGAGTAAGAAGTAAAGGATTGAGTCAGCTTGGAGGGAGAAGAAAAGTGAGTCAACTTGAAGGAGAAGTAAAGGATTGAGTAAGCTTGTAGGGAGAAGTAAAGGATTAAGTCAAATTGAAGGGAGAAGTAAAGGATTGAGTTAGCTTGGTAGGAGGAGTAAAGGATTGAGTCAACTTGAAGGGAGTAGTAAAGGATTGAGTCAGCTTGGTAGGAGGAGTAAAGGATTGAGTCAACTTGAAGGGAGTAGTATAGGATTGAGTCAGCTTGGTAGGAGGAGTAAAGGATTGAGTCAACTTGAAGGGAGTAGTAAAGAATTGAGTCAGCTTGGTAGGAGGAGTAAAGGATTGAGTCAACTTGGAGTGAGAAATACAGGATTGATTCAGTAAAGGAACAAAACATACCTTGTTTTCTCATTTGTACTTTCTTTGTATGCAGTGTTTAATCTGAAACAACAAGTAATCTGCTTATGCTCACTCATGATACCCCTGCACAAAGGACTATGCCTTTTGGAAAAACTTAAGTATTCAATGAATAAAAATTAGATGACCTAGGAGCCTAAAATTGCTATACACCATATGGTACTATAGGACAAAGCAAATTTGTAAAATATTAGGCCTCTGAAACATGTGGTTGCATAGAAAAACTGTGACAGAAATTTTGCATACATGTCTATTATGGGTTAAAACCTAAGTACATGTATTGAGTAAACAGGAAGCAGGTGACCTAGAAGTACAAAATTGCTATTAACCATATGGTATTATCAGATGAAACTATAGGCAAAATATCTGACCTCTATGTTATGAAGCTGTTAGAAAATTTGGATAGAAATTTTGCATTATGTCCAGTGTGTAAAAACCTAAGTACAACAACAACAACAACAATGTTTATTAAGTGCTATTTTCTGTAAGAATCAGGCAATGAGTGAATCATGATTTAAAAAACACACAAGTTTGACTTCAAAATACTGTTGCTCAAAAAGTAACAAAAAATGCATTGGCACTACTCAAAGGTGTCAGAAATTTGAGATATATTTTGGTTGAAATGCATATAAACTTTGGATATAAGGGAGATAACTCGTGTCAAGTCATAGTAAATCACTATCATTGTAACAGGAATCTTTTCTCCATCCTCTGACACTAGAGATGACAGCTAATGATTGTTTCTTCATTAGAAGGCTATTTTGAATGACAATGCATTGTCAAAACCATGTGTTTTTAAAATCATGATCCAAACATTGTCAATTTTGCCTGATTCTTACAGAGAACTGCACTTCATACCAATCAAGGTGCCCACTTTGAGTACATGTATTTAGGTAAACAGAAAGTAGATGACTAAGAAGCATGAAGTTGTTATACATCAAATGATGCTACAGGATAAAGCTATGTACAGAATATAAGGATTAGGACTAACTTCTATGTAATTTTGCATATAAAACTGGGATGGAAATTATGCCAGGGACAGACCAACAAAGTTAAAGCAGTACACCACCAACCTCTTCAAACAGGGAGTTATAAATTGTATCAAGGTCTAACATGTCTAATAAAAACAAGAAAACTTGATCTGAAAACTTGATTTAACTAAACTTAACTTTAAATTATCATAGTTTTCCACTTAATATAAAACAGGAGGCTCCCAGGAGCCTGAATCGCCTAGTCATGATGTCAACCCTATGATGACTTTGTATAGCTAAATGAGCTGAACATTAAAGCAAGCAACAGCTTTTCTCTATTTGCAATAGTTTTCATTCTATATGCAAAAAACATGAGAAAATGCTATTTTGATCTTTAAGGGGCTGTAACCCCTATAAAGGGTCCTGTGACAACTTGGACCCCATGGAGACTTTTGTAGGGCTAAATGAGCTGAAGATTTAATCAAGCAACAGCTTTTCTCTATCTGCAATAGTTTTCATTTATAGGCCAAAAACACTATTTTTTGCCTATAAGGAGTTGTAACCCCTATAAGGGGCCATCTGACAACTTTGACCCTATAAAGAATTTTGTATAACTAAATGAGCTGAATATTTAGGCAAGCACAGCTTTTCTCTATCTGCAATAGTTTTAATTCTATTGACCAAAACACTCTTTGTTTGCCTTTGAGGATCTGTTACCACTGAAGGGGGTCATCTGACAACTTCAACCCTATGGAGACTTTTGTAGAGCTAAATCAGCTGATCATTTAAGCAAGCAACAGCTTTTCTCTATCTGCAATAGTTTATATTTTATAGGCCAAAAAACTCTATTTTTCTCCTTTAAGGGGCTGTAACCCCCATAAGGGGGTCATCTGACAACTTCGACCCTATGGAGACTTTTGTAGAGCTAAATCAGCTGATCATTTAAGCAAGCAACAGCTTTTCTCTATCTGCAATAGTTTTCATTCTATAGGCTAAAAACACTATTTTTTGCTTTTAAGGGGCTGTAACCCCTATAAAGGGCCATAACCCCTATGGAAGGTCATCTGACATCTTCGATCTAATGGAGACTTTCATAGCTTTTGATTCTGAAGAGCCTAAGATCCATAGGATTTTTTCTATCTGTTATGGTTGCTGAGTTATAAGCCATTTTAAGTGATTTTACCCTATGTTCTATTTTTAGTAACAGTGGCAATTTGTTTTATCGACTCATTTTAATATGAGGATCTTTCGTTGCCAACATGTTATATATCATTCCTGCAAAGTTTCAATTAAATTGGTTCAGTGGTTTGAGAGAAGAAGATTTTTGAAATTGTTAACGAACGACAGATGACGATGGAAGACAGACGACGGATGACAACGGACACATAGTGATGGCATAAGCTCACATGGCCTTTGGCCAGGTGAGCTAAAAAAGGTTGCTTCTAACCTTTCAACTTCAGCAGTTTTTTGTTGAATGATTTGGCTCATTTTAAGTTGGACACCTTTTAACCTGTAAAAATATATGTAATAAATATGTAGTTAACTATATTGACTTCAATTGTTTTACATAGGAGAATGTTAAATTACTGCTGATATTTAAGGTTGTGTCACATACACTATTCCCACATCTCATTTATCCTTTCCAAATTATTAAAAGTAACATGCTTTGCACAATAATGTTTTAAGGTAGATTGGTCATTATTACTATTTCCAAAATTGTGGAACAAGTCATATTTGTACATACTGATTTCTGTGCTCCTCCTCAAGTTCTTTAATCTTTGCTTTTTGTGAATGAATCTCCTGCTCCCTGACAAAAAAACAAAGACATGTTGCCATTGATTATGAAAATCTAAAATCACAGAGGCTTATATAATCTTATAAGTAAGATAGAATTATCCTACTTCCTATAATTCTGTTTGAAAATGTTTTACATATTATGTTCTTTTAAAGTACTTGGAGTAAACTTCCACAACCAACTAATTTTGTAGCTACAGTAAGTTGCTGAAAGGACTTAATTGTAGAAACTGAGAAAAGTGAAGAAAAGATTTTGGACTTTATATTATCATATAAATAATATGCCATTTTGAAATCCAGGAAGTATAAAGCATACAACAGGTAGTTTGTAAATATTCAGTGATAAATGTACAGAAAACTGAAAGTAAATTCTTGACTAAATTGTACAAACTGATTTGTGTTTCCTTCCTCAAGCTTCTGTATTTGTGTTTTTAAAGAACAGATTTCCTGTTTCCTGAAAAATGTATAAGTTATCGTAAGTATATCAAGATATCTTTTACAATGATATAAAGCAGTAGTTCATGCATATGATATTAATAAAAAATTCCATACTTATTTTACTTAGTATAATTTACTTTATGTTGTCTTAATTAAAATCTATGGTTATCTGACTGGTACATGTGTACTTCATTATCACATAATCATAATTATGTCATGTAATGTTTAAGGAAGCAAAGGTGTACCAAAGGGGTAATCAGTATCATAAAACCGTAAAGACAAAGACAAAATTGGCAGACAAAAACTCATCACAACAAAACAAACCACATAACAACATAAAACACACACACACATAACAACAAAACCGCATTCAGCAACGTGAACTCCAGTCGAAACAAGAGTGAACTCAGGTGCCCGGAAGAGTAAGCAGTTCCTGCTTAATAAGGATCGACCAAACAAATAGAACCCTCTATATATGCCAAACTCTCCAATAGATAAAATACATGTATATCAATAACATATCTACTTCAGCTTTTTGCAATGAACAGATATATAATGTAAATGTTTTCACCTTTCTTCATCCCAATTTCTAATTCTGATTTCTTTCTCATCAAAGCTTCCTTGTAGTTTGTCCCTTTCTTCCCTCAGACGTTGACACTCATACTGAAACCTCTCCTTCTCTTTCTTTAACTCCTTGTTTTTATCCTGTATATCAGTTAAATCCTTTGCCTTTCCATCTCTTTCATATCGAAGCCTCTTGACGTGTTCATCTTTATCCTTTGATTCTTTCTCAGCCTGCTCAAATCTTCTCTTCATGTTATTTGATTCTCTCTCAGTTTGCTCTAATCTACTCTTAATGTCTTCTAATTTTTTTAATTCTGTAACCTCGGGAGAAACAAAATCAAAATCCTGAAATATATGAGTAGATATATAAGATAGTTATGTCCATGTTGCAGTTATATAGTTATTACATATAAACTCTAGTGTAATTGTAATATTATGTGCATCTTTTAATTATCAGACGTTACACATATGCATGTTACATTGTAAAATATATCTTTGAAAAAACAGAACAGTTAAGCTTACTGGCCCTGTCTGGTTTTTATTTGTATACTGTTTCAGAATAAATGTATAAGTTACGTAATTCTATACTATAGTTATTGTTGGGAAACCTATGACAATATTTGTTAAGATTTCTGATCATGATTAGTATGTAATTTCCTGCATTACAATATCTCTTCCGACTCCCCTGTTTCCCTACCAAAAACGTTCAAAAGTCTGTTACTATCATAAAAGTTTGAGGATCACAATTTCCTGATTATATGCACAAAATTAGAAATGGCATGTATGGTGTACTAACTACATATTAAGAAGTTTTGTGATATTAAAATATGGTTGAGTAGTTTCAGAAGAATTCAGAGCAAATCATAACTAATAAGGACTTTATGAAAAAGCTCCCACAATAATCCATGGTAATATGCACAATCAAATATAGTGTACTGGCAACATACCAAGTTTCATTAAATTCTGATGGAGTAGTTTCAGAGAACTTTAGAAGAATAACTTTATGGTGGACACATGAATGGAAGTATTGTTGACATTCAACAAAGAAGTCTCCTTAATCACAGCTTATAGATAAAGGTCATAACAAAATTACTGAACTTGGAGAATCAATCTCAAATGTCCATGAGACAAAACAAGGAACACATACCGGAAAAAATGAACAGACTTCAATGGTGCCCCAAAATTATGTTTTGTCTTATCATATCTTGTTAAAGAAATGTTGTTTAACTAAAATTAACAGTTCTAGAAGTTTTACCACTGGATTGATATATTCTCTATATTCTGTCGTATCTTCTGATACCTGTAGCTAATAAACCAATGCAAGCTAAATGCTCAATGATTCTAGGCCTCCCTGTGAGTTTCGGATGAAGAAGTAGAACAATAATCGGCACTATTCCTTTCTTTCGATCATTGTTTACTCCAAATCAATTTTCTTTTAAGTTTTACCACGAAATTTTCAACTATATATATATGTGCTATAGGATATCTTGCCTCTTTCATAATGAAACATACAATGAATGAATGTCAAGTACTAATTTAAACATTCCATGGACCATAACTCTTTGAGTCCAAAAAATACCTTGTAAAGTTGTGTAACCTTCCTGTGAATATGTTTATCGATATAGTCCTTGATGGGTTTAATATCTGGTCTATCTTGCTTGCACCCTTTCAATAGTTTAAGAACTTTATATAATTCTTTTGTCACAGAAGTAATGTTGTTCTTCACCACATCATAACGGAAAGGCTGTGTCTGATCTGCTATTCTGTACTCTCTACAATAAAAAACATAACAATTAAAATTTTACATTGAATGAAAGAATAAAAGATGAATCTCAGTTTTTGACATGTTTCTGTGCAAGAAGATGGTAGTTCACTGGATGGTTAACCTAAACTTGAGGCTTCCAGGAGCCCTCGCTCATTGCTCACCTGATCTCTAAACATGATAAAGCTTCTATAACCTAGTGTAGTACTTGGTAAGTAACATTATTTTAAAAGGAACCAACTTAAGGATAGGAATACTCTAAAGATCAAGTACACAAATTAACATTAGGAAGTTACGCAAGCTCAATGGATTTTAACTATGGTAGAACTTTTGATACTGAAAAGGCAGCTTGCTCCTGGTTTTCTCTTTCTCTGACACTTTTGGAACTAAAAGGCCAAAAACCTATGGTTCGACCAAATGAACAAAAATTCTAGTCACTTAAGTGAATTCATATACCTGGTCATTTCGGTAAATTGACTTTGACCTTCAGTACTTGGTACTGGACAGTTTAATACTAGGTATTGGTCATTTCGGTACTCACTCACTCACTCTGTCACGGTGTTCAACTTCCAAATGTTATTAGCGAGCACAGATTTCAGATTATATATCACTGCATCGGTTTGAAATAAAATATTTTTTATTCGTTCATTATTAAATATTTATTAATCAATCATTGAACATGTTAAATATTTCATTTGGGTAACTCGGATATTTACCAAAACACACCTCCTACATGTTTTTACTTTTATTTAAGTAAACAAATGACTAGTAAACAATGTTTTGAGTATCTTTAAGTGTCAACGTCTTTGCGGCAATGGGTTAATTCTTAAATAGATGTGATATTTTGATTGCTAAAAGATTTTATTCCTCAACTTAGGTGTGGAACATCGTCATATATGAGAATCCATCTGTTCTGTTTCATGTTGTAAATTCAATATGCAAGACAGCGAGCAATGACCCCTTGTCATGTTGAAGACTGCTGGCTGTTATCCATTGTGATTGTTTTAAATGTCGTTTCTTTAATGTTGATTGTAATACACTTATTCCCCAATCCTCGTTATCCTCTATATTAATGTGGAGATTTTTTTTCATGTGTATTGACAAAAGTATTTGACCACCTTTAATAATAAGAATTATGCTGTGCTCGCAGTTAGGCAATGCCTATTTCATATTATAGGCCTAAATTGATAGTTGTGTATTTAGGGACTGATTTTTTCCTAAAAAAATATTTTGAAAATTAATTTTGATGAAAAAAATATTCTGGCAGCAGGGGGTAAGAAAAAAAATATTCTGAAGAAGGATTTCTGCCATGTAAAATATGTACTGTAATAATAATAATGAAAAAAAATATTCTGTCGCGGCGCCTTTGAAAAATAAATATTTTTTCCACGCTCTGCGCTGAAAAAAATTTTCTGACCAAAATAAAAACAGGCCAAATAAAAAACCAAGCCCCCCCTTCAAGTTAAATGGTCCGTCCCTTATAAATGTAATATTCCCACACATCACTTTTTACATTTCTACTTTCGTTTTAACATTCACACAATTTGAAGCAAATTTATTTGGAGGGGGTTTGTTTATCCAGAAGTTTCTTCTCCATGTGAAGCAAATACTTCTGTATACCTATTTCTCGTACTTCTTCTTAGTGAACTTTTACGATTCATCACCACAAAGTCAAAGTAGGTGTACAAGACTTTTGGTCCAGGAACTAAAATCCTGCTACCAAAATCCGGAATAAGTCTATCCGTGGTCCGAGGTTGTACAAAAAGTATTTGTTTTCTGGAAATCCCCTGGTGATAAAAATTTGAGAGTGGAAAAAGTCATTACAAAATACATTCCAAACTTAAATAAAGTAAGTTTAGTCTTGAAAGAAAGTTAATGGTTTTGTGTTTTGACATTTTAATGACTCATCCAATCTACCGAATCGGTTTAACATGTTTTAAAGTTGATTAACAATTCTACTTTCACTTTCATAAAACCTGGCTTGCGTTGGTTATCAAACCTAGGGTGCCCTAGGGACGAAAAAAACGTAAACTTGGGGTAGAACTTAGTTGGAGAAAGTGTTCCGAATGTATTATTTCTAATGAAAACCTCGTTCTGTTTTATTTTTACACCTTTGACAAAAATCTACCCAGGGAGCCCTACATGGGTTGTGAAACCGAACACGCCCCTGGTTTAACCCACCATTTCGTTTGAAATGCCTGTACCAAGTCAGGACCATTGTGATCCACCAATTCTCCGGTACGGCTGATTCGTTTTTGTTTAATTTTCTCTGGACTATGAGATTGATCATTCAAGTTCGGTAGTTTTGTTATTTATACCTTTATTTTCATCAGAGCGATACTTACTGTTTTGCAGTGTTTCAAATTGTTTTTTTTTGTGCATACGGCAGAGGATGGCTGAAAAATTGTGCACATGACACAAAGCATGAGTGACTCTATTGAATCATTCAAAGCAGCTATTTCAACCACTACCTACAATTAACCCATACATGTATGTTGTTTTTATCTTAAACATTAAAATAATTAAAAAAAAAAAGCATATATAAACAAATAAAATAAAAATAGTAACTTTGTAAATATGTTCTATAGACAAGACAAACTCTTGATCTAATTTTATGGATTTATTTTAGTAAATTCTTGTTGTATGCGCATCCACGTGACATTATCTTCAATGTGTTGAAGGCGGTCACTACCCAGTAGAAGTAGAAGTAGAAGTAGAAGTAGAAGCAAACAACAATCAAATAATTTAAATAATATTAAAGAAAGTGTAAAACAAAGGTAGTTTATATTCTTGTCATGCTTAATTGTGCTTGTTCATACCCATTTCATTTCCTCCTTCTTCCCGATAGGAGTTTATTCATAAACTTGAGTGTTAATACTATGGGCGTGTCCGACTGTACAGTTAAAAAGTCTGCTATTTACAATAAAAAACAATTAATCCGGGTCCGTTCGCCCTAATTCGCGTTCGCCCTGGTGCATGTTCGCCACTATTCACATTCGCTCTGAGTTCGTTTCCCACTGTCTACATATAGTTTTAGTTATAAGCTCCCGCAAGGCGGGAGCTAAATTGCCTGAGTATACGTACTATGATACATGAAACCGGAATAGGTATAAGCTAGTCGACATATCCGCACCCATAGACCTGTATATTAAATAGATTTGCAACTTGTTAATTGTCCAGTATATGTGTGAAAATATCACTGGTTGATAAATGAGGGTTGGTTTATTTTTTGAACTACTTCAGTGCCTTTCTATGGAATTAATCAGAATAAATTGCATTAAACAGAGAAAAGATTAAGGAATATCTGTGTGAAATTTTTATTATATTTGGTTGAGAAATAAAGATTTTGTGACAATTTAAAGTAAAAACTTTACGAAAATTTTGTAAAATATTGTATTTTCATAAAAACTAGGGTAGTATGGGCTCTTTCGAAACTCCTCTAAAGTGCCAAATGTTATAGAAGTTATTTTAACACAAGTAAAATCTTAAAACATTTAAGGATGGCTGTAAAAAAGAATCATGTAAAAATCTTAAATGGTTTTTGAGATATTACAGTATAAAGTTGAACTTTTAAAATTGTTTATTTTGTATGAAATCTCGTTTATTGGCATGAGATATTGTGAGATTTCACCAATTTGCAAATCTATTTATTATACAGATCTATGCCGCACCCAATGGCAAGGAATGCACAATTAATTTTCTACTAATGTTATTTGTATTTCTAAAATTATAATACGTAAATTTTGTATCAATATGAATATTTTGAATATTTCTAGCTATAGAGATGCATGTAAAGATTTTTTTTTCATAAAAACGCTATATATTTCATTGACGTCATAGTTGTTCAAAACAAAATTACAGAATGGCGGGAAACTGTCATTCTAGTTTTCGTGAAACAACACAAAGCGTAATGTACATGGCAAGTAAACAAATATTCTGCAGAAATATTTCTGCAGTCATAAAACAATAACCTTGTCCATGTTGTGTCTTGAGCAGTTTATGATATTGTTTCTTCTCCAATCTTTCCATTCCGATGATTCAAAAAGGTGTCCTCTATGACGTCCGGTTCTATCGTCTATTTCAAGCATATATTATGACGTCATTTTATGTTTGAGAAAAAAAAACACTTCCACGTTCAGCTTGCAGGTGCGCTCCTTTTCAAAACCATGCAAAAGCTTGTCCCAAGCTTACATTTCTTGCAGTTATTAAAGAAATAAGGGGACAACCATTTGATTCTGAAAAAAGGGGGGGGTCTGCAGTTTTGGTCCAGTCAGAAAATTAATTTTCCGCCGTTTTGTGCCGCCGAGATTATTTATTTTTAATAAACAGTACCACATGTACCATGCAAATATATCTGCGGGAGCTTGTCAGGTTGAACCTGCATCATATTATGGTTTTTTGAACAATATTTGTCTTGCAAAGACAAAAATATGTGGTCATGATAGGATAAAAAAATAAATATTTTTCAGAGGTTGAACATGTTGAAACAAGGACAAGAATCACACCACTTACCTAAAACATTTTAATGTACAATTGCCGAAATAATTGATGAGTTTCTGGCACCAACTTTGTTTGGTTCATCACATAAATCTATGAAAATTTTGAGAGATTCTAATAATTCATTTTTTTGAATTTCTACAAAAGGTTTTTTTAATTTAACAAAAATTAAAAAAAACATAAATTCTGATGGGTGAGTCATTGCATTTTGTCTACATGTAGGTAAAGAATTTTGTGGAAGTACCTTTGGGTTTGTTTGCATTCATCTTTACAATCTTTTATGGTATTACAGATTATCACCAGCAAAAAGTTATTCCACGTTGTATCTGTAAATATGTAGTCATTCTACTGTACATGTAGGTCTATGCAAATATCTTAAAAATTAGCTTAAGGTTAAGTTAATTGAAGTAAGTCAATTCCATCTAGCGTAACTTGTTTACAAATCTGTCGGACACTGCCCTTTCTATTGACGACGTCATCATCTTTTATGAGGTTCAACGTTCCAGTGGAATGGACCTAATTTCAAATTTGAACATTGTAAAGTTCAGCACATGTTGGATATTTTTCTATGTTGATTTGGTCTTCTGTTTTTTAGCTCACCTGACCCGAAGGGTCATGTGAGCTATTGTCATCACTTGGCGTCCGTCGTCCGTCCGTCGTCCGTAAACTTTTTAAAACGTTAACTCCTCTGACACCATAAGTCCAATTGCAACCAAACTTGGTATGGTTGTTCATTAGCATTCGGTGCTTAGAACTGATGTGGGGATTTTTGATTCGTCGTAAAACATGGCCGCCATGGCTAAAAATAGAACATAGGGGTAAAATGCAGTTTTTTGCAAATAACTCAAAAACGGCTACAGATATCAAAATTCTGGCATAGGGTAAAAGTGATCAGCACCTCAAGATCTACCTACCCTGAAATTTTGAAGAAAATCCAACGACCCATGTAGGAGTTATTGCCCTTTTTGTGGATTTTTTGCAAATTTTGCACCTGTTTAGCTCAATATCTTGAAAACTATACTAGATATTTGAGAAATTTAAATTGCATGTTGTTAAGCACATCAAGATCTACAAAATATGTAACAGGGTCAACGTTGTAGGACCTTTCCTTTTAGGAGTTATTGCCCTTAGAACGTCAAAATTTAGCATTTTAACAGCATTTCCTCATTACATTGAAAACGTTAACTCCTCTGACACTTTAAGTCCAAATGGAACTAAACTTGGTATAGTTGTTTATTAGCATTAGGTGTATAGAACTGATGTGGGGATATTTGATTGGTCGTAAAACATGGCCGCTGTGGCTAAAAATAGAACATAGAGGTAAATGGCAGTTTTTTGCAAATAACTCTAAAACGGTGACAGATTTCAAAATTTTGATTGGGAACAAAAGTGATCAGCACGTCAAGATCTACCAGCTCTGAAATTTTGAAGAAAATCCAATAACCCATGTATAAGTTATTGCCCTTTTTGTGGATTTTTTGCAAATTTTGCACTGGTTTAGCTCAATATCTTGAAAACTATACTAGATATTTGAGAAATTTAAATTGCATATTGTTAAGAACATCAAGATCTACAAAATATGTAATAGGGTCAACGTTGTAGGACCTTTCCTTTTAGGAGTTATTGCCCTTAGAACTTCAAAATTTAGCTTTTAAAAAGCATTTCCTCATTACATTGAAAACGCTAACTCCTCTGACACTTAAAGTCAAATTGGAACCAAACTTGGTATAGTTGTTTATTAGCATTAGGTGTATAGAACTGATGTGGGGATTTTTGATTGGTCGTAAAACATGGCCGCTTTGGCTAAAAATAGAACATAGGGGTAAATGGCAGTTTTTTGCAAATAACTCTAAAACGGTGACAGATTTCAAAATTTTGATTGGGAACAAAAGTGATCAGCACCTCAAGATCTACCAGCTCTGAAATTTTGAAGAAAATCCAACAACCCATGTAGGAGTTATTGCCCTTTTTGTGGATTTTTTGCAAATTTTGCACCAGTTTAGCTCAATATCTTGAAAGCTATACAAGATATTTGAGAAATTTAAATTGCATATTGTTAAGCACATCAAGATCTACAAAATATGTAACAGGGTCAACGTTGTAGGACCTTTCCTTTGAGGAGTTATTGCCCTTGGAACGTCAAAATTGTGCATTTTAACTGCATTTCCTTATATTGAAAATGTTAACTCCTCTGACACTTTAAGTCCAAATGGAACCAACATTGGTATTATTGTTTATTATTATTAGGTGTATAGAACTGTTGTGGGGATTTTTGATTGGTTGTAAAACATGGCCGCTGTGGCTAAAAATAGAACATTAGGTTAAACTGCATTTTTTTGCAAATAACTCAAAAAGGGTGACAGATTTTTAGATTTTGATTGAGAACAAAAGTGACCAGCACCTTTAGATCCACCATATTGTCAGATGACCCCCTTATTAATCTTATGACCCTTTCAACGTTAAATAGATTTTGCCTTATAACCTTTACTTCAGGCACATATGTCAGGTGAGCGATTCAGGCTCCTGGGAGCCTCTTGTTTCCCTTTCCTGCTGTTTTTGTTTCTGTGTAATTTGTGTTTTTCTGTTTAGAGACTATGATTGATATAGTTATTTTGCTAATTTTATTTATCAATTTCTTCTCAATCCAGCAAATTATGTAATGTTATTTTAGGGGCAGATCCAGGATTTTAGTTTAGGGGAAGATGTAAAAATTGTTTGTTGTTGTTTTTCACAAAGTGAAGCAAGACACTTGGACTTTGTGCAAAAACATATTTTTGTCAGTTTGAGGGGGCGTATGCTCGGTAGGCCTTTTCTTGGATCCTTCGATATTGGGTATTCAGCTCCACCGGTGGGTCCAGAAATTTTCAAACAGCTTGTTTCATACAGTTCCTAACCGTATTTTTCTGTCAAAAGAGAGGGTGAATGTTCTATATCCCCCTTTCCTCAGGTAGGGTTAATACTCATATGGTGTCAATGCCCATTCTATGCTAAGAAGGACAAGAAAAATGTTTGAAATTATTCTTTTGTATTTTTTGTTTGCGGCTTTCGATTAAAAATCATTTGAGGAAATAAGATATAAAAATTTAGCAACACCATGCACTTTATCCGGATAAAAAATATCAAAGAAACATTAGATTGCATGCATTTTGCAAAGAAACTTTACTTTGACGTTATTCAAAGTTATGACGGTCGGAAGATGGCGTTACGTAAAACATGCCTGATAATTTTCCCCGATTTTGACCCCTATTTTGTCCATAATTTCTGTTATATTACAAATACGAATACGAATCTTTATTGTCATTAAACTTTTATACAGTTTGTGACACATAAACATACACAGATATAAAACTAACTAAAGCACACAGTAATACATAGTTACAAGTAAAGAAAAAATTAAGGGTCCCCTGAGTGAGTCCTCAGTTCAAAAGACTTTTTTATAAAGGCCGTCTGGATCCTAGTTTATTTACTTGCAATGGTGTTGAGGGGTTTAACAAATAAGTTACTTTTTCTTCGTCATTCAGATTATTGAATGATATGTGTTCTAAAGATATAAAGTTAAAATAAGTTACTCTTAAGTTTGCATTGTAAGTACATCTAAGTCATGTAAGTAAAAAATGATTCTTGTCGTCCAATATATTGTATACAGCATCAAAATGTAAACTGATTTTTTGAAAGGAACCACAGTGTACTTATAGAAATTTTGAATATTTTCATTACGATAATGACATTACAATGTAAAACAAACCCTTAAAAAATCCGGGATATATTTTATCTAATTGAGACCAAGTGTACGACAATTTAAATTATTTTTAGCCTCAAACAGTTGTGTCGCGTACACTTATTCCACATCTCTTTATCGTCTTTTTATTTATTTTAAATGATCTCATAAAATCTTTAATTACTTTTGTCACGGCTTTATTTCATTATGATCAGTTATATAGAACATCATATAACTTCTTCGATTCTACCATGTCTTTATATATGCAACTCCTACCAAAGAAACAATTTGTCAAAAATAATGCAAATTCTTCATTTGATCTCTTATATATAAGGAATAACCTAAGCAAATCCAACTCATGATAAGTGTATCCGCTTTTTATACAAATGGGGGATTTAAAACACTTTTGGCCGATCGGAAAACAATATTTTGCATATTTTTCAGAAATATAAACTTTAAAATTTAGGAAATGTGTACGCTAAAATACTTTCTTGTGCCACGTATATTTTTATCATTTACTCCTTTACAATTCCTAGCTTTTAACTTGTTTCCCCTGCATCCAGATTATAACTTTGTACCTGGAGATCTATAAGGACGTCTTCAGCACATTTTTATTGAATGTCCATGTGAGCTATTGCCATCACTTCAGGCGTCCGTCGTCGTTAACATTTTTCAAACCTTAATTCCTCTAACACCATAAGTCCAATGGCTTTTAAATTTGGCACAGTTGTTTATTAGCATAGGTAGTATAAAACTAGCTTGGGGATTTTTGATTCGTTAAAAAACATGGCCGCCATGGCTAAAAATAGAAGATAGGGGAAAATTGCAGTTTTTTGCAAATAACTCAAAAGCGGTTAATTACAGATATCAAAATTCTTGCATGGTAAAACTGTTCAGCACCTCAAGATCTACCTCAATGTACCTGCCCTGAAATTTTCAAGAAGATTCAACAACCAATGTAGGAGTTATTGCCCTTTTTCTGGATTTTTTTCGAAATTTTGCTCTTATTTAGTCTTATATCTTGAAAACTATACAAGATATTTCCAAAATTGCAATTGCATATGATTAAGCACATCAAGATCTACATTTCATGTAATTAGGTCAATGCCACAGGACCATTTTTTATAGGAGTTAAGGCCCTTAAAGCTTCAAAATTTACCATTTTTATGGCCCGACCACGTATGTGGATCGGACATATAGTTTTACCCTTGTCCGTCCGTCCGTCCGTCCGTCCGTACGTCCGTCCGTAACACTTTGGTTAAGTTCTTGGTTAAGGTCCATTACTCGGATAGTAGATGTTGGGGGTCAATGATATTTCACCACCAGATGGGTCTTGGGTAGGGCTACACCACCCTCTAGAAATTAGTTCACTGTGACCTATATTTTATGCATGAACGACTTCGGTTAAGTTCTTGGTTAAGGTCCATAACTTGGATACTAGATGTTGGGGGTCAATGATATTTCACCACTAGATGTGTCTTAGGTAAGGTGACACCACCCAATAGAAATTAGGTCACTGTGACCTATATTTTACGCATGAATGACTTTGGTTAAGTTCTTGGTTAAGGTCCATTACTCGGATACTAGATGTTGGGGGTCAATGATATTTCACCACCAGATGGGTCTTGGGTAGGGCTACACCACCCACTAGAAATTAGGTCACTGTGACCTATATTTTACGCATGAATGACTTCGGTTAAGTTCTTGGTTAAGGTCCATAACTTGGATACTAGATGTTGGGGGTCAATGATATTTCACCACTAGATGTGTCTTAGGTAAGGTGACACCACCCAATAGAAATTAGGTCACTGTGACCTATATTTTACGCATGAATGACTCCGGTTAAGTTCTTGGTTAAGGTCCATAACTTGGATACTAGATGTTGGGGGTCAATGATATTTCACTACTAGATGTGTCTTAGGTAAGGTGACACCACCCACTAGAAATGAGGTGACTGTGACCTATATTTTACGCATGAATGACTTTGGTTAATTTCTTGGTTAAGGTCCATATCTTGAATACTACATGTTAGGGGTCAATAATATTTCACGTATCCCAGGTAATGCACATTGAGGGTCGATGATATTTCAAGAACGGGAGGGCCATCCTGTGGCTTATAGACACATTTTCTAGTTCATTACTTTTTCCCTAAAAAATGATTAACTTGTCTGACACCATTATATAAATAGACCAACTGCATCTAGACTTGGCACACTTATTCAATGGCATATTGACTACAATTCTATCGTTCAAATTTTTAATTTGTCAAAAAAACATGGTTGCCATTGCTAAAACATGTAAAAATAGAACATACATGTAGGGGTAAATTGTAGGTTGTTTAACCAGGTGAGCAATTCATGCAGGCTCCTCTGGAGCCTCTTGTTATGTTTTGACATTGATCTTGATGTCTTATGCTGGAAGCCATTTTTACATAGCATTTTCCCATCGAATTTTAACGCATGATGGGAATTAACATGGATAAATTTCTGATGTCCTTATGATTGAACCCACTACAACAAAATTGGGCGTAAAGGATGATATAACATTTAAATATAATATATCTAGGTTTCTGCAGGTTTATAAATGAGGTTTTATTGAGAATTTTTTGTATTTTATAAGTACTTTTTATACCCCACCACACGAAGTGGCAGTGTATTATGTTATACCTTCAGTTTTTTTCGGTGTCCGTCCGTCCCCGAAGGTTTCCGAGCAATAACTTGAAAACGTGTCAAAGGATCTGAATGATATTTTGCACAGCCTTTTAGTACAGTAAAATACAGGTCAAGTTCGATATCCAGCATGATCCAAAATAGTTTTTGAGATAGGCTACCCTTCCCTCAGATTTCCATCAGAATTCCGTCAATTTTCCATCACTAAATTCTATCAATTTCCATCAGGTTGATGGAACTTGATGGAGTATTGGCACTGTTTTTCCATCAAAAATTTTGTTTGACGGAAACTGGTTGAAAAAAGTAGCGGAAAATATTGATGGAAACTTGATCATGTTGATGGAAATTGATAGAAAGTTGCGGGAATCTTGGTGGAAACTTGATGGAATCTTGATGGAATCTTGACGGAATCTTGATGGAAAGTTGACGGAATCTTGATGGAAAGTTGATGGAATCTCAGTGGAAAGTTAGCATTTTTCTCTGAAAGAAAAGAATGGAAACTGATAGAAATATTTCCATCCGACCAATCATGGCTGAAAAAGTAGGCCAATAGCCTTGACCTAGGATGTCACTTGTGTACCTAAAATTTGAAAATTTAGATTAAATTAATCATGTATTGTAATTTTTCTGTGAAATAGAAGTGTAAATGAACATTGTTTTCATTTCTATACGACTGCAAAATTTTTGCGATCGTATAATGTTATGGCGTCGTCGTCGTCGTCGTCGTCTGGGGACATTTGGTTTCCGTGCGATAACTTAAGTAAATATTGACCAATTGTTATGAAATTTTAATATGATGTTTGTAACCACTAAAGGAAGGTTCCTATTGTATTTGGGGTTGGTGGCCCTTACCGTTTTGGAAAAAAGGGCCAAAAGGGGCTAAAACGGGTGTATTGACAAAACTGTTGTAGAATGTTTATTATTCAATAGATTTTGATAATTCTTTTTTTATTGAATTCCTCATTAAATTCTGTCAACTAAATGTGTCAATGGTTTTGATGTATATTGAATCATTACATTGCTACAGGGGGTCGAAAAGGGGCCACACCCAAAAAAATGACTTTTTTATTTGTGGTCCGATTTTCAAAATCTTTTTTTCATTGGAATCCTTGTGAAAATCCCTGCCTGCATTTATGAATCAGATTTGCAATATCTCTTACGGTTTTTGAGAAATTAGGGGTCAAAGGGGCCAAAAACACCATTTTTAAAAGTTTGTCAAGGCAAATAATTTTATACCAAAAATTTAGTTGTACTGGGCCAGCCAATTGTTATGAAGTTTTGATATGATGTTTGTAACCACTAAAGGAAGGTTCCTATTGTATTTGGGGTTGGTGGCCCTTACCGTTTTGGAAAAAAGGGCCAAAAGGAGCTAAAACGGGTGTATTGACAAAACTGTTGTAGAATGTTTATTATTTTATAGATTTTGAAAATTCTTTTTTTATTGAATTCCTCATTAAATTCTGTCAACAAAATGTGTCAATGGTTTTGATGTATATTGAACCGTTACATTGCTACAGAGGGTCGAAAAGGGGCCACACCCAAAAAAATGACTTTTTTATTTGTGGTCCGATTTTCAAAATCTTTTTTTGATTGGAATCCTTGTGAAAATCCCTGCCTGTATTTAACAATCAGATTTGCAATATCTCTTACGGTTTTTGAGAAATTAGGGGTCAAAAGGGCAAAAAACGCCATTTTTAAAAGTTGGTCAAGGCAAATGGTTTTACACAAGAAATTTATCTGTAGTGGGCCAGCCAATTGTTATGAAGTTTAAATATGATTATTATATACACTGAAGGAAGCTTTTTATTGCATTTGGGGTTTGTGGCCCTAACCTTTTTTTTTAAAAAAGGGCCAAAAGGGGCTAAATTGTGTCAAAAAACGAATATAGAAATAAGATTTTTTTTCTATTAAATGTTATTGTAAATATATATGTGTCAAATATGCATTTTAAAGTCCACCACAGGATGCATGTGTAAAAAAGGTTTTGTAAGTCCACCATGGGCTGCATGTGACCAAAGCAATAGACTATCCATATTGGGCCTCCAATGTACAGGATTCATCTTGTTGCGGTCGTATCATGCTGCGCTCGGCGTAGCTTTTTATTTTATGTTTGGAAACAGCTGCAGACAATTTGCTATTAAAGAAAGCAGAATACATGTAAGTTCTGCAAAATATCATACCTCAATCTACACAAAGAAGTTTTGCATTTATTACAGAGCTTATGTTGACTTAAGTGTGTTGTTATGGGCATTGTCATTTACAACTTAATCTACCCTTCTAGGTATTGCATGAGTGTGTCTATAAAAATCTAAAACTGCAATTGAATAAACCTAACTCCCTTTTTATGTGTTTGTTGTGCTAGACAATTTGATGTATTTCTGAATCTTAACAGGAAATAATTCATCAAAATTGCAAAATTTTAACTTCTGAAGTTAAAATTGTGTCAGTAATTCAACAACTGAAATACATGCACTATAGATGAATAAAATTTGTGTACTTACAGTATTTTCATCTTGTAGCACTTAGGTCAAACTTTCCATCAAGATTCCGTCAATAGTTCAGCAGGTGCAAGTTTTTCCGGCACACTATAACATTACTGATTTTTTCCATCAAGTTTTTCTATCAATTTCCGTCATGATCTTTATTTCTATCAATTTTCCGCCAATTTTCTATTGAAAGATAACTTCCGTCAATTTTCTATCAATTTTCCGGCAACTTTCCATCAAAAGATGATTTTCCATCAGTTTTCTAGTAACATTTCCGTCAGCAGATTGTTTTTTTTAATGGAAATAGTTGAATTTTTTCCATCAAGCATGACTGTGTTGAGGGATTTTTTTCCATTGGTTTTAACTTTTCTATCAACTTCCATCAGTATTCTATCAAAAAGTCTAATTCTTGACTGAAATCCATCAATTTCCATCAAATTCTATCAGAAAATTGCCGAAATGATAGAAACTGATGGAATTCTGAGCATGCTGAGGGAAGAAAAATCAAATTTCATGAAATTTTGAGTTTCCGACCAATAACTTGAAAACGCGTCATGGGATTCAAATGATATTTTGTACAGCTATTGAGGTAACAATTTAATACAGGTCAAGTTTAATTTCCAGCATGATCCGAAAAACAGTTTTTGAGATCCCAAACGAAAAAAGCCTATGGAGATTCAACTGGAGTGTTCAATTGAATGCTAGTTGAATGCGAAATGACCGTCAATTGAATGCTAGTTGAATTTTTCCCATGCAAATGAGCTAGTATTCAACTCCCTTTAAAGGAAAACAAATTTGCATATTCAACTAGTATTCAACTAATGCTCAACTAGCATTCAATTTGGAAAAGTTGAATGCTAGTTGAATACTCCTAAAGTTGAACGTTAGTTGAACACTCCGTTAAAACTTGATAATAGTTGAGCATTAGTTGAATACTAGTTGAACATTAGTTGAATACTAATACATTCTGGGGAAAATTAATACATAACAGTGTGTGTGTTACATATAGAACAAAATATACACATGCTCAAGATCTATACGTTCTTATGTGTAGTAAAATAGTTTTAAATCTAAACAGATTACAAACTTAATCCTGCTTTAAAATCAGAATAATATTTTTGCATAAGAAAGTTAGATAAAAGCATCATTATATATTTACACACTTCAAATTTCTTTTTATGCAATGTATTACTGAAACCAGTTTGCTTAGAATACATGTATACTGTTACATATTTTTCAAAGAATATAAGCAGATTAAATTTTTTTAATGGAAAGCAACATCTTTTTAATGAAATTCAAATAAATTGCTATGCTTCATTATTAGTTATAAAGACATGAAAGACACACAAAATATGAAAAAAAAATACATTGTATTGCATATAGTTTTTTTCTTGAGTTATTGAAATAAACTTACTTTAAAGTTTAAAATGGTAATTATTATTATGATCAATAATGAATAAAAGTAAAGGACTTACTATATTTCACACAGAACCATATTCCTAACTCTAGTAAAATTTGCTGCTTCATATGGTGGTAACAATTTTAAAAATGACTGCCTCTTCTTGATTCTTCACAACAAAACATTTGATTGGTTTAAACAAAATAACAATTAAATAGTATTCAACTAGTGTTCAACTGTCAGACAAAATTGCCAAGACTGCATGAGCATTCAACTAGTTTTAAACTTTAAAAATGTTCAAGTCTGAGTGTTCAACTAGCATTCAACCTTCAAATAGTTTTATTCTGGAGTATTCAACCTGCATTCAACTTTTAATTATTGTTGCTTGAGGATTCAACTAGCATTCAACTTTTCCCTCTGAGTGCTCAACTAGTATTCAACTAATAAAAAGTTGAATACTCAAAGAAGGGAGCATTCAACTTTGAGCATTCAACCTATCTCCTAATAAGGACCGTGTTTAGTGTGTATTCAATTGAATGCTAGTTGAATACTAGTTGAACATTAACTTTTCTGTTTCATATGGGATAGGCCTCTTTGTAATAAAATTTTATTTTGACTTTTGATATTTAATGTGGCGGGGTATCATTTAATGTCCCATTACATGCCCTATTTTTTATCATGTTTATCCTGAAATTTGTGAATCTGGATCAAATTGTTACTGCATGATCATATGTTGATAATAAGCAGAGGCACCAAAGGGGCATTCGAGTGTCAAAAGTCCGAAAAGGCAACGACAAAACCGGTAAACATGAACAAGAACAGCACAAGGAAACACAAAACATAAAAACAACCGAACAGAAATCAACAACGCGAACTCAAGTCGTAACGAGAGTGAACTCGGGTGCTCCGGAAGAGTAAGCGGTTCCTGCCTGCTATAGCACACCCGCCGCGCTGCCAATTTCCAATTCAGTGTGTCAAATCCGGTAAAGGAAGACAAAACAAAACCCCATGACAAACCAACATCTGCACTCATCTGAGAGATAGAAATCCCATATTTATCTATGAGTACATGGTGTCTACCGTAAAATTTCTTGAGTGAAGACAGCAACCGAGGAGCAACATAACCCTGTGTTAGCAATTTCTGTGTCAAACGTGACGCTCTGACAAGGAAATCGATGTAACTCCCACAAGCTCTGGAGTAATGAATCAATTGTGATACGTAAACTCCATAAGCTGGAGCGGACGGAATGTTGCTACACACGAAGGGAAAGTTGACGATTGTCAAGTTTATTATATGCACTTTTATACACTGACAAATGACTGATGTCTAAAAGCTAAATAGGGACAAAATTGTTTAAATATTTTAGATTGATATTGCAAATCATGGAAAGTAGACCATGTACATGGTGTAGACATTGTTAAATTTCAACACTAGTAAATCAAAAATTATTGTTTTTAATATCAATGGGAAAAAATTAAGAATATATTTTTATAACACATGTACATGATGTATAGAAACTGTGACTGAATATACATAACTATTTGGGTATTGCAATGGGGCTCTCTCAGGGTACCCCCCTCAGGTCGCAAGGTCGCTTTTAAAAAGGGTCTGAGGTCAGAGGTCGCTTTTAAATGGCATATTTTGGCGGCGGTCGCAGGTCGTTTTTTGGCATAGGTCGATTTTATGAAGTGTAGGTCGGAAGTCGCCCTTAAAAAGCCCTCACGTCGCAGGTCGTTTTTAACCCTGCGGAAGCCACTACAATAAAATATAATGGAAATTTTAACACAGCTATCAAATCTTTTTGATTACCAATAAAGCCAGCTAATATTTGTTTGTTTCGTATGTCCCTCCTTTAATTAGGAGCACCACCATATAGCATAATATATAGGAAATTTTAGTTTTCTGCACTTTTTCATTATTGCTTGTAGATAATGAACTGATCAAGTTTAGGTTTTGATTCACCAGTGACTGAAATATGACATGTACACATGTATGAGGCTGATAGGGGACTATGTATTGTTTTGAAGAACTCTCAAAATGCTTGTTTGTCATAATTCAGTAATTCCAGACTTTATTTCCAATCAGTCCTTAAACAGTGTTTTAGATAAACTTTTCTATAATTATGATAATAATAATATTTTTACATCAGATGTGATGACACATTACATGCTAAAGTTAAATTAATTTTTTTATTTCAGTGACAATGTTTGAATCAGCATGAGTTCTTTAGAATCACAGTCAGGTAAAATTGTGGTTGCTGCCATAGACTTTGGGACCACCTACTCAGGATTTGCCTTTTCCTTCCGTCATGAGTTTTCTAAAGATCCCTGTAAGATATCCTCCCCAAACTGGACTGCAGCATCACGAGGGCTTGTCTCACACAAGACACCAACATCCATCTTGATCAATCCTCAACAGGAGTTTGAATGCTTTGGGTATGAAGCAGAAGATCGATATACATCCCTAGCAAATGAGAATCTTCACCATGATTGGTACTACTTCAGACGGTTTAAAATGATGCTCCATGGCAAACTGGTAAGGTGCTACTTCAGACGGTTTAAAATGATGCTCCATGGCAAACTGGTAAGGTGCTACTTCAGACAGTTTAAAATGATGCTCCATGGCAAACTGGTAAGGTACTACTTCAGATGATTGAAATGATGCTCCATGGCAAACTGGTAAGGTACTACTTCAGACGGTTTAAAATGATGCTCCATGGCAAACTGGTAAGGTGCTACTTCAGACAGTTTAAAATGATGCTCCATGGCAAACTGGTAAGGTACTACTTCAGATGATTGAAATGATGCTCCATGGCAAACTGGTAAGGTACTACTTCAGACGGTTTAAAATGATGCTCCATGGCAAACTGGTAAGGTGCTACTTCAGACGGTTTAAAATGATGCTCTATGGCAAACTGGTAAGGTGCTACTTCAGACGGTTTAAAATGATGCTCCATGGCAAACTGGTAAGGTTCTACTTCAGACGGTTTAAAATGATGCTCCATGGCAAACTGGTAAGGTACTACTTCAGACGGTTTAAAATGATGCTCCATGGCAAACTGGTAAGGTGCTACTTCAGACGGTTTAAAATGATGCTCCTTGGCAAACTGGTAAGGCATTATGGCATATTAATGAAATTGGTAAAGTTTTTCTTCAGACTGTTAGAAATAAGGCTCCATGGCAAACTGGTAAGGCCATGTGAGCTTATGCCATCACTATGCATCCGCCCCTCCATGACAAACTCACAGGGCCAATTGAAAAACAGTGAATAGCAACTACTGGTAACATTGAAGCTGCTTGCTGTTTTCCATTGTGGATTTTTTTTTTAAATTGTTGTTTATATTGTAGGTTGTGTTGTGTACACTTTTTTCACTTCTCATTATCTTCTATAATTAAATCATGTTAGAATCATTTATACATGTTACATGTATATTCAAATAGATGTTAAAATATTCAAATCTGACCCAAAAAATTCTTCATTTGATGTGAAGTCATTTATTACTTTTTTCAGGGAGTAAAGAAGGATGTAATGGTAAAAACCCATGACAACAAGAAGGAGATGTTGGCACTAACTGTCTTCTCTATGGCCATTAGATACCTGAAAGAATTCTTACTGAGAACTCTGAACCAGTCCAGTACAGGGGTAACCATTAAAACATCAGACGTACAGTGGGTTCTCACTGTACCAGCCATATGGAATGACCCAGCTAAACAGTTCATGAGAAAAGCAGCAAAAAAGGTAACCAGTCCTTAATAACCTCCAACCCTTACCCTAACCCTAAGCCATAAAAAATTGGTAATCAGCCATAACTAATCCTTTCTCCAACTCTACCATCAAAACGTCAGACCTGCAGTGTGTTCTAAATGTACCAGCCATATGGAATAACCCTGCTTCACACTTCATGAGAAAAGCAGCAAAAAAGGTATCCAGCCTTAAATAATCCTAACTTTACACTATCACCATAATATCAGACATACAGTGGGTTCAAACTGTACCAGCCATATGGAATGACCAAGCTAAACAATTCACGGAAAAATCAGAAAAAAAGGTAACCAGCCTTAACAAACTATAACCCTTACACTATCACCATTATATCAGACATACAGTGAATCTGACTACAGCTAAATTTACATGAAAAGCAGCAAAAAGGTAACAAGCCCTGAATAACCCCAACCCTTAGACTTACAATGGTTCTATTAATAGCTGCTCTGTTAGATTTATAGTCTATGTTGGATTAAAGATCAAGGATCTATTTATAGCTATAACACAGCTGGTATATTTAGTACATGTATTAGATGGGGATCTATAATATAGCTGTATTTGATATATTAGAGATAGATTTCTACATGGCTCTGTTTCTATAGGCGGGTAAATTGGATGACAATCTATTATTAGCGTAATATCTATTTAAAGGCTAATATACTTGATGGTTATCTATTAATAGCTTTATTTCTATTTTTAGGCTGGTATATTAGATGAGGATCTGTTAATAGCTTTGGAGCCTGAGGCAGCCTCTATTTTCTGTAAACATATGCCAGTAGAGAAGGGAGATAGATCATTCAGAAGTTTTCAAACTGGGACTAAATACATGGTTCTAGATTGTGGAGGTAATATCTTGGTACCAACCGTTTTCAATAGTCATGATAGTTCAACATAGTTAAATTATTCGATATAGACAAATTTGGGTTTTGAAAATACAAGAGTTAGTAAAATTATTGGATATAAATGATTTGGTTTAGAAGCATTCATTTTGTTAGTAAAAGAAATATAAAAAAAAAACAATGAATACTGGTTCCAAATTCAATACAAAAACTTATTCAGAGAATTCTTTAAATAAAGAAGGAATGTGTCCATGGGACACAGATGCCCCCGCTAGGCCCTAAACAGGAAGTAGATGTCCGCCAGACCTGAAAGTCGCTTAGGACTTATAGTTTGTCATACTGAACCATCCAACCAAGTTTCAAATCATTCCAATATACAGTTTCTGAGAAAAGCTTTACAGAAATTTTCAAGTTGATTTTCATATCGGCCTAGTCCAAAACAGGAAGTAGATGTCTGACAGACCTGAAAGTCGCTTAGGACCTATAGTTTGTCATACTGAATCATCCTACCAAGTTTCAAATCATTCCCATGTATGGTTTCTGAGAAAAGCTTGACCGAAACTTTCAAGTTGACTTTCATATCAACCTAATCCCAAACAGGAAGTAGATGTCCTACAGACCTGAAAGTCGCTTAGGACGTATAGTTTGTCATACTTAACCATCATACCAAGTTTCAAATCATTCCCATGTATGGTTTCTGAGAATAGCTTGACGGAAATTTTCAAGTTGACTTTCATATCGGCCTAGTCCCTAACAGGAAGTAGTTGTCCGACAGACCTGAAAGTTGCTAAGGACGTATATTTTGTCATACTGAACCATCCAACCAAGTTTCAAATCATTCCCATGTATGGTTTCTGAGAAAAGCATGACAGAAATTTGTACGGACGGAAGTACAGAGTGTCTGACATAGGTATGTACATACGGATGGACGGACACGAGTAAAACTTGATGCCCCCCGACATGTCGTCGCGGGGGCATAAAAAAATAAGAAACAATGTTATTTTAAGCTCGAGACTCTGTCGAGAGCTTAAGATTCTGTCATTTAACTATCGAGATTGGAAAATCTGATAATCCACGAGAAATGATGTAAGATGCTGTTTCTCTAATTTTCCGGAAAACCAAATAGAAAGCAGATTCGTTTTGGTTAAAGTTTCAATTCTCCTAACTTTTGATTTGGTCAGTATATTATTATGCTTTACCAAGAGTTCCAAATTAATAAAAGTAATCTAAGCATTTAAGTTTTTTTGATATTCATAAACATAATTTATAATAACATAATAATAACAATTGTGTCAGAAAATATCAAAAGTAAACTGAAATTTATTGTGACCTTCTAAAGGAACTATATTTATTAGCGAATGTTTTTCTAGCAGTTTAAGGTTGCAATGGCCACGCCTAATGTAAAATGGACCAATCAATTAATGAGAACTTAAAATTCTCTAGAGAGAAAAAATATTTTTTCACAACTGGCTGGGAAGTAGTTTAATAAATCGGATGAAAATTAGAGAAACCCATTTTATCTTACTTCTTTTATGACAAATACCTAATTTGATGTGATAAAAATCAGTATGACATTGCTTTTAGTTGTGAAACCTGTATTGTCAGATGACTCCATATACATGATATAGAAGAGACCCTTATGGCTGAAGGACAAGGTGAGTGATTCAGGCTCTTGAGAGCTTCTTGTTAAGAAAAAAATTCAACAGCTTTCAGGAACTGTACAAGTTAATGCTGTTGGTTGAGCATGCATTCCCTATATACATGTAGTTAGAGGTTAATCATTCTTTATTGTTTATTTTATAGGAGGGACGGTGGATATCACTGTACACAAAGTCTGTGAAGACAACACCTTACAGGAACTGTACAAGGCCAGTGGGGGTGCGTGGGGAGGGACACAGGTCGACGAAGCCTTCAAACAGCTCATCATCAAGATCATTGGAAACAATTTCTATCTGTCATTTTGTGATAAGAATGCTGCAGACTGGATTGACTTGTTCAGGGAGTTTGAGTTAAAGAAGCGGGAGTTTAAGGGTGAAGGAGGCAAGAAAATTACTATTAAAATACCTGTGTCTCTTAAAGAGACATTTGAAGATGAGTCTGATGGAGAAACTATAGCAGAAGCTCTAGCTCAATCTCCATACTCATCAAAGATGAAGTGGACAGCAGATAAAATTAGAATTGATAGTTCTGTCTTTACGCAAATGTTTGAGAAGGCCACACATAACATTATAGAACATGTTAAGAAACTGTTTAAGGAACCTGAAGTTAAAGGGACAGATAATATTATCATGGTCGGTGGCTTTTCTGAGTCACTGATGTTACAGTCCAGAATCAAGGAAGAATTTCCAGACATGACAGTCATCATTCCTGCTGAAGCCGGCCTGTCCGTTCTCAAAGGAGCCGTGATATTTGGACATTTACCAAAAACTATTTCTTCCCGTAAAGCAAAATATACATATGGACTCAAAACAATGTTGGATTTCAGAAGAGGTATGCACAGTGAGCAGAAGAAAGAAGTGGTTTGTGGGAAAGAAAAATGTAAAGATATCTTCAGTCGTCACGTTCAGAAGGATGATAAACTAGAACTTGACAAGGCTCAGAGTGAAAAGACTTATACTCCTGTTGATCCTGAACAGAAGGAAATTCTTTTTGAATTTTATACCTCAGAGGAGATGGATCCTATGTATGTCACAGACAATGGGTGTCAACACTTGGGACAACTTAAAATACCATTACCCGACACTAAAGGTGGACTGAACAGACCAGTTAAAGTCCAGCTTATATTTGGTGGCACCGAGCTGAAAGCCAAAGCTATTGAAGTCAACACTAAAAAAGAAACAATGTGTAAACTCAAATTTCTTAATAATGATTAGCAAATTTTATATTTGTACACATTTATATGTTGAAACACACATTGTGCCTAAGTGTCTTATTAAATGTACCTTTATTGACAGACAATTGCAAAATAATATTAAATCATTTTTTTTTCATTGATATCCCTTATGAATGTGTTTTGTGACAATACAACATGTCAGGAAGGTAGATTTAGTTTTACTCATGTCCATCTGTCCATATCAAATTTTTCATTTTTTCATAAACCATACACAATATTAATTTTCAATGTCTTTACAGAATATCGGACTGTTGATCTGTTCCTCCCTGCATTGAGACTTGACAGATATAAAAAATCCTGTAAAGCTTTTCTCAGAAACCTGATATGGGAATGCTTTGACATTTGTCAGGGTGGTTAAATGTGATAACTCTATGTCCTTAGCATTTTCAGACTTGTCAGGCTCAATCCTTGTTCCTGTTAAGGATTTAGGGGGCATCTCAGTGTCCCATTGACCCATTCCTCTATTTTTCCCTAGCACAAAGTGACAGAATGACTAAGTTATGGTCCCCATCTCTTCCTTCCTCACAATTTTTATAGACACAACTCTGAAACCACTGAAGGTTTGTTATGAAATTTAAAGAAATGATTGTTATTCACCATTAGTAATTAATGTAGTTGATTGTATCCAAACACCATTTTCTTTCAGCAATTTTATAGGAGTTATGGTACTTTATTGACTTTGGTCATTTTTGCTCAAATAAACAATTTGTGGATACTTAACCCTGACACTGCCTAACTTAATTTGTTCAAATAAGGTATGATTGATTATTCCAATGTGGTAGAGCTATATAGCTATGTGTTACATGTCTATGTTAAGTTATCATGTTATTATATAAATTGCCTGAAAGGCAAGATCTATTAACATATTTTTAGGGACCATTCTACCTTAAATCTTATATGTATCAGGTTCAAGTAGGGGTTGGTTTGTATTACAATTGAGGTCCAAAGAGACAATCCTGTAACATATTATGCTCATGTATACCTGTGAAGTCATGTTTGACTTGGATGGGTGGTCAAGGTTATAAATGTAGGAGATAAGACTACTATGTAAGTCAACCTAATTTTTGTGTGAAATATCAATTTTGAATTTCTGCTAGAATTACAAGATTCCTTTTGTTTGGTAAAATTTGGTTCACTGTTTTCACAAACTATTATGACTTCAGTTGTGTTGTTTGATGTCTGAATTCATATCTTAATCAACTAAACATGTTTTTTAAAGTTGAAGGTCCCAGATAGATTTGTAAACCCACCATATGACACATTGGCTGTTTCATAGAAAATATTAAGATGCGGAATAAGTGTACATGACATAAACAAAATAAATCAAAATATGGCAGGGTAAAAATTAGTTTTCAGGTCCAGCCAACTAGTCTTAACTATTAAGTTATTTTTATATGACCGTAAAATAATGGTATAAAGCTGTCATCATTGGCTGTTAACTTTTGTGTTCCCACAATATATATAGTTCTAGTTATCTGATTGCTATGATTTTTTTTTTCCATTATTATGTCACAGTGGTGGGGAGATTTGTTATTTCTTGTCATGTCCATCCCTCACACAGTTTGTCACTGAAACTACTGAACAGAAATTTATGGAACTTGGTATGTGGGAAGTACACCATATATAGTTGTGCATATTGTGGTTCCCGCAAGGTAAAAAACGACCTGCTACCTGAGGGCTTTTTAAGGGTGACTTCCAACCTACACTTCATAAAATCGACCTATGACAAAAAAACGACCTGCAACCTCCGCCAAAATATGCCTTTTAAAAGCAACTTTGCGACCTCAGGCCCATTTTAAAAGCGACCTTGCGACCTCAGGGGGTACCCTGCGGGAGCCCCCATATTACCAGGACATTTTGATTTGCAATTTTTGTTTAGAGTTATGGTCCTTTATAAATGTGCTGAATATGAATTGTGCTCTTTTAATCTAAGTTAAGACAAAATTTCCTGGGTTGGGAAATAAGCTTGATGATTATGAGAACCCCTTTCCAGTTTACAAGTGTGCCCTTTGTTGTCACTCCCATTGAGCCTTCTCTTTTCAAACTACAAAAAGATCTTTAATGTGCTAGGGACATTTTTCTCCTTCCAAAGGACTTCCATTGTTCCTTGAGACTATCCTCACAAATAATGATATCTAAGAGGCAGTAAGAAAATTTGTTCATGAATTTTCACACCCGACAACAATTGAACCAAAAACCTCTGTGTTAGTAAGTAGCCCAACATGGTAACCACTTCACTACAAAGACCCAACTTTTCATCTTGTTAGCCGTACAACTCTGACATTTGACTCAACCAAATTTTATAAAATTTGCTATGTAGCTAAAAAACCACAAGTAGTTTCATGTTACCAGGAAACTTTGATCCTCAATATTTTGTTGGGTTACAGACTTTCGAACTTTTGGGGGAAAGAGGAGGGAGAAATTGGTTTTGCAGAACAAATTTAATTGTAAAATGTTTTCATAATAATTATGATGGTAAATATTTTGTACTTTTTGTAAGAAAGGAGTCATGAATGAAAAATTTGGGTGTATAGAACTACATGTACATGTATATTTAATGTCCTGGAACTTAATTTTTATTTTGTTATGTTTGAGAAAACCATGTTAATTTTCTACATGTATATTCATTTTATAAAGTTGAAATTAATAAAATATATTTTCTTATTTAAATTTTTGATATGCAAGTTAAGTGTGTTTGTAAAAGGTGACATTTAATGCAATAAACAGGAACTGCCAACTCTTCCAGTGCACACATTTTTTTTTAGCTCACCTGACTTGAAGGGTCATATGAGCTATTGCCATCACTAGGTGCCAGTCTGTTAACTTTTCTGTCAAGATCTTCTCTGAAACTACAGATGGGATTGCTGTTGGAGATAAAGAAAAGCTGTTGCTTGCTTAAACCTTCAGCTCACTGAGCTCTAGATCTATTAAAATCTCCATTATGTTGAAGTTGTCAGAAGACCCCTTTCCACATCTCAATATCGTATACCCTTATAGGGTTTATGGGCCTTTACAGGTGAAAAATAGCATTATTTCACGTTTTTTGCCTACAGAATGAAAACCATAGCAGATAGGGAAAAGCTGTTGCTTGCCTAAACCCTCAGTTTGTTCATTTCTTCAAAAATATTCATAAGACTGAAGCTGGCAGATTACTTCTTATAAAAGTAATGGCCCCTAATTGTCAAGTTAAGGGTTTTTGTTTAGCAGATTTAACTTATAAAAGATTTAGAAAAGCTATTGTTTGCTTAAATGCTTGGCTATATAAATAATTTTTTCCCCCTCAGATGCCCCTAAAAAATTTCTTTCCATCTGTCATCAAAGTCAGGTGAGCAATTCAGGCTCATGGGAGCCTCTTATTTTCTTTCCTGGAAAAGGTAAAAGTACTAGCCAATGTGTTTGGATACAAAACTATCTGATCAGCCAGTCTTTTTGTGTACATAATTAGGTATCATTTCCAGATAGGAACACAAAGACAAAGAACTGTGGTTTAATTTTATCACAACATACAAACATTGATTTGTATCACAGTGTATTATTGCACAACCAGCTTGACCTTCCATCACCAATACATGTAATACAATACACAAATAATAACAAATCATTACTGCAGGTCAATACTATTTTTAGACAATAAACAAACATTAGAGGTGGTACAGTACAAAACATTTCATTGTAACAATAACAACTTAAAAGTGTGCCTATGAGCCACAGAATGGCCCTCCCGTTCTTGAAATATCATTGACCCCCAATGTGTATAACCTGGGTTATGGACCTTAACCAAAGTCATTCATGCATAAAATATAGGTCACAGTGACCTAATTTCTAGCGGCCAAAGGCCTATCTAGTAATAAAGTATCATTGACCTCCAACAACTAGTATCCAAGTTATGGACCTTAACCAAGAACTAAACCAAAGTCATTCATGCATAAAATATAGGTCACAGTGACCTAATTTCTAGTGGGTGGTGTAGTCCTACCAAAGACCTATCTAGTAATATCATTGATATCATTGACCCCCAACATCTAGTATCTGAGAAATAGACCTTAACCAAGAACTAAACCAAAGTCATTCATGCATAAAATATAGGTCACAGTGACCTAATTTCTAGTGGGTGGTGTAACACTACCCAAGACCCATCTAGTGGTGAAATATCATTGACCCCCAACATCTAGTATCTGAGTAATAGACCTTAACCAAGAACTTAACCAAAGTCATTCAAGCATAAAATATAGGTCACAGTGACCTAATTTCTAGTGGGTGGTGTAACTCTACCCAAGACCCATCTAGTGGTGAAATATCATTGACGCCCAACATCTAGTATCTGAGAAATAGACCTTAACCAAGAACTTAATCAAAGTGTTACGGACGTACGGACAAGGGTAAAACTATATGGCCAATCCACATATGTGGTCGGGCCATAAAATTGTGAACTTCCATTATTGTGTATTCAGTTAACAGGTACCGTAGTAAATGAGTTACAAACATAAAATCACTGGACACCATAAATAACTGTATCATGAACCCATAATAGACAAGAGGCTCTATGGGCTCAATTAACTTCGGCATAAAAATTTTTAGGCTACAAGACAAAATCAACTTATTTTACATTAAAAGGGCCAGAAGTTAAGTCATCTACCCAAAGCAGTTAAGTTCAAAATTCAATTTTGATGTTCTTTGGGGGAAAACTTCTTAAAGGAATGGTCCTACAACTTATGAGTCAGCCCTATTACATATTATGTAGATCTCGAGGTGGTTAACAATATGCAATTAAAATGTTTCAAACATCTGTTATTGTTTTCAAGAACCATGTATTGATTTCATAAGTGCAACATTTGTAGGCAAAATTAAGAAAAGGGCAACAACTTTTACACAAATTGTTTGATTGTCTTAAAAATTTTCAGCAGGTACAAAAATGTCGATCTTTTAGGTGCTTCCATCTGCCAGAATTAAATAGTTTAGCCCTATTTGAGTTTTTGCAAAACCAGCTATAGGGGCCATAAATTTTAATTAATCAAAATCCAAATGATAGTTTTGTTCCACCCCTTCTCACTAAAAACCTGACAATGACAATATTAAAGCATGATAAATGACAAAAACAAGCAAATGGTTAAAAATAGATAAAAATACCAAAAATTAATCTAAAATGTGATCACATATAAACATGAAAAAAGTAAATGGAAACAAGAGGCTCCCAGGAGCCTAAATCGCTCACCTGGTCTTGATGTCAACCTTTATATTCTGTAGAGCTAAATGATCTGAACATTTAAGCAAGCAACAGTTTTTCTTTATCTACTACAGTTTTCATTCTATAGGCCAAAAACATGAAAAACCGTTATTTTACGGGCCGTAACCCCTATAAGGGGTCATCTGACACTTCAACCCTATGGAGACTTTTGTAGAACTTTATGCACTGAACATGTAAGCAAGCAACAGCTTTTCTCTATCTGCTATAGTTTTCATTCTAAAGGCCAAAAACATGAAAAAGGTTATTTTAGGGGCCGTAACCCCTATTAAGGGTCATCTGACAACTTCGATCTTATTGAGACTTTTGTAGAGCTAAATAAACTGAACATTTGAGCAAGCAACAGCTTTTCTCTATCTGCTATAGTTTTCATTCTATAGGCCAAAAACATGAAAAAGGTTATTTTAGGGGTCGTAACCCCTATATGGGTCATCTGACAACTTCGATCCTATTGAGACTTTGGTAGAGCTAAATTAACTGAACATGTAAGCAAGTAACAGCTTTTCTCTATCTGCTATAGTTTTCTTTGTATAGGCCAAAAACATGAAAAACATCATTTTAGGGGCCATAATCCCTATAAGGGGTCATCTGACAACTTCGACCCTATGGAGACTTTTGTACAGCTAAATTAGCTGAACATTTAAGCAAGCAACAGCTTCTCTCTATCTGCAATAGTTTTCATTCCATAGGCCAAAATCATGAAAAAAACATTATTTCAGGGGCCGTAACCCCTATAAGGGGTCATCTGACAACTTCGACCCTATGAAGACCTTTGTAGAGCTTAATGAGCTGAACATTTAAGCAAGCAACAGCTTTTCTCTATCTGCAATAGTTTTCATACTATAGGGCAAAAACATGAAAAAACGCTATTTTTCACCTTTAAGGGGCTGTAACCCCTATAAGGGGTCATCTGGCAACTTGGACCAAATGGAGACTTATGTAGAACTTTTGATGCCGAAACAGCAGGATGGCATCAGATTTCATCTATCTCTTATACTTTTTGATTTACAAGCCAAAAACAGTAGTCTGACCCACCTGGTCTATTTTTAGCAACGGCGGCCATGTTTTTCGATGAATCAAAAATCCCCACATCAGTTCTGTGGGGGATACCCTAAAGTACCACCAGACCAAATTTGGTTTGAATCTGTGCAGACGTTTCAGAGGAGAAGAAGTTTGAAGAAAAGTTAACGACGACGACGACGACGACGGACGGACGAGGACGACGACAACGGACGCCAAGTGATGGCAATAGCTCACATGGCCTTTGGCCAGGTGAGCTAAAAAAAAACAAGTACACAAAATGAGTTTATTATAAACAGTAACAAAAAAATGCAACCATGAAAAAACAATGATTCGGATGAATAAAACAACTTTTTATACAGATTATAGTTTGGTTTGGTTTATTTAGTATTTTCCTATTTCGGCAAAAAGGTAGAATAGATGTTCATATGTTATGGATTACCAATTATGTATGTTAAAAGGCATGATGCCTGTCCAACAATATGTTCTTTTTTTGCCATCACTGTACCATGAAATTGCGACAGATGCTAGGGTAAAATTTTATTTCTTTTTCCCTATAAGGTTGAAACTTGATATGTTAACCAAATACACAGTCAAATGTTTTTTAAGGCAATAAATAATTCTCATTTCAGTTATCTTGTTAAACAATATTGAGTTATAAGGTAGATCAAACCGAAAAAAAAAATAAGTTCATTACATTGAGCATATATACAGATAAGTTTATGAAAAAATTCATGAATAATCCATCCCATATATTACAGGTTGATACTTTTCATTCTGTTATGTTTTCTTCTGGATAAAATTCTATAACAATACCGTCTACAGTATAATACCAGTCAAGTCTCTTGTGTTCCCATAGAAACTTCTGTAAATCTGCATCTCCCATATGGAAGAGTAAGTGAGGTCATAATATAGGTCAAGTCTGTTGTGTTCCCATAGAAACTGCTGTAAATCTGCATCTCCCATATGGGAGAGTTAGTGATGTCATAATGTTCCACTTATCCTCACTGATATTGTACACCTTAATGTTAGAATAAAAAGAATTTCCTCCATCATTCCCTCCCAGAACATAAATCTGGTTGTTGAAGGCCGTCACACCTGAAAATAACAATAACTTTATCATTACCTCCCAGAACATAAATCTGATTGTTGAAGGCCGTCACACCTGAAAATAACAATAACTTTATCATTACCTCCCAGAACATAAATCTGATGGTTGAAGGCCGTCACACCTGAAAATAACAATAACTTTATCATTACCTCCCAGAACATAAATCTGATTGTTGAAGGCCGTCACACCTGAAAATAACAATAACTTTATCATTACCTCCCAGAACATAAATCTGATGGTTGAAGGCCGTCACACCTGAAAATAACAATAACTTTATCATTACCTCCCAGAACATAAATCTGATTGTTGAAGGCCGTCACACCTGAAAATAACAATAACTTTATCATTACCTCCCAGAACATAAATCTGATGGTTGAAGGCCGTCACACCTGAAAATAACAATAACTTTATCATTCCCTCCCAGAACATAAATCTGATTGTTGAAGGCCGTCACACCTGAAAATAACAATAACTTTATCATTACCTCCCAGAACATAAATCTGGTTGTTGAAGGCCGTCACACCTGAAAATAACAATAACTTTATCATTACCTCCCAGAACATAAATCTGGTTGTTGAAGGCCGTCACACCTGAAAATAGCAATAACTTTATCATTCCCTCCCAGAACATAAATCTGATTGTTGAAGGCCGTCACACCTGAAAATAACAATATCTTATCATTACCTCCCAGAACATAAATCTGAAGGCTGTCACACCTGAAAATGACAATAACTTTATCATTCCCTCCCAGAACATAAATCTGATTGTTGAAGGCCGTCACACCTGAAAATAACAATAACTTATCATTACCTACCAGAACATAAATCTGGTTGTTGAAGGCTGTCACACCTGAAAATAACAATAACTTTATCATTACATCCCAGAACATAAATCTGAAGGCTGTCACACCTGAAAATGACAATAACATTATCATTCCCTCCCAGAACATAAATCTGGTTGTTGAAGGCTGTCACACCTGAAAATAACAATAACTTTATCATTACTTCCCAGAACATAAATCTGATTGTTGAAGGCCGTCACACCTGAAAATAACAATAACTTTATCATTACCTCCCAGAACATAAATCTGGTTGTTGAAGGCCGTCACACCTGAAAATAACAATAACTTTATCATTCCCTCCCAGAACATAAATCTGATTGTTGAAGGCTGTCACACCTGAAAGTAACAATAACTTTATCATTACCTCCCAGAACATAAATCTGGTTGTTGAAGGCCGTCACACCTGAAAATAACAATATCTTATCATTACCTCCCAGAACATAAATCTGAAGGCTGTCACACCTGAAAATGACAATAACTTTATCATTCCCTCCCAGAACATAAATCTGATTGTTGAAGGCCGTCACACCTGAAAATAACAATATCTTATCATTACCTCCCAGAACATAAATCTGATTGTTGAAGGCCGTCACACCTGAAAATAACAATAACTTTATCATTACCTCCCAGAACATAAATCTGGTTGTTGAAGGCCGTCACACCTGAAAATAACAATAACTTTATCATTCCCTCCCAGAACATAAATCTGATTGTTGAAGGCTGTCACACCTGAAAGTAACAATAACTTTATCATTACCTCCCAGAACATAAATCTGGTTGTTGAAGGCCGTCACACCTGAAAATAACAATAACTTTATCATTACCTCCCAGAACATAAATCTGAAGGCTGTCACACCTGAAAATGACAATAACTTTATCATTCCCTCCCAGAACATAAATCTGATTGTTGAAGGCCGTCACACCTGAAAATAACAATATCTTATCATTACCTCCCAGAACATAAATCTGAAGGCTGTCACACCTGAAAATGACAATAACTTTATCATTCCCTCCCAGAACATAAATTTGGTTGTTGAAAGCTGTCACACCTGAAAATAACAATAACATTATCATTCCCTCCCAGAACATAAATCTGATTGTTGAAGGCCGTCACACCTGAAAATAACAATAACTTTATCATTACCTCCCAGAACATAAATCTGGTTGTTGAAGGCCGTCACACCTGAAAATAGCAATAACTTTATCATTACCTCCCAGAACATAAATCTGATTGTTGAAGGCTGTCACACCTGAAAATAACAATAACTTATCATTACCTACCAGAACATAAATCTGGTTGTTGAAGGCTGTCACACCTGAAAATAACAATAACTTTATCATTACCTCCCAGAACATGAATCTGATTGTTGAAGGCTGTCACACCTGAAAATAACAATAACTTTATCATTACCTCCCAGCACATAAATCTGATTGTTGAAGGCCGTCACACCTGAAAATAACAATAACTTTATCATTACCTCCCAGAACATAAATCTGGTTGTTGAAGGCTGTCACACCTGAAAATAACAATAACTTTATCATAACCTCCCATAACATAAATCTGATTGTTGAAGGCCGTCACACCTGAAAATAACAATAACATTATCATTCCCTCCCAGAACATAAATCTGATTGTTGAAGGCTGTCACACCTGAAAATAACAATAACTTTATCATTACCTCCCAGAACATAAATCTGGTTGTTGAAGGCCGTCACACCTGAAAATAACAATAACTTTATCATTACCTCCCAGAACATAAACCTGGTTGTTGAAGGCCGTCACACCTGAAAATAACAATAACTTTATCATTACCTCCCAGAACATAAATCTGATTGTTGAAGGCTGTCACACCTGAAAATAACAATAACTTTATCATTCCCTCCCAGAACATAAATCTGGTTGTTGAAGGCTGTCACACCTGAAAATAACAATACGCATATGACTTTATCAGTGTTGATTTAGCTAACAGATATAACAGAAGTAAAAATTAACAATATTAGATAAGTTATCACCAGTCACTGTTTTTTATATCAACATACACAAAGTAATACTACACAATAATAAATTGTTATCATTTAGTTTAGTATATCAATTTAGGGTTTCTGACCTTTACTATTTTGTTGCTGCCTACACTAGCACATTTTATTGGTTATTTTTAGGAAATGCTGGTAATTTACTAAGCAATATACAGCTAGGAAGTCTCTCCCATTAGGGTCTACATAAAATTATGTTAAAAATAAAATGGTTATGCCAACTTCATGCAAGAATACCCCTAAACATACATATATTTTTCTCAGCCTATATCATATAAAACACCGTCAGCAATTGGACATGATGGTAAACCCAAGAGTAAGCAGATATATTAATAACTGAAATTCATAGTAACTTTACTCTATAGAAAGGAAATGAAAGAAGGTCCACTGAGGATATCATATCTGTTTTTACTGGGCAGGGGGGGGGGGGGGGGCTTTTAGCTCCCCTAGATGATAACACATAATGAAATGAAATGCCTAAATGAATGCTTCATATGATGAGTATCCTTAATGTAAAGATTTACAAAATACCATGTGTAAGTTGATCTTATAAGGAAGGTGAACAAATGTCCGAGAACAGAGATTAAAAACATAGGTACCTGGGTCAAACCTTGGTTCTACCATGGGGGACAGACTGATCCATTCCTCAGTCTCTGGATCAAAGCAGTCTAGATCTGTACAGGAGTACACCCCCTCTGTGACCCCTCCCACAGCATATATCCTCCCTTTTACTGTAACCAGGCCACCTACTGATCTGGGGAATGGTAGACTTTTCAACTGTAAAAAATAAAAAAGTGCTTTATTATCATTTATTGGAGAGAGGATAAAATTTTGTGATTAAGAGATCAAATCAAAACTTAGGAACAATTTTGTGTGGATTTTTAAAATTATAAGTTCTCTCTTTCATTCAACTAAACACTAAATTTCATTGATAACTCTTACTCATAAAATATATGAAATTTAATCCTTCACAAATATTTCTGCTCTTCTAGAATTGACATTCATCATATTAGTAAACACGACAAAGACATGGATCAATCACAAAAAGACAGCTGGCTCCCTAACCTGTTTATGTTATCAGATACTTTCATATAAATTTTGAATGTTTTAGAAACTTTTGGAAGGACTCAATTCATGTCAAATACAATTTGTCTTCTACTTTTTAATATACTTTAAAACAGATGTTGGTTAGAATCCAAGATTCATCTACTGATCAAATATCATCCCTCTACCAGTGCAGTTAACCCAAACCCAAACCCAAATCCTAGCCCTAACCCCTAAACTTTACCAAAAACCCTAGTCATTCATGTTAAAGTGACCTTATTCCAGTATGAATGTTGGTTACTTTTAAATACCCACTGACCAAATATCATCCTTATACACTACAAACTACCAAAAGTCTGAATGGTATAGTATTCGACCATTCTGAATAAGTCTTAAACGTACTCAACTGTACTCGACCAAAGTCTTATTTTTTGTAAAAAGTCTGAACATGTACTTAATCATTTGAATTAGTCTGAAAAGTACTTAATTTTACTCGACTCTAATTTAACTTAATTATCTGATAGATAAGGAAAATAAGAAAATTCTTAAATGTACTCGACCAAGTCTGAATTGTACTTAACAATACTAAAACATTCTCGACCTAATTAAATCATTAATTAACACATTTTTGTAACATTTGATAAAACCTTTAATGTTTGATAGACCTAATTGATTTTTAATTAGTTAAGTACGTTTTAATCAAGGTCGAGTACGTTTCAGACTTTGTCGAGTACAATTAAGACTAGGTCGAGAACATTTTAGACTGACACTAATACATTTGAAATTGTCAAGTTCGTTTTAGTCGTTTTAAGAATTTTCAGACTTTTGTCGAGTACAATTAAGTACTTTTCAGACTTTTTCAGACTTGTCGAGTACATTTTAGCACGATTTAGTACAATACTATACAATTCAGACTTTTGGAAGTTTGTAGTGATACCACTCGCATTCACTGAGACATTTACCTTAAACAAAACTTTAACCCAAGTCATTCAGGTGAAAAAACGTATGTAAAGGTGACCTAATAATGGTACTGTTAACTGGACAATTTTTCCGGTAAGACAACTGAATTATATTTCACACAGAAAATCAACTTTAAATCATGGGTATACATACAGGTTCCCAGATATCACTTTTAAAACATGGGTATACATACAGGTTCCCAGATATCACTTTTAAAACATGGGTATACATACAGGTTCCCAGATATCACAGACGGGGTTATATCTGATGAAGGAGTCCACCATGACACAGTTTCTAGGATCAATCTCTCCTCCTGTCAAAAAAAACATAATCATGAGCTGTGGAATAAGTTTTCATGACTCAACCGAGGCAATTAAAATAAATATGTTAAAGTAAAAGATTTCATTATTTAAACAGGAAAAAGATGGGCTACTGTCGAACCTGAAATTGAAACCAACAAGATTGCTACACGAAGCCATGTGTCCCACGCCGCCGCATGAAAGTTGTGTGGTATGTAAATTCGAGCGATATATTTTCTGAGAAATAATAGAAATTGGTTGTTTCGGAGACGAAATCATTCAGTCAAAAATATTTGACAATTAAAGTCCCATTTTATGGACCGGAAAATCACAAATTCTTAAGTAACTCAAAAACTGTAAATATTGCTTCAAAATTTGTTTTCATATTATTAAAGAGTACCTTTTGCTCTATCAGCCTACAAAATTTCAGAACCCTGTGCACCTAGGTAACCGAGTTATTGAACATATTACATTTTGACCTTTCTTCCTCGTTTCCATGAAAACGGCGGCCATTTTGAAAATTTCAAATATGGGATGATCACCTACTTATAGTACTCTATCAGCGTGTAAAGTTACAGCAACATCTGTTCAGTAGTATCCGAGGAGTTGCATCTACAAAAAACGTGACAGACGGATGGACGGACGGAGACCATAACTATAAGTCCCTCCGACCTGTTGTGGCGGGGGACAATGACATGGAACCCCATGATATTGCCTGGGTGCTGATGATGCATATCCTATATGGAGGGTCAATTGTTTGGACACATGCGGCCCATGGACTGACAAAGTGTTCTGACACATGCCACCTTTGGTGGACTTTCCACCCCACATTTCACAAGGAATTCATTTTTTTTCAAAAGCAGACCAAAATAAATTACAATTACAAGAGTTGACACTTAAGTATGTCTCGCCTGTCGGCACCATCACATAACTCATTGAAGGTCTAGCTGGGCCTTCAGAAAAGTTAAGGTCAAGGTCATGTGACAGAATTCCATTTAACCATCACAAAGACTCAATTGAATGTCTGAAGACAGAAGTGTTCTAGATACCATAGTTGTTGAAAAACAATGAAAAAAGACCGACATTCACAAAGTCATTCAACCATGTAAATGGGGTCAAAGTCACATTACATGGTGGTGTCAGTTGAGTATACCATAATCCCAAGGGTATGTAAACCAAATATCAGATGCCTAATTATAATATTGTACTTTTCACTTATCTATTTTTCACAAAAGTTTTTATTGTCACCATAATCATATATAAGTCCACAGTCACTGAACCATGAAAAGTGTGTCAAGGTCACATAACAAGGTGCCAGTTGGATAGACCATAACCCCAAGTGTCTGTATACCAAATATCAGATGTCTACCTATTATAATTTTCACTTAATTCATTTTCCACAAAAGTCTTAGAAAGAGGTTTTTTGTCCCAAAAATCATCTATGTTTACAGAGTCGCTGAACCCCAAAAATGCAGACGTGGTCAAAGGGCATGGGGCCAGTTGCATAAACCATAACCCACAGTGTCTGTAAACCAAATATCAGATGTCTAGCTATTATGATTTTCACTTAATTCATTTTCCACAACAGTCTTACAAATTTTTTTTTGGTCCCAAAAACATTTAAGTTCACAGAGTCAATGTACCATGAAATTGGGGTCAGGGTCAAAAGACATGGAACCAGTTGCGTAGACCATAACCCCAACTGTTTGTACACCAAATATCAGATGCCTAGCTATTTTACTTTTCTTGTAATTCATTTTCTACAAAAGTCTTACAAAAAGTTTATGCCGCCGTAGCTGCCGCTGGAAAGTTATACCCATGTCTCTTCCGCAACCTAAATTGCAGGCCAGACAATTACAATTACAATAATACTACCAATTTTGGTCCTTAATTAAAGGTACCCACTACCTTCTGGTCCTTAACAGCAATTAGGGGGAGGGGAGTGTCACAAAATTTATCCTCAATTTTGTAAATTCGCTACTTGACAAGAATTACTTAGCAAAACAAATTTTGAAATCGGACAATATACATGTATAAAAAAGCTTTGATTTTGCTCCTTCTTGGCCCCTAATTTTGTAAGTTAAAAAAAGGAAACTGCAATAATCTATCCTCCAATTTGTAATGACTTCTTGACACACTTAACATGCACAAACAATTTTTGTTTGTTTGTGGTCATATAAAAAGCTGTGATAAGTAGTGCTAAGAACACTGTTAACTTTTTTTTCTGCAAACTAGAACAAGGAATACTATGAGGGAGCTCACAAAACTCACCCCCACACCACATCACATTTGACTCATGACACATACAAAAGTCCAATTATTTTTTTTGAATAATATTTGAGTGCAATAAAATGTAATCATCCATACTCCATATGATGTACTTTCTTCATGTAAACTAATGTAAGTAGGAGGAGTTGTGATTATGATCTCCAAATGTAAACTATATTTAAAAGGCTATGTCCAATTTCTCTCCGCAATGACATCCCTCAGCAATGAAAATTGTTCATGCACATCTCTATATTGTACTCTCTTTACGTTACATTTAATTAAAATCCATCAGGCTGTTCAGTAGCACTTGCATCTACGAGGTATATTGACAGACAGGGTGATTCCTATATATACTCCAAACTTTCTTTGGGGGTATAATAATTGTGATGGGATAACAAACCTGCAACATATAGATATCCATTGAGCCCTATAGCAAACACCTTAGAAGTAGGCTGATTAAGTGAAGCCATAAAGGTCCATTTGTTGGTCTTAGGACAGTACCTCTCTACTGAGGCAAGACGAGATGTTCCATCATATCCTCCAATGGCATAAATATAACCATCTAGTGCAGCCATACCTAAAAATAAATAAAACATCAAAGCCGTAGATATCCATCTAATACAGCCATACTTAAAGGTATGTGTGGAAGTAAAAAGTATATCTTGCCTGTCGGGATTACTGTAAAATTATTCACAGTCCTTGTGTAACTAGACCTTTAGTAGACCAAAACCTTCCCAAAAAAAGATCGAATGCAGAGTTGTTGAAAATGGGGTCATGGTCACATCATGTCATGGCATGGAACACTTAGTTGTATAGACCAAAACCCAAAGTGTCTGTAAACAAAATGTCAGATGCCTATTATACTTTTCAAGTAATTCATATTCCACAAAAGTCTTACAAAAAAAGGTCATGTCCCCATAACTGAGGCCAGCCCCAACAAAAAGTAATTTCATAACTTTTTGTCACAGATGAGACAATAAAATTAGCACAGATATGGCCATCCAATACCACTTTTATCCTTTTGTCCAGGTACCTCTAATATCACTGTTAACTTACCAAACTTAGCTCTGGGTGTGTTAAGTGATGCCACTTTTATCCACTTGTCCAGGTACCTCTAATATCACTGTTAACTTACCAAACTTAGCTCTGTGTATGTTAAGTGATGCCACTTTTATCCACTTGTCCAGGTACCTCTAATATCACTGTTAACTTACCAAACTTAGCTCTGGGTGTGTTGAGTGATGCCACTTTAATCCACTTGTCCAGGTACCTCTAATATCACTGTTAACTTACCAAACTTAGCTCTGGGTGTGTTAAGTGATGCCACTTTTATCCACTTGTCCAGGTACCTCTAATATCACTGTTAACTTACCAAACTTAGCTCTGTGTATGTTAAGTGATGCCACTTTTATTCACTTGTCCAGGTACCTCTAATATCACTCTTAACTTACCAAACTTAGCTCTGGGTGTGTTAAGTGATGCCACTTTTATCCACTTGTCCAGGTACCTCTAATATCACTGTTAACTTACCAAACTTAGCTCTGGGTGTGTTAGTGATGCCACTTTTATCCACTTGTCCAGGTTTCTCTCATATCACTGTTAACTTACCAAACTTAGCTCTGGGTGTGTTAAGTGATGCCACTTTAATCCACTTGTCCAGGTATCTCTCATATCACTGTTAACTTACCAAACTTAGCTCTGGGTGTGTTTAATGATGCCACTTTAATCCACTTGTCCAGGTTTCTCTCCTATCACTGTTAACTTACCAAATTTAGCTCTGGGTGTGTTAAATGTGGCCACTTTTATCCACCTGTCCAGGTTTCTCTCATATCACTGTTAACCTACCAAACTTAGCTCTTGGTGTGCTAAGTGATGCCACTTTAATCCACTTGTCTGGGTATCTCTCATATCACTGTTAACTTACCAAACTTAGCTCTGGGTGTGTTTAGTGATGCCACTTTAATCCACTTGTCCAGGTATCTCTCATATCACTGTTAACTTACCAAACTTAGCTCTGGGTGTGTTAAGTGATGCCACTTTAATCCACTTGTCCAGGTATCTCTCATATCACTGTTAACTTACCAAACTTAGCTCTGGGTGTGTTGAGTGATGCCACTTTAATCCACTTGTCCAGGTATCTCTCATATCACTGTTAACCTACCAAACTTAGCTCTTGGTGTGCTAAGTGATGCCACTTTAATCCACTTGTCTGGGTATCTCTCATATCACTGTTAACTTACCAAACTTAGCTCTGGGTGTGTTGAGTGATGCCACTTTAATCCACTTGTCCAATTATCTCTCATATCACTGTTAACTTACCAAACTTAGCTCTGGGTGTGTTAAGTGATGCCACTTTAATCCACTTGTCCAAGTCTCTCTCATATCACTGTTAACTTACCAAACTTAGCTCTGGGTGTGTTGAGTGATGCCACTTTAATCCACTTGTCCAGGTATCTCTCATATCACTGTTAACGTACCAAACTTAGCTCTGGGTGTGTTGAGTGATGCCACTTTAATCCACTTGTCCAGGTATCTCTCATATCACTGTTAACCTACCAAACTTAGCTCTTGGTGTGCTAAGTGATGCCACTTTAATCCACTTGTCTGGGAATCTCTCATATCACTGTTAACTTACCAAACTTAGCTCTGGGTGTGTTTAGTGATGCCACTTTAATCCACTTGTCCAGGTTTCTCTCATATCACTGTTAACTTACCAAACTTAGCTCTGGGTGTGTTTAGTGATGCCACTTTAATCCACTTGTCCAGGTATCTCTCATATCACTGTTAACTTACCAAACTTAGCTCTGGGTGTGTTTAGTGATGCCACTTTAATCCACTTGTCCAGGTATCTCTAATATCACTGTTAACTTACCAAACTTAGCTCTGGGTGTGTTAAGTGATGCCACTTTTATCCACTTGTCCAGGTATCTCTCATATCACTGTTAACTTACCAAACTTAGCTCTGGGTGTGTTAAGAGATGCCACTTTAATCCACTTGTCTGGGTATCTCTCATATCACTGTTAACTTACCAAACTTAGCTCTGGGTGTGTTTAGTGATGCCACTTTAATCCACTTGTCCAGGTATCTCTCATATCACTGTTAACTTACCAAACTTAGCTCTGGGTGTGTTAAGTGATGCCACTTTAATCCACTTGTCCAGGTATCTCTCATATCACTGTTAACTTACCAAACTTAGCTCTGGGTGTGTTGAGTGATGCCACTTTAATCCACTTGTCCAGGTATCTCTCATATCACTGTTAACCTACCAAACTTAGCTCTTGGTGTGCTAAGTGATGCCACTTTAATCCACTTGTCTGGGTATCTCTCATATCACTGTTAACTTACCAAACTTAGCTCTGGGTGTGTTGAGTGATGCCACTTTAATCCACTTGTCCAATTATCTCTCATATCACTGTTAACTTACCAAACTTAGCTCTGGGTGTGTTAAGTGATGCCACTTTAATCCACTTGTCCAAGTCTCTCTCATATCACTGTTAACTTACCAAACTTAGCTCTGGGTGTGTTGAGTGATGCCACTTTAATCCACTTGTCCAGGTATCTCTCATATCACTGTTAACGTACCAAACTTAGCTCTGGGTGTGTTGAGTGATGCCACTTTAATCCACTTGTCCAGGTATCTCTCATATCACTGTTAACCTACCAAACTTAGCTCTTGGTGTGCTAAGTGATGCCACTTTAATCCACTTGTCTGGGAATCTCTCATATCACTGTTAACTTACCAAACTTAGCTCTGGGTGTGTTTAGTGATGCCACTTTAATCCACTTGTCCAGGTTTCTCTCATATCACTGTTAACTTACCAAACTTAGCTCTGGGTGTGTTTAGTGATGCCACTTTAATCCACTTGTCCAGGTATCTCTCATATCACTGTTAACTTACCAAACTTAGCTCTGGGTGTGTTTAGTGATGCCACTTTAATCCACTTGTCCAGGTATCTCTAATATCACTGTTAACTTACCAAACTTAGCTCTGGGTGTGTTAAGTGATGCCACTTTTATCCACTTGTCCAGGTATCTCTCATATCACTGTTAACTTACCAAACTTAGCTCTGGGTGTGTTAAGAGATGCCACTTTAATCCACTTGTCCAGGTATCTCTCATATCACTGTTAACTTACCAAACTTAGCTCTGGGTGTGTTAAGTGATGCCACTTGAATCCACTTGTCCAAGTATCTCTCATATCATGGTTAACTTACAAAACTTAGCTCTGGGTGTGTTAAGTGATGCCACTTTTATCCACTTTTCCAGGTATCTCTCATATCACTGTTAACTTACCGAACTTAGCTCTGGGTGTGTTTAGTGATGCCACTTTAATCCACTTGTCCAGGTATCTCTCATATCACTGTTAACTTACCAAACTTAGCTCTGGGTGTGTTAAGTGATGCCACTTTAATCCACTTGTCCAGGTATCTCTCATATCACTGTTAACTTACCAAACTTAGCTCTGGGTGTGTTTAGTGATGCCACTTTAACCCACTTGTCCAGGTATCTCTCATATCACTGTTAACTTACCAAACTTAGCTCTGGGTGTGTTGAGTGATGCCACTTTAATCCACTTGTCCAGGTATCTCTCATATCACTGTTAACTTACCAAACTTAGCTCTGGGTGTGTTAAGTGATGCCACTTTAATCCACTTGTCCAGGTATCTTTCATATCACTTTTAACTTACCAAACTTAGCTCTGGGTGTGTTTAGTGATGCCACTTTAATCCACTTGTTCAGGTATCTCTCATATCACTGTTAACTTACCAAACTTAGCTCTGGGTGTGTTTAGTGATGCCACTTTAATCCACTTGTCCAAGTATCTCTCATATCACTGTTAACTTACCAAACTTAGTTCTGGGTGTGTTAAGTGATGCCACTTTAATCCACTTGTCCAGGTATCTCTCATATCACTGTTAACTTACCAAACTTAGCTCTGGGTGTGTTAAGTGATGCCACTTTAATCCACTTGTCCAAGTATCTCTCATATCATCGTTAACTTACCAAACTTAGCTCTGGGTGTGTTTAGTGATTCCACTTTAATCCACTTGTCCAGGTATCTCTCATATCACTGTTAACTTACCAAACTTAGCTCTGGGTGTGTTTAGTGATGCCACTTTAATCCACTTGTCCAGGTATCTCTCATACCACTGTTAACTTACCAAACTTAGCTCTGGGTGTGTTAAGTGATGCCACTTTAATCCACTTGTCCAGGTATCTCTCTTATCACTGTTAACTTACCAAACTTAGCTCTGGGTGTGTTTAGTGATGCCACTTTAATCCACTTGTCCAGGTATCTCTCATATCACTGTTAACTTACCAAACTTAGCTCTGGGTGTGTTAAGTGATGCCACTTTTATCCACTTGTCCAAGTATCTCTCATATCATGGTTAACTTACCAAACTTAGCTCTGGGTGTGTTAAGTGATGCCACTTTTATCCACTTTTCCAGGTATCTCTCATATCACTGTTAACTTACCAAACTCAGCTCTGGGTGTGTTTAGTGATGCCACTTTAATCAAGTTGTCCAGGTATCTCTAATATCACTGTTAACTTACCAAACTTAGCTCTGGGTGCGTTTAGTGATGCCACTTTAATCCACTTGTCCAGGTATCTTTCATATCACTGTTAACTCACCAAACTTAGCTCTAGGTGTGTTTAGTGATGCCACTTTAATCCACTTGTCCAGGTATCTCTAATATCACTGTTAACTTACCAAACTTAGCTCTGGGTGTGTTTAGTGATGCCACTTTAATCCACTTGTCCAGGTATCTCTCATATCACTGTTAACTTACCAAACTAAGCTCTGGGTGTGTTAAGTGATGCCACTTTAATCCACTTGTCCAAGTATCTCTCATATCATGGTTAACTTACCAAACATAGCTCTGGGTGTGTTTAGTGATGCCACTTTAATCCACTTGTCCAAGTATCTCTCATATCACTGTTAACTTACCAAACATAGCTCTGGGTGTGTTTAGTGATGCGACTTTAATCCACTTGTCCAGGTATCTCTCATATCACTGTTAACTTACCAAACTTAGCTCTGGGTGTGTTTAGTGATGCCACTTTAATCCACTTGTCCAAGTATCTCTCATATCATGGTTAACTTACCAAACTTAGCTCTGTGTATGTTAAGTGATGCCACTTTAATCCACTTGTCCAGGTTTCTCTCATATCACTGTTAACTTACCAAACTTAGCTCTGGGTGTGTTTAGTGATGCCACTTTAATCCACTTGTCCAGGTATCTCTCATATCACTGTTAACTTACCAAACTTAGCTCTGGGTGTGTTTAGTGATGCCACTTTAATCCACTTGTCCAGGTATCTCTCATATCACTGTTAACTTACCAAACTTAGCTCTGGGTGTGTTTAGTGATGCCACTTTTATCCACTTGTCCAGGTATCTCTCATATCACTGTGAACTTACCAAACTTAGCTCTGAGTGTGTTGAGTGATGCCACTTTAATCCACTTGTCCAGGTATCTCTCATATCACTGTGAACTTACCAAACTTAGCTCTGGGTGTGTTTAGTGATGCCACTTTAATCCACTTGTCCAGGTTTCTCTCATATCACTGTAAACTTACCAAACTTAGCTCTGGGTGTGTTAAGTGATGCCACTTTAAACCACTTGTCCAGGTATCTCTCATATCACTGTTAACTTACCAAACTTAGCTCTGGGTGTGTTGAGTGATGCCACTTTAATCCACTTGTCCAGGTATCTCTCATATCACTGTTAACTTACCAAACTTAGCTCTGGGTGTGTTAAGTGATGCCACTTTAATCCACTTGTCCAGGTATCTCTCATATCACTGTTAACGTACCAAACTTAGCTCTGGGTGTGTTAAGTGATGCCACTTTAATCCACTTGTCCAGATACCTCTAATATCACTGTTAACTTACCAAACTTAGCTCTGGGTGTGTTAAGTGATGCCACTTTAATCCACTTGTCCAGGTACCTCTAATATCACTGTTAACTTACCAAACTTAGCTCTGGGTGTGTTAAGTGATGCCACTTTTATCCACTTGTCCAAGTATCTCTCATATCACTGTTAACTTACCAAACTTAGCTCTGGGTGTGTTAAGTGATGCCACTTTAATCCACTTGTCCAGGTACCTCTAATATCACTGTTAACTTACCAAACTTAGCTCTGGGTGTGTTAAGTGATGCCACTTTTATCCACTTGTCCAGGTATCTCTCATATCACAGTTAACTTACCAAACTTAGCTCTGGGTGTGTTTAGTGATGCCACTTTAATCCACTTGTCCAGGTATCTCTCATATCACTGTTAACTTACCAAACTTAGCTCTGTGTATGTTAAGTGATGCCACTTTAATCCACTTGTCCAGGTTTCTCTCATATCACTGTTAACTTACCAAACTTAGCTCTGGGTGTGTTTAGTGATGCCACTTTAATCCACTTGTCCAGGTATCTCTCATATCACTGTTAACTTACCAAACTTAGCTCTGGGTGTGTTTAGTGATGCCACTTTAATCCACTTGTCCAGGTATCTCTCATATCACTGTTAACTTACCAAACTTAGCTCTGGGTGTGTTTAGTGATGCCACTTTTATCCACTTGTCCAGGTATCTCTCATATCACTGTGAACTTACCAAACTTAGCTCTGAGTGTGTTGAGTGATGCCACTTTAATCCACTTGTCCAGGTATCTCTCATATCACTGTGAACTTACCAAACTTAGCTCTGGGTGTGTTTAGTGATGCCACTTTAATCCACTTGTCCAGGTTTCTCTCATATCACTGTAAACTTACCAAACTTAGCTCTGGGTGTGTTAAGTGATGCCACTTTAATCCACTTGTCCAGGTATCTCTCATATCACTGTTAACTTACCAAACTTAGCTCTGGGTGTGTTGAGTGATGCCACTTTAATCCACTTGTCCAGGTATCTCTCATATCACTGTTAACTTACCAAACTTAGCTCTGGGTGTGTTAAGTGATGCCACTTTAATCCACTTGTCCAGGTATCTCTCATATCACTGTTAACGTACCAAACTTAGCTCTGGGTGTGTTAAGTGATGCCACTTTAATCCACTTGTCCAGGTACCTCTAATATCACTGTTAACTTACCAAACTTAGCTCTGGGTGTGTTAAGTGATGCCACTTTAATCCACTTGTCCAGGTATCTTTCATATCACTTTTAACTTACCAAACTTAGCTCTGGGTGTGTTTAGTGATGCCACTTTAATCCACTTGTTCAGGTATCTCTCATATCACTGTTAACTTACCAAACTTAGCTCTGGGTGTGTTTAGTGATGCCACTTTAATCCACTTGTCCAGGTATCTCTCATATCACTGTTAACTTACCAAACTTAGTTCTGGGTGTGTTAAGTGATGCCACTTTAATCCACTTGTCCAGGTATCTCTCATATCACTGTTAACTTACCAAACTTAGCTCTGGGTGTGTTAAGTGATGCCACTTTAATCCACTTGTCCAAGTATCTCTCATATCATCGTTAACTTACCAAACTTAGCTCTGGGTGTGTTTAGTGATGCCACTTTAATCCACTTGTCCAGGTATCTCTCATATCACTGTTAACTTACCAAACTTAGCTCTGGGTGTGTTTAGTGATGCCACTTTAATCCACTTGTCCAGGTATCTCTCATACCACTGTTAACTTACCAAACTTAGCTCTGGGTGTGTTAAGTGATGCCACTTTAATCCACTTGTCCAGGTATCTCTCTTATCACTGTTAACTTACCAAACTTAGCTCTGGGTGTGTTTAGTGATGCCACTTTAATCCACTTGTCCAGGTATCTCTCATATCACTGTTAACTTACCAAACTTAGCTCTGGGTGTGTTAAGTGATGCCACTTTTATCCACTTGTCCAAGTATCTCTCATATCATGGTTAACTTACCAAACTTAGCTCTGGGTGTGTTAAGTGATGCCACTTTTATCCACTTTTCCAGGTATCTCTCATATCACTGTTAACTTACCAAACTCAGCTCTGGGTGTGTTTAGTGATGCCACTTTAATCAAGTTGTCCAGGTATCTCTAATATCACTGTTAACTTACCAAACTTAGCTCTGGGTGCGTTTAGTGATGCCACTTTAATCCACTTGTCCAGGTATCTTTCATATCACTGTTAACTTACCAAACTTAGCTCTAGGTGTGTTTAGTGATGCCACTTTAATCCACTTGTCCAGGTATCTCTAATATCACTGTTAACTTACCAAACTTAGCTCTGGGTGTGTTTAGTGATGCCACTTTAATCCACTTGTCCAGGTATCTCTCATATCACTGTTAACTTACCAAACTAAGCTCTGGGTGTGTTAAGTGATGCCACTTTAATCCACTTGTCCAAGTATCTCTCATATCATGGTTAACTTACCAAACTTAGCTCTGGGTGTGTTAAGTGATGCGACTTTAATCCACTTGTCCAGGTATCTCTCATATCACTGTTAACTTACCAAACTTAGCTCTGGGTGTGTTTAGTGATGCCACTTTAATCCACTTGTCCAGGTATCTCTCATATCACTGTTAACTTACCAAACTTAGCTCTGTGTATGTTAAGTGATGCCACTTTAATCCACTTGTCCGGGTTTCTCTCATATCACTGTTAACTTACCAAACTTAGCTCTGGGTGTGTTTAGTGATGCCACTTTAATCCACTTGTCCAGGTATCTCTCATATCACTGTTAACTTACCAAACTTAGCTCTGGGTGTGTTTAGTGATGCCACTTTAATCCACTTGTCCAGGTATCTCTCATATCACTGTTAACTTACCAAACTTAGCTCTGGGTGTGTTTAGTGATGCCACTTTTATCCACTTGTCCAGGTATCTCTCATATCACTGTGAACTTACCAAACTTAGCTCTGAGTGTGTTGAGTGATGCCACTTTAATCCACTTGTCCAGGTATCTCTCATATCACTGTGAACTTACCAAACTTAGCTCTGGGTGTGTTTAGTGATGCCACTTTAATCCACTTGTCCAGGTTTCTCTCATATCACTGTAAACTTACCAAACTTAGCTCTGGGTGTGTTAAGTGATGCCACTTTAATCCACTTGTCCAGGTATCTCTCATATCACTGTTAACTTACCAAACTTAGCTCTGGGTGTGTTGAGTGATGCCACTTTAATCCACTTGTCCAGGTATCTCTCATATCACTGTTAACTTACCAAACTTAGCTCTGGGTGTGTTAAGTGATGCCACTTTAATCCACTTGTCCAGGTATCTCTCATATCACTGTTAACGTACCAAACTTAGCTCTGGGTGTGTTAAGTGATGCCACTTTAATCCACTTGTCCAGGTACCTCTAATATCACTGTTAACTTACCAAACTTAGCTCTGGGTGTGTTAAGTGATGCCACTTTAATCCACTTGTCCAGGTATCTTTCATATCACTTTTAACTTACCAAACTTAGCTCTGGGTGTGTTTAGTGATGCCACTTTAATCCACTTGTCCAGGTATCTCTCATACCACTGTTAACTTACCAAACTTAGCTCTGGGTGTGTTAAGTGATGCCACTTTAATCCACTTGTCCAGGTATCTCTCATATCACTGTTAACTTACCAAACTTAGCTCTGGGTGTGTTTAGTGATGCCACTTTAATCCACTTGTCCAGGTATCTCTCATATCACTGTTAACTTACCAAACTTAGTTCTGGGTGTGTTAAGTGATGCCACTTTAATCCACTTGTCCAGGTATCTCTCATATCACTGTTAACTTACCAAACTTAGCTCTGGGTGTGTTAAGTGATGCCACTTTAATCCACTTGTCCAAGTATCTCTCATATCATCGTTAACTTACCAAACTTAGCTCTGGGTGTGTTTAGTGATGCCACTTTAATCCACTTGTCCAGGTATCTCTCATATCACTGTTAACTTACCAAACTTAGCTCTGGGTGTGTTTAGTGATGCCACTTTAATCCACTTGTCCAGGTATCTCTCATACCACTGTTAACTTACCAAACTTAGCTCTGGGTGTGTTAAGTGATGCCACTTTAATCCACTTGTCCAGGTATCTCTCTTATCACTGTTAACTTACCAAACTTAGCTCTGGGTGTGTTTAGTGATGCCACTTTAATCCACTTGTCCAGGTATCTCTCATATCACTGTTAACTTACCAAACTTAGCTCTGGGTGTGTTAAGTGATGCCACTTTTATCCACTTGTCCAAGTATCTCTCATATCATGGTTAACTTACCAAACCTAGCTCTGGGTGTGTTAAGTGATGCCACTTTTATCCACTTTTCCAGGTATCTCTCATATCACTGTTAACTTACCAAACTCAGCTCTGGGTGTGTTTAGTGATGCCACTTTAATCAAGTTGTCCAGGTATCTCTAATATCACTGTTAACTTACCAAACTTAGCTCTGGGTGCGTTTAGTGATGCCACTTTAATCCACTTGTCCAGGTATCTTTCATATCACTGTTAACTTACCAAACTTAGCTCTAGGTGTGTTTAGTGATGCCACTTTAATCCACTTGTCCAGGTATCTCTAATATCACTGTTAACTTACCAAACTTAGCTCTGGGTGTGTTTAGTGATGCCACTTTAATCCACTTGTCCAGGTATCTCTCATATCACTGTTAACTTACCAAACTAAGCTCTGGGTGTGTTAAGTGATGCCACTTTAATCCACTTGTCCAAGTATCTCTCATATCATGGTTAACTTACCAAACTTAGCTCTGGGTGTGTTAAGTGATGCGACTTTAATCCACTTGTCCAGGTATCTCTCATATCACTGTTAACTTACCAAACTTAGCTCTGGGTGTGTTTAGTGATGCCACTTTAATCCACTTGTCCAGGTATCTCTCATATCACTGTTAACTTACCAAACTTAGCTCTGTGTATGTTAAGTGATGCCACTTTAATCCACTTGTCCGGGTTTCTCTCATATCACTGTTAACTTACCAAACTTAGCTCTGGGTGTGTTTAGTGATGCCACTTTAATCCACTTGTCCAGGTATCTCTCATATCACTGTTAACTTACCAAACTTAGCTCTGGGTGTGTTTAGTGATGCCACTTTAATCCACTTGTCCAGGTATCTCTCATATCACTGTTAACTTACCAAACTTAGCTCTGGGTGTGTTTAGTGATGCCACTTTTATCCACTTGTCCAGGTATCTCTCATATCACTGTGAACTTACCAAACTTAGCTCTGAGTGTGTTGAGTGATGCCACTTTAATCCACTTGTCCAGGTATCTCTCATATCACTGTGAACTTACCAAACTTAGCTCTGGGTGTGTTTAGTGATGCCACTTTAATCCACTTGTCCAGGTTTCTCTCATATCACTGTAAACTTACCAAACTTAGCTCTGGGTGTGTTAAGTGATGCCACTTTAAACCACTTGTCCAGGTATCTCTCATATCACTGTTAACTTACCAAACTTAGCTCTGGGTGTGTTGAGTGATGCCACTTTAATCCACTTGTCCAGGTATCTCTCATATCACTGTTAACTTACCAAACTTAGCTCTGGGTGTGTTAAGTGATGCCACTTTAATCCACTTGTCCAGGTATCTCTCATATCACTGTTAACGTACCAAACTTAGCTCTGGGTGTGTTAAGTGATGCCACTTTAATCCACTTGTCCAGGTACCTCTAATATCACTGTTAACTTACCAAACTTAGCTCTGGGTGTGTTAAGTGATGCCACTTAAATCCACTTGTCCAGGTACCTCTAATATCACTGTTAACTTACCAAACTTAGCTCTGGGTGTGTTAAGTGATGCCACTTTTATCCATTTGTCCAGGTATCTCTCATATCACTGTTAACTTACCAAACTTAGCTCTGGGTGTGTTTAGTGATGCCACTTTAATCCACTTGTCCAGGTATCTCTCATATCACTGTTAACTTACCAAACTTAGCTCTGGGTGTGTTTAGTTATGCCACTTTTATCCACTTGTCCAGGTATCTCTCATATCACTGTGAACTTACCAAACTTAGCTCTGAGTGTGTTGAGTGATGCCACTTTAATCCACTTGTCCAGGTATCTTTCATATCACTGTGAACTTACCAAACTTAGCTCTGGGTGTGTTTAGTGATGCCACTTTAATCCACTTGTCCAGGTTTCTCTCATATCACTGTAAACTTACCAAACTTAGCTCTGGGTGTGTTAAGTGATGCCACTTTAATCCACTTGTCCAGGTATCTCTCATATCACTGTTAACTTACCAAACTTAGCTCTGGGTGTGTTGAGTGATGCCACTTTAATCCACTTGTCCAGGTATCTCTCATATCACTGTTAACTTACCAAACTTAGCTCTGGGTGTGTTAAGTGATGCCACTTTAATCCACTTGTCCAGGTATCTCTCATATCACTGTTAACGTACCAAACTTAGCTCTGGGTGTGTTGAGTGATGCCACTTTAATCCACTTGTCCAGGTATCTCTCATATCACTGTTAACTTACCAAACTTAGCTCTGGGTGTGTTAAGTGATGCCACTTTAATCCACTTGTCCAGGTACCTCTAATATCACTGTTAACTTACCAAACTTAGCTCTGGGTGTGTTAAGTGATGCCACTTAAATCCACTTGTCCAGGTACCTCTAATATCACTGTTAACTTACCAAACTTAGCTCTGGGTGTGTTAAGTGATGCCACTTTTATCCACTTGTCCAGGTATCTCTCATATCACAGTTAACTTACCAAACTTAGCTCTGGGTGTGTTAAGTGATGCCACTTTAATCCACTTGTCCAGGTACCTCTAATATCACTGTAAACTTACCAAACTTAGCTCTGGGTGTGTTTAGTGATGCCACTTTAATCCACTTGTCCAGGTACCTCTAATATCACTGTTAACATACCAAACTTAGCTCTGGGTGTGTTAAATGATGCCACTTTAATCCACTTGTCCAGGTACCTCTAATATCACTGTTAACTTACCAAACTTAGCTCTGGGTGTGTTAAGTGATGCCACTTTTATCCACTTGTCCAGGTATCTGTCATATCACAGTTAACTAACCAAACTTAGCTCTGGGTGTGTTAAGTGATGCCACTTTAATCCACTTGTCCAGGTACCTCTCATATCACTGTTAACTTACCAAACTTAGCTCTGGGTGTGTTAAGTGATGCCACTTTAATCCACTAGTCCAGGTACCTCTAATATCACTGTAAACTTACCAAACTTAGCTCTGGGTGTGTTTAGTGATGCCACTTTAATCCACTTGTCCAGGTACCTCTAATATCACTGTTAACTTACCAAACTTAGCTCTGGGTGTGTTAAGTGATGCCACTTTAATCCACTTGTCCAGGTACCTCTAATATCACTGTTAACTTACCAAACTTAGCTCTGGGTGTGTTAAGTGATGCCACTTTTATCCACTTGTCCAGGTATCTGTCATATCACAGTTATCTAACCAAACTTAGCTCTGGGTGTGTTTAGTGATGCCACTTTAATCCACTTGTCCAGGTATCTCTAATATCACTGTTAACTTACCAAACTAAGCTCTGGGTGTGTTTAGTGATGCCACTTTAATCCACTTGTCCAGGTATCTCTAATATCACTGTTAACTTACCAAACTTAGCTCTGGGTGTGTTAAGTGATGCCACTTTAATCCACTTGTCCAAGTATCTCTCATATCATGGTTAACTTACCAAACTTAGCTCTGGGTGTGTTAAGTGATGCCACTTTAATCCACTTGTCCAGGTATCTCTCATATCACTGTTAACTTACCAAACTTAGCTCTGGGTGTGTTTAGTGATGCCACTTTAATCCACTTGTCCAGGTATCTCTCATATCACTGTTAACTTACCAAACTTAGCTCTGTGTATGTTAAGTGATGCCACTTTAATCCACTTGTCCAGGTTTCTCTCATATCACTGTTAACTTACCAAACTTAGCTCTGGGTGTGTTTAGTGATGCCACTTTAATCCACTTGTCCAGGTATCTCTCATATCACTGTTAACTTACCAAACTTAGCTCTGTGTATGTTAAGTGATGCCACTTTAATCCACTTGTCCAGGTTTCTCTCATATCACTGTTAACTTACCAAACTTAGCTCTGGGTGTGTTTAGTGATGCCACTTTAATCCACTTGTCCAGGTATCTCTCATATCACTGTTAACTTACCAAACTTAGCTCTGGGTGTGTTTAGTGATGCCACTTTAATCCACTTGTCCAGGTATCTCTCATATCACTGTTAACTTACCAAACTTAGCTCTGGGTGTGTTAAGTGATGCCACTTTAATCCACTTGTCCAAGTATCTCTCATATCATGGTTAACTTACCAAACTTAGCTCTGGGTGTGTTAAGTGATGCCACTTTAATCCACTTGTCCAGGTATCTCTCATATCACTGTTAACTTACCAAACTTAGCTCTGGGTGTGTTTAGTGATGCCACTTTAATCCACTTGTCCAGGTATCTCTCATATCACTGTTAACTTACCAAACTTAGCTCTGTGTATGTTAAGTGATGCCACTTTAATCCACTTGTCCAGGTTTCTCTCATATCACTGTTAACTTACCAAACTTAGCTCTGGGTGTGTTTAGTGATGCCACTTTAATCCACTTGTCCAGGTATCTCTCATATCACTGTTAACTTACCAAACTTAGCTCTGGGTGTGTTTAGTGATGCCACTTTAATCCACTTGTCCAGGTATCTCTCATATCACTGTTAACTTACCAAACTTAGCTCTGGGTGTGTTTAGTGATGCCACTTTTATCCACTTGTCCAGGTATCTCTCATATCACTGTGAACTTACCAAACTTAGCTCTGAGTGTGTTGAGTGATGCCACTTTAATCCACTTGTCCAGGTATCTCTCATATCACTGTGAACTTACCAAACTTAGCTCTGGGTGTGTTTAGTGATGCCACTTTAATCCACTTGTCCAGGTATCTCTCATATCACTGTTAACTTACCAAACTTAGCTCTGGGTGTGTTGAGTGATGCCACTTTAATCCACTTGTCCAGGTATCTCTCATATCACTGTTAACTTACCAAACTTAGCTCTGGGTGTGTTAAGTGATGCCACTTTTATCCACTTGTCCAGGTATCTGTCATATCACAGTTAACTTACCAAACTTAGCTCTGGGTGTGTTAAGTGATGCCACTTAAATCCACTTGTCCAGGTACCTCTAATATCACTGTAAACTTACCAAACTTAGCTCTGGGTGTGTTTAGTGATGCCACTTTAATCCACTTGTCCAGGTACCTCTAATATCACTGTTAACATACCAAACTTAGCTCTGGGTGTGTTAAATGATGCCACTTTAATCCACTTGTCCAGGTTTCTCTCATATCACTGTAAACTTACCAAACTTAGCTCTGGGTGTGTTAAGTGATGCCACTTTAATCCACTTGTCCAGGTATCTCTCATATCACTGTTAACTTACCAAACTTAGCTCTGGGTGTGTTGAGTGATGCCACTTTAATCCACTTGTCCAGGTATCTCTCATATCACTGTTAACTTACCAAACTTAGCTCTGGGTGTGTTAAGTGATGCCACTTTAATCCACTTGTCCAGGTATCTCTCATATCACTGTTAACGTACCAAACTTAGCTCTGGGTGTGTTGAGTGATGCCACTTTAATCCACTTGTCCAGGTATCTCTCATATCACTGTTAACTTACCAAACTTAGCTCTGGGTGTGTTAAGTGATGCCACTTTAATCCACTTGTCCAGGTACCTCTAATATCACTGTTAACTTACCAAACTTAGCTCTGGGTGTGTTAAGTGATGCCACTTAAATCCACTTGTCCAGGTACCTCTAATATCACTGTTAACTTACCAAACTTAGCTCTGGGTGTGTTAAGTGATGCCACTTTTATCCACTTGTCCAGGTATCTCTCATATCACAGTTAACTTACCAAACTTAGCTCTGGGTGTGTTAAGTGATGCCACTTTAATCCACTTGTCCAGGTACCTCTAATATCACTGTAAACTTACCAAACTTAGCTCTGGGTGTGTTTAGTGATGCCACTTTAATCCACTTGTCCAGGTACCTCTAATATCACTGTTAACATACCAAACTTAGCTCTGGGTGTGTTAAATGATGCCACTTTAATCCACTTGTCCAGGTACCTCTAATATCACTGTTAACTTACCAAACTTAGCTCTGGGTGTGTTAAGTGATGCCACTTTTATCCACTTGTCCAGGTATCTGTCATATCACAGTTAACTAACCAAACTTAGCTCTGGGTGTGTTAAGTGATGCCACTTTAATCCACTTGTCCAGGTACCTCTCATATCACTGTTAACTTACCAAACTTAGCTCTGGGTGTGTTAAGTGATGCCACTTTAATCCACTAGTCCAGGTACCTCTAATATCACTGTAAACTTACCAAACTTAGCTCTGGGTGTGTTTAGTGATGCCACTTTAATCCACTTGTCCAGGTACCTCTAATATCACTGTTAACTTACCAAACTTAGCTCTGGGTGTGTTAAGTGATGCCACTTTAATCCACTTGTCCAGGTACCTCTAATATCACTGTTAACTTACCAAACTTAGCTCTGGGTGTGTTAAGTGATGCCACTTTTATCCACTTGTCCAGGTATCTGTCATATCACAGTTATCTAACCAAACTTAGCTCTGGGTGTGTTTAGTGATGCCACTTTAATCCACTTGTCCAGGTATCTCTAATATCACTGTTAACTTACCAAACTAAGCTCTGGGTGTGTTTAGTGATGCCACTTTAATCCACTTGTCCAGGTATCTCTAATATCACTGTTAACTTACCAAACTTAGCTCTGGGTGTGTTAAGTGATGCCACTTTAATCCACTTGTCCAAGTATCTCTCATATCATGGTTAACTTACCAAACTTAGCTCTGGGTGTGTTAAGTGATGCCACTTTAATCCACTTGTCCAGGTATCTCTCATATCACTGTTAACTTACCAAACTTAGCTCTGGGTGTGTTTAGTGATGCCACTTTAATCCACTTGTCCAGGTATCTCTCATATCACTGTTAACTTACCAAACTTAGCTCTGTGTATGTTAAGTGATGCCACTTTAATCCACTTGTCCAGGTTTCTCTCATATCACTGTTAACTTACCAAACTTAGCTCTGGGTGTGTTTAGTGATGCCACTTTAATCCACTTGTCCAGGTATCTCTCATATCACTGTTAACTTACCAAACTTAGCTCTGTGTATGTTAAGTGATGCCACTTTAATCCACTTGTCCAGGTTTCTCTCATATCACTGTTAACTTACCAAACTTAGCTCTGGGTGTGTTTAGTGATGCCACTTTAATCCACTTGTCCAGGTATCTCTCATATCACTGTTAACTTACCAAACTTAGCTCTGGGTGTGTTTAGTGATGCCACTTTAATCCACTTGTCCAGGTATCTCTCATATCACTGTTAACTTACCAAACTTAGCTCTGGGTGTGTTAAGTGATGCCACTTTAATCCACTTGTCCAAGTATCTCTCATATCATGGTTAACTTACCAAACTTAGCTCTGGGTGTGTTAAGTGATGCCACTTTAATCCACTTGTCCAGGTATCTCTCATATCACTGTTAACTTACCAAACTTAGCTCTGGGTGTGTTTAGTGATGCCACTTTAATCCACTTGTCCAGGTATCTCTCATATCACTGTTAACTTACCAAACTTAGCTCTGTGTATGTTAAGTGATGCCACTTTAATCCACTTGTCCAGGTTTCTCTCATATCACTGTTAACTTACCAAACTTAGCTCTGGGTGTGTTTAGTGATGCCACTTTAATCCACTTGTCCAGGTATCTCTCATATCACTGTTAACTTACCAAACTTAGCTCTGGGTGTGTTTAGTGATGCCACTTTAATCCACTTGTCCAGGTATCTCTCATATCACTGTTAACTTACCAAACTTAGCTCTGGGTGTGTTTAGTGATGCCACTTTTATCCACTTGTCCAGGTATCTCTCATATCACTGTGAACTTACCAAACTTAGCTCTGAGTGTGTTGAGTGATGCCACTTTAATCCACTTGTCCAGGTATCTCTCATATCACTGTGAACTTACCAAACTTAGCTCTGGGTGTGTTTAGTGATGCCACTTTAATCCACTTGTCCAGGTATCTCTCATATCACTGTTAACTTACCAAACTTAGCTCTGGGTGTGTTGAGTGATGCCACTTTAATCCACTTGTCCAGGTATCTCTCATATCACTGTTAACTTACCAAACTTAGCTCTGGGTGTGTTAAGTGATGCCACTTTTATCCACTTGTCCAGGTATCTGTCATATCACAGTTAACTTACCAAACTTAGCTCTGGGTGTGTTAAGTGATGCCACTTAAATCCACTTGTCCAGGTACCTCTAATATCACTGTAAACTTACCAAACTTAGCTCTGGGTGTGTTTAGTGATGCCACTTTAATCCACTTGTCCAGGTACCTCTAATATCACTGTTAACATACCAAACTTAGCTCTGGGTGTGTTAAATGATGCCACTTTAATCCACTTGTCCAGGTACCTCTAATATCACTGTTAACTTACCAAACTTAGCTCTGGGTGTGTTAAGTGATGCCACTTTTATCCACTTGTCCAGGTATCTGTCATATCACAGTTAACTAACCAAACTTAGCTCTGGGTGTGTTAAGTGATGCCACTTTAATCCACTTGTCCAGGTACCTCTAATATCACTGTAAACTTACCAAACTTAGCTCTGGGTGTGTTTAGTGATGCCACTTTAATCCACTTGTCCAGGTACCTCTAATATCACTGTTAACTTACCAAACTTAGCTCTGGGTGTGTTAAGTGATGCCACTTTAATCCACTTGTCCAGGTACCTCTAATATCACTGTTAACTTACCAAACTTAGCTCTGGGTGTGTTAAGTGATGCCACTTTTATCCACTTGTCAAGGTATCTGTCATATCACAGTTAACTAACCAAACTTAGCTCTGGGTGTGTTTAGTGATGCCACTTTAATCCACTTGTCCAGGTATCTCTAATATCACTGTTAACTTACCAAACTAAGCTCTGGGTGTGTTTAGTGATGCCACTTTAATCCACTTGTCCAGGTATCTCTAATATCACTGTTAACTTACCAAACTTAGCTCTGGGTGTGTTAAGTGATGCCACTTTAATCCACTTGTCCAAGTATCTCTCATATCATGGTTAACTTGCCAAACTTAGCTCTGGGTGTGTTAAGTGATGCCACTTTAATCCACTTGTCCAGGTATCTCTCATATCACTGTTAACTTACCAAACTTAGCTCTGGGTGTGTTTAGTGATGCCACTTTAATCCACTTGTCCAGGTATCTCTCATATCACTGTTAACTTACCCAACTTAGCTCTGTGTATGTTAAGTGATGCCACTTTAATCCACTTGTCCAGGTTTCTCTCATATCACTGTTAACTTACCAAACTTAGCTCTGGGTGTGTTTAGTGATGCCACTTTAATCCACTTGTCCAGGTATCTCTCATATCACTGTTAACTTACCAAACTTAGCTCTGGGTGTGTTAAGTGATGCCACTTAAATCCACTTGTCCAGGTACCTCTAATATCACTGTAAACTTACCAAACTTAGCTCTGGGTGTGTTTAGTGATGCCACTTTAATCCACTTGTCCAGGTACCTCTAATATCACTGTTAACATACCAAACTTAGCTCTGGGTGTGTTAAATGATGCCACTTTAATCCACTTGTCCAGGTACCTCTAATATCACTGTTAACTTACCAAACTTAGCTCTGGGTGTGTTAAGTGATGCCACTTTTATCCACTTGTCCAGGTATCTGTCATATCACAGTTAACTAACCAAACTTAGCTCTGGGTGTGTTAAGTGATGCCACTTTAATCCACTTGTCCAGGTACCTCTAATATCACTGTAAACTTACCAAACTTAGCTCTGGGTGTGTTTAGTGATGCCACTTTAATCCACTTGTCCAGGTACCTCTAATATCACTGTTAACTTACCAAACTTAGCTCTGGGTGTGTTAAGTGATGCCACTTTAATCCACTTGTCCAGGTACCTCTAATATCACTGTTAACTTACCAAACTTAGCTCTGGGTGTGTTAAGTGATGCCACTTTTATCCACTTGTCCAGGTATCTGTCATATCACAGTTAACTAACCAAACTTAGCTCTGGGTGTGTTTAGTGATGCCACTTTAATCCACTTGTCCAGGTATCTCTAATATCACTGTTAACTTACCAAACTAAGCTCTGGGTGTGTTTAGTGATGCCACTTTAATCCACTTGTCCAGGTATCTCTAATATCACTGTTAACTTACCAAACTTAGCTCTGGGTGTGTTAAGTGATGCCACTTTAATCCACTTGTCCAAGTATCTCTCATATCATGGTTAACTTGCCAAACTTAGCTCTGGGTGTGTTAAGTGATGCCACTTTAATCCACTTGTCCAGGTATCTCTCATATCACTGTTAACTTACCAAACTTAGCTCTGGGTGTGTTTAGTGATGCCACTTTAATCCACTTGTCCAGGTATCTCTCATATCACTGTTAACTTACCCAACTTAGCTCTGTGTATGTTAAGGGATGCCACTTTAATCCACTTGTCCAGGTTTCTCTCATATCACTGTTAACTTACCAAACTTAGCTCTGGGTGTGTTTAGCGATGCCACTTTAATCCACTTGTCCAGGTATCTCTCATATCACTGTTAACTTACCAAACTTAGCTCTGGGTGTGTTTAGTGATGCCACTTTAATCCACTTGTCCAGGTATCTCTCATATCACTGTTAACTTACCAAACTTAGCTCTGGGTGTGTTTAGTGATGCCACTTTTATCCACTTGTCCAGGTATCTCTCATATCACTGTGAACTTACCAAACTTAGCTCTGAGTGTGTTGAGTGATGCCACTTTAATCCACTTGTCCAGGTATCTCTCATATCACTGTGAACTTACCAAACTTAGCTCTGGGTGTGTTTAGTGATGCCACTTTAATCCACTTGTCCAGGTTTCTCTCATATCACTGTAAACTTACCAAACTTAGCTCTGGGTGTGTTAAGTGATGCCACTTTAATCCACTTGTCCAGGTATCTCTCATATCACTGTTAACTTATCAAACTTAGCTCTGGGTGTGTTGAGTGATGCCACTTTAATCCACTTGTCCAGGTATCTCTCATATCACTGTTAACTTACCAAACTTAGCTCTGGGTGTGTTAAGTGATGCCACTTTAATCCACTTGTCCAGGTACCTCTAATATCACTGTTAACTTACCAAACTTAGCTCTGGGTGTGTTAAGTGATGCCACTTTAATCCACTTGTCCAGGTACCTCTAATATCACTGTTAACTTACCAAACTTAGTTCTGGGTGTGTTAAGTGATGCCACTTTAATCCACTTGTCCAGGTACCTCTAATATCACTGTTAACTTACCAAACTTAGCTCTGGGTGTGTTAAGTGATGCCACTTTTATCCACTTGTCCAGGTATCTGTCATATCACAGTTAACTTACCAAACTTAGCTCTGGGTGTGTTAAGTGATGCCACTTTAATCCACTTGTCCAGGTACCTCTAATATCACTGTAAACTTACCAAACTTAGCTCTGGGTGTGTTTAGTGATGCCACTTTAATCCACTTGTCCAGGTACCTCTAATATCACTGTTAACTTACCAAACTTAGCTCTGGGTGTGTTAAATGATGCCACTTTAATCCACTTGTCCAGGTACCTCTAATACCACTGTTAACTTACCAAACTTAGCTCTGGGTGTGTTTAGTGATGCCACTTTAATCCACTTGTCCAGGTATCTCTCATATCACTGTTAACTTACCAAACTTAGCTCTGGGTGTGTTAAGTGATGCCACTTTTATCCACTTGTCCAAGTATCTCTCATATCATGGTTAACTTACCAAACTTAGCTCTGGATGTGTTAAGTGATGCCACTTTTATCCACTTTTCCAGGTATCTCTCATATCACTGTTAACTTACCAAACTCAGCTCTGGGTGTGTTGAGTGATGCCACTTTAATCCACTTGTCAAGGTATCTCTCATATCACTGTTAACTTACCAAACTTAGCTCTGGGTGTGTTTAGTGATGCCACTTTAATCAAGTTGTCCAGGTATCTCTAATATCACTGTTAACTTACCAAACTTAGCTCTGGGTGTGTTTAGTGATGCCACTTTAATCCACTTGTCCAGGTATCTCTCATATCACTGTTAACTTACCAAACTTAGCTCTGGGTGTGTTTAGTGATGCCACTTTAATCCACTTGTCCAGGTATCTCTAATATCACTGTTAACTTACCAAACTTAGCTCTGGGTGTGTTAAGTGATGCCACTTTAATCCACTTGTCCATGTATCTCTCATATCATGGTTAACTTACCAAACTTAGCTCTGGGTGTGTTAAGTGATGCCACTTTAATCCACTTGTCCAGGTATCTCTCATATCACTGTTAACTTACCAAACTTAGCTCTGGGTGTGTTTAGTGATTCCACTTTAATCCACTTGTCCAGGTTTCTCTCATATCACTGTTAACTTACCAAACTTAGCTCTGGGTTTGTTTAGTGATGCCACTTTAATCCACTTGTCCAGGTACCTCTAATATCACTGTTAACTTACCAAACTTAGCTCTGGGTGTGTTAAATGATGCCACTTTAATCCACTTGTCCAGGTACCTCTAATATCACTGTTAACTTACCAAACTTAGCTCTGGGTGTGTTAAGTGATGCCACTTTTATCCACTTGTCCAGGTATCTGTCATATCACAGTTAACTAACGAAACTTAGCTCTGGGTGTGTTTAGTGATGCCACTTTAATCCACTTGTCCAGGTACCTCTCATATCACTGTTAACTTACCAAACTTAGCTCTGGGTGTGTTAAGTGATGCCACTTTAATCCACTTGTCCAGGTATCTCTCATATCACTGTTAACTTACCAAACTTAGCTCTGGGTGTGTTGAGTGATGCCACTTTAATCCACTTGTCCAGGTATCTCTCATATCACTGTTAACTTACCAAACTTAGCTCTGGGTGTGTTAAGTGATGCCACTTTAATCCACTTGTCCAGGTATCTCTAATATCACTGTTAACTTACCAAACTTAGCTCTGAGTGTGTTAAGTGATGCCACTTTAATCCACTTGTCCAAGTATCTCTCAGATCATGGTTAACTTACCAAACTTAGCTCTGGGTGTGTTAAGTGATGCCACTTTAATCCACTTGTCCAGGTATCTCTCATATCACTGTTAACTTACCAAACTTAGCTCTGGGTGTGTTTAGTGATGCCACTTTAATCCACTTGTCCAGGTATCTCTCATATCACTGTTAACTTACCAAACTTAGCTCTGTGTATGTTAAGTGATGCCACTTTAATCCACTTGTCCAGGTTTCTCTCATATCACTGTTAACTTACCAAACTTAGCTCTGGGTGTGTTAAATGATGCCACTTTAATCCACTTGTCCAGGTATCTCTCATATCACTGTTAACTTACCAAACTTAGCTCTGGGTGTGTTTAGTGATGCCACTTTAATCCACTTGTCCAGGTATCTCTCATATCACTGTTAACTTACCAAACTTAGCTCTGGGTGTGTTTAGTGATGCCACTTTTATCCACTTGTCCAGGTATCTCTTATATCACTGTGAACTTACCAAACTTAGCTCTGAGTGTGTTGAGTGATGCCAATTTAATCCACTTGTCCAGGTATCTCTCATATCACTGTAAACTTACCAAACTTAGCTCTGGGTGTGTTTAGTGATGCCACTTTAATCCACTTGTCCAGGTTTCTCTCATATCATTGTAAACTTACCAAACTTAGCTCTGGGTGTGTTAAGTGATGCCACTTTAATCCACTTGTCCAGGTATCTCTCATATCACTGTTAACTTACCAAACTTAGCTCTGGGTGTGTTAAGTGATGCCACTTTAATCCACTTGTCCAGGTATCTCTCATATCACTGTTAACTTACCAAACTTAGCTCTGGGTGTGTTAAGTGATGCCACTTTAATCCACTTGTCCAGGTATCTCTAATATCACTGTTAACTTACCAAACTAAGCTCTGGGTGTGTTTAGTGATGCCACTTTAATCCACTTGTCCAGGTATCTCTAATATCACTGTTAACTTACCAAACTTAGCTCTGGGTGTGTTAAGTGATGCCACTTTAATCCACTTGTCCAAGTATCTCTCAGATCATGGTTAACTTACCAAACTTAGCTCTGGGTGTGTTAAGTGATGCCACTTTAATCCACTTGTCCAGGTATCTCTCATATCACTGTTAACTTACCAAACTTAGCTCTGGGTGTGTTTAGTGATGCCACTTTAATCCACTTGTCCAGGTATCTCTCATATCACTGTTAACTTACCAAACTTAGCTCTGTGTATGTTAAGTGATGCCACTTTAATCCACTTGTCCAGGTTTCTCTCATATCACTGTTAACTTACCAAACTTAGCTCTGGGTGTGTTAAATGATGCCACTTTAATCCACTTGTCCAGGTATCTCTCATATCACTGTTAACTTACCAAACTTAGCTCTGGGTGTGTTTAGTGATGCCACTTTAATCCACTTGTCCAGGTATCTCTCATATCACTGTTAACTTACCAAACTTAGCTCTGGGTGTGTTTAGTGATGCCACTTTTATCCACTTGTCCAGGTATCTCTTATATCACTGTGAACTTACCAAACTTAGCTCTGAGTGTGTTGAGTGATGCCAATTTAATCCACTTGTCCAGGTATCTCTCATATCACTGTGAACTTACCAAACTTAGCTCTGGGTGTGTTTAGTGATGCCACTTTAATCCACTTGTCCAGGTTTCTCTCATATCACTGTAAACTTACCAAACTTAGCTCTGGGTGTGTTAAGTGATGCCACTTTAATCCACTTGTCCAGGTATCTCTCATATCACTGTTAACTTACCAAACTTAGCTCTGGGTGTGTTGAGTAATGCCACTTTAATCCACTTGTCCAGGTATCTCTCATATCACTGTTAACTTACCAAACTTAGCTCTGGGTGTGTTAAGTGATGCCACTTTAATCCACTTGTCCAGGTATCTCTCATATCACTGTTAACGTACCAAACTTAGCTCTGGGTGTGTTAAGTGATGCCACTTTAATCCACTTGTCCAGGTACCTCTAATATCACTGTTAACTTACCAAACTTAGCTCTGGGTGTGTTAAGTGATGCCACTTTAATCCACTTGTCCAGGTACCTCTAATATCACTGTTAACTTACCAAACTTAGCTCTGGGTGTGTTAAGTGATGCCACTTTAATCCACTTGTCCAGGTACCTCTAATATCACTGTTAACTTACCAAACTTAGCTCTGGGTGTGTTAAGTGATGCCACTTTTATCCACTTGTCCAGGTATCTGTCATATCACAGTTAACTTACCAAACTTAGCTCTGGGTGTGTAAAGTGATGCCACTTTAATCCACTTGTCCAGGTACCTCTAATATCACTGTAAACTTACGAAACTTAGCTCTGGGTGTGTTTAGTGATGCCACTTTAATCCACTTGTCCAGGTACCTCTAATATCACTGTTAACTTACCAAACTTAGCTCTGGGTGTGTTAAATGATGCCACTTTAATCCACTTGTCCAGGTACCTCTAATATCACTGTTAACTTACCAAACTTAGCTCTGGGTGTGTTAAGTGATGCCACTTTTATCCACTTGTCCAGGTATCTGTCATATCACAGTTAACTAACCAAACTTAGCTCTGGGTGTGTTTAGTAATGCCACTTTAATCCATTTGTCCAGGTATCTCTCATATCACTGTTAACCTACCAAACTTAGCTCTGGGTGTGTTTAGTGATGCCACTTTAATCCACTTGTCCAGGTATCTCTCATATCACTGTTAACTTACCAAACTTAGCTCTGGGTGTGTTTAGTGATGCCACTTTAATCAAGTTGTCCAGGTATCTCTAATATCACTGTTAACTTACCAAACTTAGCTCTGGGTGTGTTTAGTGATGCCACTTTAATCCACTTGTCCAGGTATCTCTCATATCACTGTTAACTTACCAAACTTAGCTCTGGGTGTGTTTAGTGATGCCACTTTAATCCACTTGTCCAGGTATCTCTAATATCACTGTTAACTTACCAAACTTAGCTCTGGGTGTGTTTAGTGATGCCACTTTAATCCACTTGTCCAGGTATCTCTAATATCACTGTTAACTTACCAAACTTAGCTCTGGGTGTGTTAAGTGATGCCACTTTAATCCACTTGTCCAAGTATCTCTCATATCATGGTTAACTTACCAAACTTAGCTCTGGGTGTGTTAAGTGATGCCACTTTAATCCACTTGTCCAGGTATCTCTCATATCACTGTTAACTTACCAAACTTAGCTCTGGGTGTGTTTAGTGATGCCACTTTAATCCACTTGTCCAGGTATCTCTCATATCACTGTTAACTTACCAAACTTAGCTCTGTGTATGTTAAGTGATGCCACTTTAATCCACTTGTCCAGGTTTCTCTCATATCACTGTTAACTTACCAAACTTAGCTCTGGGTGTGTTAAATGATGCCACTTTAATCCACTTGTCCAGGTATCTCTCCTATCACTGTTAACTTACCAAACTTAGCTCTGGGTGTGTTTAGTGATGCCACTTTAATCCACTTGTCCAGGTATCTCTCATATCACTGTTAACTTACCAAACTTAGCTCTGGGTGTGTTTAGTGATGCCACTTTTATCCACTTGTCCAGGTATCTCTCATATCACTGTGAACTTACCAAACTTAGCTCTGAGTGTGTTGAGTGATGCCACTTTAATCCACTTGTCCAGGTATCTCTCATATCACTGTGAACTTACCAAACTTAGCTCTGGGTGTGTTTAGTGATGCCACTTTAATCCACTTGTCCAGGTTTCTCTCATATCACTGTAAACTTACCAAACTTAGCTCTGGGTGTGTTAAGTGATGCCACTTTAATCCACTTGTCCAGGTATCTCTCATATCACTGTTAACTTACCAAACTTAGCTCTGGGTGTGTTGAGTGATGCCACTTTAATCCACTTGTCCAGGTATCTCTCATATCACTGTTAACTTACCAAACTTAGCTCTGGGTGTGTTAAGTGATGCCACTTTAATCCACTTGTCCAAGTATCTCTCATATCATGGTTAACTTACCAAACTTAGCTCTGGGTGTGTTAAGTGATGCCACTTTAATCCACTTGTCCAGGTATCTCTCATATCACTGTTAACTTACCAAACTTAGCTCTGGGTGTGTTTAGTGATGCCACTTTAATCCACTTGTCCAGGTATCTCTCATATCACTGTTAACTTACCAAACTTAGCTCTGGGTGTGTTTAGTGATGCCACTTTTATCCACTTGTCCAGGTATCTCTCATATCACTGTGAACTTACCAAACTTAGCTCTGAGTGTGTTGAGTGATGCCACTTTAATCCACTTGTCCAGGTATCTCTCATATCACTGTGAACTTACCAAACTTAGCTCTGGGTGTGTTTAGTGATGCCACTTTAATCCACTTGTCCAGGTTTCTCTCATATCACTGTAAACTTACCAAACTTAGCTCTGGGTGTGTTAAGTGATGCCACTTTAATCCACTTGTCCAGGTATCTCTCATATCACTGTTAACTTACCAAACTTAGCTCTGGGTGTGTTGAGTGATGCCACTTTAATCCACTTGTCCAGGTATCTCTCATATCACTGTTAACTTACCAAACTTAGCTCTGGGTGTGTTAAGTGATGCCACTTTAATCCACTTGTCCAGGTATCTCTCATATCACTGTTAACGTACCAAACTTAGCTCTGGGTGTGTTAAGTGATGCCACTTTAATCCACTTGTCCAGGTACCTCTAATATCACTGTTAACTTACCAAACTTAGCTCTGAGTGTGTTAAGTGATGCCACTTTAATCCACTTGTCCAGGTACCTCTAATATCACTGTTAACTTACCAAACTTAGCTCTGGGTGTGTTTAGTTATGCCACTTTTATCCACTTGTCCAGGTATCTCTCATATCACTGTTAACTTACCAAACTTAGCTCTGGGTGTGTTAAGTGATGCCACTTTAATCCACTTGTCCAGGTACCTCTAATATCACTGTAAACTTACCAAACTTAGCTCTGGGTGTGTTTAGTGATGCCACTTTAATCCACTTGTCCAGGTACCTCTAATATCACTGTTAACTTACCAAACTTAGCTCTGGGTGTGTTAAGTGATGCCACTTTAATCCACTTGTCCAGGTACCTCTAATATCACTGTTAACTTACCAAACTTAGCTCTGGGTGTGTTAAGTGATGCCACTTTTATCCACTTGTCCAGGTATCTGTCATATCACAGTTAACTTACCAAACTTAGCTCTGGGTGTGTTAAGTGATGCCACTTTAATCCACTTGTCCAGGTACCTCTAATATCACTGTAAACTTACCAAACTTAGCTCTGGGTGTGTTTAGTGATGCCACTTTAATCCACTTGTCCAGGTACCTCTAATATCACTGTAAACTTACCAAACTTAGCTCTGGGTGTGTTTAGTGATGCCACTTTAATCCACTTGTCCAGGTACCTCTAATATCACTGTTAACTTACCAAACTTAGCTCTGGGTGTGTTAAGTGATGCCACTTTTATCCACTTTTCCAGGTATCTGTCATATCACAGTTAACTAACCAAACTTAGCTCTGGGTGTGTTTAGTGATGCCACTTTAATCCACTTGTCCAGGTACCTCTCATATCACTGTTAACTTACCAAACTTAGCTCTGGGTGTGTTAAATGATGCCACTTTAATCCACTTGTCCAGGTACCTCTAATATCACTGTTAACTTACCAAACTTAGCTCTGGGTGTGTTAAGTGATGCCACTTTTATCCACTTGTCCAGGTATCTGTCATATCACAGTTAACTTACCAAACTTAGCTCTGGGTGTGTTAAGTGATGCCACTTTAATCCACTTGTCCAGGTACCTCTAATATCACTGTAAACTTACCAAACTTAGCTCTGGGTGTGTTTAGTGATGCCACTTTAATCCACTTGTCCAGGTACCTCTAATATCACTGTTAACTTACCAAACTTAGCTCTGGGTGTGTTAAGTGATGCCACTTTAATCCACTTGTCCAGGTACCTCTAATATCACTGTTAACTTACCAAACTTAGCTCTGGGTGTGTTAAGTGATGCCACTTTTATCCACTTGTCCAGGTATCTGTCATATCACAGTTAACTTACCAAACTTAGCTCTGGGTGTGTTAAGTGATGCCACTTTAATCCACTTGTCCAGGTACCTCTAATATCACTGTAAACTTACCAAACTTAGCTCTGGGTGTGTTTAGTGATGCCACTTTAATCCACTTGTCCAGGTACCTCTAATATCACTGTTAACTTACCAAACTTAGCTCTGGGTGTGTTAAATGATGCCACTTCAATCCACTTGTCCAGGTACCTCTAATATCACTGTTAACTTACCAAACTTAGCTCTGGGTGTGTTAAGTGATGCCACTTTTATCCACTTGTCCAGGTATCTGTCATATCACAGTTAACTAACCAAACTTAGCTCTGGGTGTGTTTAGTGATGCCACTTTAATCCACTTGTCCAGGTACCTCTAATATCACTGTTAACTTACCAAACTTAGCTCTGGGTGTGTTAAGTGATGCCACTTTTATCCACTTGTCCAGGTATCTGTCATATCACAGTTAACTTACCAAACTTAGCTCTGGGTGTGTTAAGTGATGCCACTTTAATCCACTTGTCCAGGTACCTCTAATATCACTGTAAACTTACCAAACTTAGCTCTGGGTGTGTTTAGTGATGCCACTTTAATCCACTTGTCCAGGTACCTCTAATATCACTGTTAACTTACCAAACTTAGCTCTGGGTGTGTTAAGTGATGCCACTTTAATCCACTTGTCCAGGTACCTCTAATATCACTGTTAACTTACCAAACTTAGCTCTGGGTGTGTAAAGTGATGCCACTTTTATCCACTTGTCCAGGTATCTGTCATATCACAGTTAACTAACCAAACTTAGCTCTGGGTGTGTTTAGTGATGCCACTTTAATCCACTTGTCCAGGTATCTCTAATATCACTGTTAACTTACCAAACTTAGCTCTGGGTGTGTTGAGTGATGCCACTTTAATCCACTTGTCCAGGTATCTCTCATATCACTGTTAACTTACCAAACTTAGCTCTGGGTGTGTTAAGTGATGCCACTTTAATCCACTTGTCCAGGTATCTCTCATATCACTGTTAACGTACCAAACTTAGCTCTGGGTGTGTTAAGTGATGCCACTTTAATCCACTTGTCCAGGTACCTCTAATATCACTGTTAACTTACCAAACTTAGCTCTGGGTGTGTTAAGTGATGCCACTTTAATCCACTTGTCCAGGTTCCTCTAATATCACTGTTAACTTACCAAACTTAGCTCTGGGTGTGTTAAGTGATGCCACTTTAATCCACTTGTCCAGGTATCTCTCATATCACTGTTAACTTACCAAACTTAGCTCTGGGTGTGTTTAGTGATGCCACTTTAATCCACTTGTCCAGGTATCTCTAATATCACTGTTAACTTACCAAACTTAGCTCTGGGTGTGTTAAGTGATGCCACTTTAATCCACTTGTCCAGGTTTCTCTCATATCACTGTTAACTTACCAAACTTAGCTCTGGGTGTGTTTAGTGATGCCACTTTAATCCACTTGTCCAGGTATCTCTCATATCACTGTTAACTTACCAAACTTAGCTCTGGGTGTGTTTAGTGATGCCACTTTAATCCACTTGTCCAGGTATCTCTCATATCACTGTTAACTTACCAAACTTAGCTCTGGGTGTGTTTAGTGATGCCACTTTTATCCACTTGTCCAGGTATCTCTCATATCACTGTGAACTTACCAAACTTAGCTCTGAGTGTGTTGAGTGATGCCACTTTAATCCACTTGTCCAGGTATCTCTCATATCACTGTGAACTTACCAAACTTAGCTCTGGGTGTGTTTAGTGATGCCACTTTAATCCACTTGTCCAGGTTTCTCTCATATCACTGTAAACTTACCAAACTTAGCTCTGGGTGTGTTAAGTGATGCCACTTTAATCCACTTGTCCAGGTATCTCTCATATCACTGTTAACTTACCAAACTTAGCTCTGGGTGTGTTGAGTGATGCCACTTTAATCCACTTGTCCAGGTATCTCTCATATCACTGTTAACTTACCAAACTTAGCTCTGGGTGTGTTAAGTGATGCCACTTTAATCCACTTGTCCAGGTACCTCTAATATCACTGTTAACTTACCAAACTTAGCTCTGGGTGTGTTAAATGATGCCACTTTAATCCACTTGTCCAGGTACCTCTAATATCACTGTTAACTAACCAAACTTAGCTCTGGGTGTGTTAAATGATGCCACTTTAATCCACTTGTCCAGGTACCTCTAATATCACTGTTAACTTACCAAACTTAGCTCTGGGTGTGTTAAGTGATGCCACTTTTATCCACTTGTCCAGGTATCTGTCATATCACAGTTAACTTACCAAACTTAGCTCTGGGTGTGTTAAGTGATGCCACTTTAATCCACTTGTCCAGGTACCTCTAATATCACTGTAAACTTACCAAACTAAGCTCTGGGTGTGTTTAGTGATGCCACTTTAATCCACTTGTCCAGGTACCTCTAATATCACTGTTAACTTACCAAAATTAGCTCTGGGTGTGTTAAGTGATGCCACTTTAATCCACTTGTCCAGGTACCTCTAATATCACTGTTAACTTACCAAACTTAGCTCTGGGTGTGTTAAGTGATGCCACTTTAATCCACTTGTCCAGGTATCTGTCATATCACAGTTAACTAACCAAACTTAGCTCTGGGTGTGTTTAGTGATGCCACTTTAATCCACTTGTCCAGGTATCTCTAATATCACTGTTAACTTACCAAACTTAGCTCTGGGTGTGTTGAGTGATGCCACTTTAATCCACTTGTCCAGGTATCTCTCATATCACTGTTAACTTACCAAACTTAGCTCTGGGTGTGTTAAGTGATGCCACTTTAATCCACTTGTCCAGGTATCTCTAATATCACTGTTAACTTACCAAACTTAGCTCTGGGTGTGTTAAGTGATGCCACTTTAATCCACTTGTCCAAGTATCTCTCATATCATGGTTAACTTACCAAACTTAGCTCTGGGTGTGTTAAGTGATGCCACTTTAATCCACTTGTCCAGGTATCTCTCATATCACTGTTAACTTACCAAACTTAGCTCTGGGTGTGTTTAGTGATGCCACTTTAATCCACTTGTCCAGGTATCTCTCATATCACTGTTAACTTACCAAACTTAGCTCTGGGTGTGTTTAGTGATGCCACTTTAATCCACTTGTCCAGGTATCTCTCATATCACTGTTAACTTACCAAACTTAGCTCTAGTTGTGTTAAATGATGCCACTTTAATCCACTTGTCCAGGTACCTCTAATATCACTGTTAACTTACCAAACTTAGCTCTGGGTGTGTTAAGTGATGCCACTTTTATCCACTTGTCCAGGTATCTGTCATATCACAGTTAACTAACCAAACTTAGCTCTGGGTGTGTTTAGTGATGCCACTTTAATCCACTTGTCCAGGTACCTCTAATATCACTGTTAACTTACCAAACTTAGCTCTGGGTGTGTTAAGTGATGCCACTTTAATCCACTTGTCCAGGTTTCTGTCATATCACAGTTAACTTACCAAACTTAGCTCTGGGTGTGTTAAGTGATGCCACTTTAATCCACTTGTCCAGGTACCTCTAATATCACTGTAAACTTACCAAACTTAGCTCTGGGTGTGTTTAGTGATGCCACTTTAATCCACTTGTCCAGGTATCTCTCATATCACTGTTAACTTACCAAACTTAGCTCTGGGTGTGTTAAGTGATGCCACTTTAATCCACTTGTCCAGGTATCTCTCATATCACTGTTAACTTACCAAACTTAGCTCTGGGTGTGTTAAGTGATGCCACTTTAATCCACTTGTCCAGGTTTCTGTCATATCACAGTTAACTTACCAAACTTAGCTCTGGGTGTGTTAAGTGATGCCACTTTAATCCACTTGTCCAGGTACCTCTAATATCACTGTAAACTTACCAAACTTAGCTCTGGGTGTGTTTAGTGATGCCACTTTAATCCACTTGTCCAGGTACCTCTAATATCACTGTAAACTTACCAAACTTAGCTCTGGGTGTGTTAAGTGATGCCACTTTAATCCACTTGTCCAGGTACCTCTAATATCACTGTTAACTTACCAAACTTAGCTCTGGGTGTGTTAAGTGATGCCACTTTTATCCACTTGTCCAGGTATCTGTCATATCACAGTTAACTAACCAAACTTAGCTCTGGGTGTGTTTAGTGATGCCACTTTAATCCACTTGTCCAGGTATCTCTAATATCACTGTTAACTTACCAAACTTAGCTCTGGGTGTGTTTAGTGATGCCACTTTAATCCACTTGTCCAGGTATCTCTAATATCACTGTTAACTTACCAAACTTAGCTCTGGGTGTGTTAAGTGATGCCACTTTAATCCACTTGTCCAGGTATCTCTCATATCACTGTTAACTTACCAAACTTAGCTCTGGGTGTGTTAAGTGATGCCACTTTAATCCACTTGTCCAGGTATCTCTCATATCACTGTTAACTTACCAAACTTAGCTCTGGGTGTGTTTAGTGATGCCACTTTAATCCACTTGTCCAGGTATCTCTCATATCACTGTTAACTTACCAAACTTAGCTCTGTGTATGTTAAGTGATGCCACTTTAATCCACTTGTCCAGGTTTCTCTCATATCACTGTTAACTTACCAAACTTAGCTCTGGGTGTGTTTAGTGATGCCACTTTAATCCACTTGTCCAGGTATCTCTCATATCACTGTTAACTTACCAAACTTAGCTCTGGGTGTGTTTAGTGATGCCACTTTAATCCACTTGTCCAGGTATCTCTCATATCACTGTTAACTTACCAAACTTAGCTCTGGGTGTGTTTAGTGATGCCACTTTTATCCACTTGTCCAGGTATCTCTCATATCACTGTGAACTTACCAAACTTAGCTCTGAGTGTGTTGAGTGATGCCACTTTAATCCACTTGTCCAGGTATCTCTCATATCACTGTGAACTTACCAAACTTAGCTCTGGGTGTGTTTAGTGATGCCACTTTAATCCACTTGTCCAGGTTTCTCTCATATCACTGTAAACTTACCAAACTTAGCTCTGGGTGTGTTGAGTGATGCCACTTTAATCCACTTGTCCAGGTATCTCTCATATCACTGTTAACTTACCAAACTTAGCTCTGGGTGTGTTAAGTGATGCCACTTTAATCCACTTGTCCAGGTATCTCTCATATCACTGTTAACGTACCAAACTTAGCTCTGGGTGTGTTAAGTGATGCCACTTTAATCCACTTGTCCAGGTACCTCTAATATCACTGTTAAAGTACCAAACTTAGCTCTGGGTGTGTTAAGTGATGCCACTTTAATCCACTTGTCCAGGTACCTCTAATATCACTGTTAACTTACCAAACTTAGCTCTGGATGTGTTAAGTGATGCCACTTTAATCCACTTGTCCAGGTACCTCTAATATCACTGTTAACTTACCAAACTTAGCTCTGGGTGTGTTTAGTGATGCCACTTTTATCCACTTGTCCAGGTATCTGTCATATCACAGTTAACTTACCAAACTAAGCTCTGGGTGTGTTAAGTGATGCCATTTTAATCCACTTGTCCAGGTACCTCTAATATCACTGTAAACTTACCAAACTTAGCTCTGGGTGTGTTTAGTGATGCCATTTTAATCCACTTGTCCAGGTACCTCTAATATCACTGTAAACTTACCAAACTTAGCTCTGGGTGTGTTTAGTGATGCCACTTTAATCCACTTGTCCAGGTACCTCTAATATCACTGTTAACTTACCAAACTTAGCTCTGGGTGTGTTAAATGATGCCACTTTAATCCACTTGTCCAGGTACCTCTAATATCACTGTTAACTTACCAAACTTAGCTCTGGGTGTGTTAAGTGATGCCACTTTTATCCACTTGTCCAGGTATCTGTCATATCACAGTTAACTAACCAAACTTAGCTCTGGGTGTGTTTAGTGATGCCACTTTAATCCACTTGTCCAGGTACCTCTCATATCACTGTTAACTTACCAAACTTAGCTCTGGGTGTGTTAAGTGATGCCACTTTAATCCACTTGTCCAGGTACCTCTAATATCATAGTTAACTTACCAAACTTAGCTCTGGGTGTGTTAAATGATGCCACTTTAATCCACTTGTCCAAGTATCTCTAATATCACTGTTAACTTACCAAACTTAGCTCTGGGTGTGTTAAGTGATGCCACTTTTATCCACTTGTCCAGGTATCTGTCATATCACAGTTAACTTACCAAACTTAGCTCTGGGTGTGTTAGGTGATGCCACTTTAATCCACTTGTCCAGGTACCTCTAATATCACTGTTAACTTACCAAACTTAGCTCTGGGTGTGTTTAGTGATGCCACTTTAATCCACTTGTCCAGGTACCTCTCATATCACTGTTAACTTACCAAACTTAGCTCTGGGTGTGTTAAGTGATGCCACTTTAATCCACTTGTCCAGGTATCCCTCATATCACTGTTAACTTATCAAACTTAGCTCTGGATGTGTTTAGTGATGCCACTTTAATCCACTTGTCTGGGTATCTCTCATATCACTGTTAACTTACCAAACTTAGCTCTGGGTGTGTTTAGTGATGCCACTTTTATCCACTTGTCCAGGTATCTCTAATATCACTGTTAACTTACCAAACTTAGCTCTGGGTGTGTTTAGTGATGCCACTTTTATCCACTTGTCCAGGTATCTCTCATATCACTGTTAACTTACCAACCTTAGCCCTGGGTGTGTTAAGTGATGCCACTTTAATCCACTTGTCTGGGTATCTCTCATATCACTGTTAACTTACCAAACTTAGCTCTGGGTGTGTTTAGTGATGCCACTTTTATCCACTTGTCCAGGTATCTCTCATATCTCATCACATTGTTCACAACCACTTTTTCTTTGTTATATCCACCTGGAAAAGAACAAGAGGCTCCCAGGAGCCTGAATCGCTCACCTGGTCTTGATGTTGACCCTATACTTTTGTAGATCTAAATGAGCTGAACATTTAAGCAAGCAACAGCTTTTCTCTACCTGCAATAGTTTTCATTCTATAGGCCAAAAACACCATTTTTCACCTATAAGGGGCCATAACCCCTATAAGGAGTCATCTGACAACTTCGACCCTATGGAGACTTTTGTAGAGCTAAATGAGCTGAACATTTAAGCAAGCAATAGCTAATCTTTATCTGCAATAGTTTTCATTCTGTAGGCCAAAAACATGAAAAATCGCTATTTTTCAGGGGCCGTAACCCCTATAAGGGGTCATCTGACAACTTCGACCCTATGGAGAATTTTGTAGAGCTAAATGAGCTGAACATTTAAGCAAGCAACAGCTAATCTCTATCTGCAATAGTTTTCATTCTGTAGGCCAAAAACATGAAAAATCTTTATTTTTCAGGGGCCGGAACCCCTATAAGGGGTCATCTGACAACTTCGACCCTATGGAGAATTTTGTAGAGCTAAATGAGCTGAACATTTAAGCAAGCAACAGCTAATCTCTATCTGCAATAGTTTTCATTCTGTAGGACAAAAACATGAAAAATCGCTATTTTTCAGGGGCCGTAACCCCTATGAGGGGTCATCTGACAACTTCGACCCTATGGAGAATTTTGTAAAGCTAAATGAGCTGAACATTTAAGCAAGCAACAGCTAATCTCTATCTGCAATAGTTTTCATTCAGTAGGACAAAAACATGAAAAATCGCTATTTTTCTATTTTTCAGGGGCTGTAACCCCTATAAGGGGTCATCTGACAACTTCAACCCTATGGAGAATTTTGTAGAGCTAAATGAGCTGAACATTTTAGCAAGCAACAGCTAATCTCTATCTGCAATAGTTTTCATTCAGTAGGACAAAAACATGAAAAATCGCTATTTTTCATGGGCCGTAACCCCTATAAGGGGTCATCTGACAACTTCGACCCTATGGAGAATTTTGTAGAGCTAAATGAGCTGAACATTTAAGCAAGCAACAGCTAATCTCTATGTGCAATAGTTTTCATTCTGTAGGACAAAAACATGAAAAAACGCTATTTTTAAGGGGCCGTAACCCCTATAAGAGGTCATCTGACAACTTTGACCAAATGGAGACTTTCGTAGAGCTTTTGATGCTGAATCAGAAGCGAGGCCTCAGATTTCCTTTATCTCTTATACTTTTTTATTTATAAGCCAAAAACAGTAGTCTGACCCCCCTAGTCTATTTTTAGCAACGGCGGCCATGTTTTTTAACGGATCAAAAATCAAAACACAAGTTTGGTGCAGGACACCCTAAGAATCAATCATACCAAGTTTCATTGAATTCTGTTCAATAGTTTCAGAGGAGAAGATTTTTGAAAAATTGTTAACAGACGACGACAGACGACGACGACGACAGACGACGACGACGGACGCCAAGTGATGGCAATAGCTCACATGGACCTTCAGTCCAGGTGAGCTAAAAATGTTTTTATGTGTTGTGTCCCTTTGCCATAAAAAAAAATCAAGACATACATAGATACATGTACATAGCTGAAATTTTCTCTAGTTCATGTACATTAAGCTCTATGTTGTTTTTAAACAGTTAAAATAAACTAGAGGCTCCCAGGAGCCTAAATCGCTCACCTTGTATTCGATGATACTTATATGCTGGATATAACAAAGGACTGCTACTCTGTGGAATTATCAATTTTAATGTTCTAAGGGAAACAACTTCTATCAAGAAAGGTCTTACAACTTTGACCCTATCACATAATTTTTAGGTCTTAAAAGAGCAAAATTTGAAAAAAAAAGAAAAAGGGCAATAACTCCTACAACTATTGTCAGATCTTCTTCAAAACTTCAGGGCAGGTAGATCTTTATGTGCTGATCATTATTACTCAAATATAATTTTAATATCTGTTACCATTTTTGAATAGTTTGCAAAAAAACTACAATTTACCCTTATGCTCTATTATTAGCCATGGGCCCATGGCAGCCATGTTTTTTGTCGAATTGAAATTTCGAACGATAATTTTGTAGACCACATACTACTAAATAACCCTACTAAGTTTCATTTCATTTGACTAAGCAGTTTCAGAGAAGAAGATTTTTGAAATGTTGAACAAAAAACTGTGAAAATGGTCAATTTTTACAATCCAAGGGATATAACTCCTAAACGAACGATCCTACAACTTTGACTCTGTTACAACTTTTGTAGATCTTGATGTGCTTATTCATATGAAATATAATTTTTTGAAATATCTTGTATAGTTTTCAAGATATAGGGCTAAATAAGTAATTTTTGTGAAAAAAATCCAGAAAAAGGGCAATAACTCCTACATCGGTTGTTGGATCTTCTTGAAAATTTCTGGGCAGGTAGATCTTGAGATGCTGATCATTTTAACCCTATGCCAGAATTTTGATATCTGTTACGGTTTTTGAGTTATTTGCAAAAAACTGCAATTTACCCCCTATGTTCTATTTTTAGCCATGGCGGCCATGTTTTTTGTCGAATCAAAATTTCGAACGATAAATTTGTAGAGGATATACTACAGAACAACCCTACTAAGTTTCAATACATTTGGCCAAGCAGTTTCAGAGAAGAAGATTTTTGAAAAGTTGAACGACGGACGACGGACGACGGACGACGGACGCGAAGTGATTGCAAAAGCTCACATTGCCTTCGGCAAGGTGAGCTAAAAACTTTGTCTTACTTTCATGTCCATCTTGTAAATTAGTTTGGTCATTACATGTTATCATGTGTCAACAATGTACAATGTAGAAATGTGTCCATGTGACTCAGTCCCAAACAGAAAGTCAGAATCCTATGTGTCTAAGTTAAAATCACTAAGCAAATAACCCAGTACACCTTGTCATACAATTCTATTGGGCAAAATCATTCTCATCTATAGTTTCTCAAAAAGGTTGATTGAAATGTTCATTCTGACCCTGCCCAAACAGAAACAAAAGGCTCCCAGGAGCCTGAATCGCTCACCTGGCATATGTGCCTGAAGTAAAGGTTATAAGGCAAAATCTATTTAACGTTGAAAGGGTCATAAGATTAATAAGGGGGTCATCTGACAATATGGTGGATCTAAAGGTGCTGATCACTTTTGTTCTCAATCAAAATCTAAAAATCTGTCACCCTTTTTGAGTTATTTGCAAAAAAAATGCAGTTTAACCTAATGTTCTATTTTTAGCCACAGCGGCCATGTTTTACAACCAATCAAAAATCCCCACTAGAGTTATATACACCTAATAATAATAAACAATAATACCAAGTTTGGTTCCATTTGGACTTAAAGTGTCAGAGGAGTTAACGTTTTCAATGTAATGAGGAAATGCTGTTAAAATGCTAAATTTTGACGTTCTAAGGGCAATAACTCCTAAAAGGAAAAGTCCTACAATGTTGACCCTATTACATATTTTGTAGATCTTGATGTGCTTAACAATATGCAATTTAAATTTCTCAAATATCTAATATAGTTTTCAAGATATAGAGCTAAACAGGTGCAAAATTTGCAAAAAATCCACAAAAAGGGCAATAACTCCTACATGGGTTGTTGGATTTTCTTCAAAGTTTCAGAGCTGGTAGATATTGAGGTGCTGATCACTTTTGTTCCAAATCAAAATTTTGAAATCTGTCACCGTTTTAGAGTTATTTGCAAAAAACTGCCATTTACCTCTATGTTCTATTTTTAGCTCCAGCAGCCATGTTTTACGACCAATCAAAAATCCCCACATCAGTTCTATACACCTAATGCTAATAAACAACTATACCAAGTTTGGTTCCATTTGGACTTAAAGTGTCAGAGGAGTTAACGTTTTCAATGTAATGAGGAAATGCTGTTAAAATGCTTAAATTTTGACGTTCTAAGGGCAATAACTCCTAAAAGGAAAGGTCCTACAAGGTTGACCCTGTTACATATTTTGTAGATCTTGATGTGCTTAACAATATGCAATTTAAATTTCTCAAATATCTAGTATAGTTTTCAAGATATTGAGCTAAACAGGTGCACAATTTGGAAAAAATCCACAAAATCTTTTCTCTATCTGCAAAAGTTTTCTTTCTTTAGGCCAAAAACACTATTTTTTGCCTTTAAGGGGCCGTTACCACTATAAGGGGTCATCTGGCAACTTTGACCCTATGGAAACTTTTGTAGAGCTAAATGAGCTGAACATTTAAGCAAGCAACAACTTTTCTCTATCTGCAATAGTTTTCATTCCATAGGCCAAAAACACTATTTTTTGCCTTTAAGGGGCTGTAACCCCTATAGGGGGTCATCTGACAACTTCCACCATAGGAGACTTTGTAGAGCTAAATGAGCTGAATATTTAAGCAAGCAACAGCTTTTCTCTATCTGCAATAGTTTCATTTTGTAGGCCAAAAACTCAATTTATGCCTTTAAGGGGCCATAACCCCTATAAGGGGTCATCTGACAACTTTGACCCTAAGGAGACTTTTGGAGAGCTAAATGAGCTGAACATTTAAGCAAGCAACAGCTTTTCTCTATCTGCAATAGTTTTCATTCTATAGGCCAAAAACACTATTTTTTGCCTTTAAGGGGCCGTAACCCCTATAGGGGGTCATCTGACAACTTCGACCCTATAGAGGCTTGTGTAGAGCTAAACGAGCTGAACATTTAAGCAAGCAACAGCTTTTCTCTATCTGAAATAGTTTTCATTCTATAGGCCAAAAACTCTATTTTTTGCCTTTAAGGGGCTATAACCCCTATAAGGGGTCATCTGACAACTTTGACCTAATGGAGACTTTTGTAGAGCTAAATGAGCTGAACATTTAAGCAAGCAACAGCTTCTCTCTATCTGCAATAGTTTTCATTCCATAGGCCAAAAACATGAAAAAATGCTATTTTTCACCTTTAAGGGGCCGTAACTCCCATAAGGGGTCATCTGACAACTTCAACTATATGGAGACTTTTGTAGAGCTTTTGATGCTGAAGCAGTAGCGTGGCATCAGATTTCATCTATCTCTTATACTGTTTGATTTACAAGCCAAGAACAGTAGTCTGACCCCCCTGGTCTATTTTTAGCAATGGCGGCCATGTTTTTCGACGAATCAAAAATCCCCACAGTTCTGTGGGGGATACCCTAAAGTACCACCAGACCAAATTTGGTTTGAATCTGTGCAGCCGTTTCAGAGGAGAAGAAGTTTGAAGAAAAGTTAACGACAACGACGACGACGGACGACGACCACGGACGACGACGGACGACGACGACGACGGACGCCAAGTGATGGCAATAGCTCACATGGCCTTTGGCCAGGTGAGCTAAAAACGTTATTTTAGGGGCCGTAACCCCAACAAGGGGTCATCTGACAACTTTGACCCTATGAAGACTTTTGTATAGCCAAATGAACTAAACATTTAAGCAAGCAACAGCTTTTCTCTATCTGCAATAGTTTTCATTCTATAGGCCAAAAACATGAAAAAACATCATTTTACGGGGCGTTACCCCTATTAGGGGTCATCTGACAACTTCGATCCTATGGAGACTTTTGTAGAGCTTAATGAGCTTAACATTTAAGCAAGCAACAGCTTCTCTCTATCTGCTATAGTTTTCATTCCATAGGCCACAAATATGAAACAAGAGGCTCCCAGGAGCCTGAATCGCTCACCTGATCTTGAGTCAACCCTAAACATGTAAACACTTTTCTATAGCTAAATGAACTGAACATATAAGCAAGCAACTGCTTTTCTCTATCTACTATAGTTTCATTCAATAGGCCAAAAACATGAAAAAACGTTATTTTAGGGGACGTAACTACTATAAGGGGTCATCTGACAACTTTGACCCAATGAAAACTTTTGTAGAGCTAAATGAACTGAACATATAAGCAAGCAACAGCTTTTCTCTATCTGCTATAGTTTTCATTCACTAAGCCAAAAACATGAAAAAACGTCATTTTAGGGGCTGTAACCCCTATAAGGGTTCATCTGACAACTTCGATCCTATACAGACTTTTGTAGAGCTTTATGAGCTGAACATTTAAGCAAGCAACAGCTTCTCTCTATCTGCTATAGTTTTCATTCACCAAGCCAAAAACATGAACAAGAGGCTCCCAGGAGCCTGAATCGCTCACCTGGTCTTAATGTCAACCCTTTGAAGACTTTTGTATAGCTAAATGAGCTGAATGTTTAAGCAATAAAAAGCTTTTCTCTATCTGCAATAGTTTTCATTCCAAAGCAAAAAACACTATTTTTCACTTTTAAAGGGCCATAACCCCTTAAAGGGGTCATCTGACAACTTCGACCCTAAATAGTCTTTTGTAGAGCTAATTAGGCTGAACATTTAAGCAAGCAACATCTTTTCTCTATCTGCCAAAGTTTTCTTTCTTTAGGCTAAAAACACTATTTTTTGCCTTTAAGGGGCCGTAACCACTATAAGGGGTCATCTGGCAACTTTGACCCTATGGAAACTTTTGTAGAGCTTAATGAGCTGAACATTTAAGCAAGCAACAACTTTTCTCTATCTGCAATAGTTTTCATTCCATAGGCCAAAAACTCTATTTTTTGCCTTTAAGGGGTCATAACCCCTAAAAGGGGTCATCTGACAACTTTGACCCTATGGAGACTTTTGTAGAGCTAAATGAGCTGAACATTTAAGCAAGCAACAGCTTTTCTCTATCTGCAATAGTTTTCATTATATAGGCCAAAAACACTATTTTTTTGCCTTTAAGGGGCCGTAACCCCTATAAGGGGTCATCTGACAACTTCGACAATATGGAGACTTGTGTAGAGCTTAATGAGCTGAACATTTAAGCAAGCAACAGCTTTTCTCTATCTGCAATAGTTTTCATTCTATAGGCCAAAAACTCTATTTTTTGCCTTTAAGGGACCATAACCCCTATAAAGGGTCATCTGACAACTTTGACCTTATTGAGACTTTTGTAGAGCTAAATGAGCTGAACATTTAAGCAAGCAACAGCTTCTCTCTATCTGCAATAGTTTTCATTCCATAGGCCAAAAACATGAAAAAATGCTATTTTTCACCTTTAAGGGGCCGTAACTCCCATAAGGGGTTATCTGACAACTTTGACTCAATGGAGACTTTTGTAGAGCTTTTGATGCTGAAGCAGTAGCGTGGCATCAGATTTCAAATATCTCTTATACTTTTTGATTTACAAGCCAAAAACAGTAGTCTGACCCCCCTGGTCTATTTTTAGCAACGGCGGCCATGTTTTTCGACGAATCAAAAATCCCCACATCAGTTCTGTGGGGGATACCCTAAAGTACCACCAGACCAAATTTGGTTTGAATCTGTGCAGCCGTTTCAGAGGAGAAGAAGTTTGAAGAAAAGTTAACGACGACGACTACGGACGACGACGACGGACGCCAAGTGATGGCAATAGCTCACATGGCCTTTGGCCAGGTGAGCTAAAAAACATTATTTTAGGGGCCGTGACCCCTATAAGAGGTCATCTGACAACTTCAATCCTATGGAGACTTTTAAACAGCTTTATGAGCTGAACATTTAAGCAAGCAACAGCTTCTCTTTATCTGCTATAGTTTTCATTCTATAGGCCAAAAACAGGAAAAAAGTCATTTTACGGGGCGTTACCCCTATTAGGGGTCATCTGACAACTTCGATCCTATGGAGACTTTTGTACAGCTTAATGAGCTGAACATTTAGGCAAGCAACAGCTTCTCTCTATCTGCTATAGTTTTCATTCCAGAGGCCAAAAATATGAAAAAATGCTATTTTTCTCCTTTAAGGGGCTGTAACTCCTATAAGGGGTCATCTGACAACTTCGACTAAATGGAGACTTTTGTAGAGCTTAATGAGCTGAACATTTAAGCAAGCAACAACTTTTCATTATCTGTAATAGTTTTCATTCTATAGGCCAAAAACATGAAAAAAAGCTATTTTTCACCTTTAAGGGGCCGTAACTCCTATAAGGGGTCATCTGACAACTTTGACTCAATGACGACTTTTGTAGAACTTTTGATGCTGAAGCAGTAGCGTGGCATCAGATTTCATCTATCTCTTATACCTTTTGATTTACAAGCCAAAAACAGTAGTCTGACCCCCCTAGTCTATTTTTAGTAACGGCGGCCATGTTGTTTTGACGGCGGTCACCATTTGTGTAATTTTGGTAGAGGACATCCCATAGATGAAGTGTGCAAAGTTTCAAAGCAATCCCTGCAGTCGTTTCGGAGGAGAAGATTTTCAAAGAAAAGTTAACGACGACGACGGACGACGACGACAGACGACGACGACGAGGGACGTCAAGTGATGGCAATAGCTCACATGGACCTTCCATCCAGGTGAGCTAAAAATGAAGTTTACCAGGTCTTAAAATCAATAAGAGCATACAGTTTGTCATATCAACTCTGTACCAAATTTCATTTACTTCTCATTTATGGTTTCTTAGAAAATCTTGAAAATTTGTAGAGGCAGATGGAGCAACTAATAGAACAGACATTAACTAAACACTTTATGCCCCCTGACAAGACCATGTTCCAGTACCTGTGTTCAACCTTCCTATAGCATACCTGCTATATACAGATGCATGTCCTCCGAGACAACAGAACAGTGGTGACACCTGGAAAAGGGAAGATCTTTAAGTTTCATCCATGTTCCATTCTCCAAGTTGTACCCCTCGACACAGTTCAGGTAGTTCTTATTATAGATCTCCCCACCTGTGATGTAAACGATCGTCTCCACTGCCATACATCTTCTTGGGACCACACGAGGGGATGACATCTCCATTCTTCTGTCCTAAAATAGAAAAAGTTCTAATTATAGATCTCCCAACCCGTGATGTAGACAATGGTCTCCACTGCCATACATCTTCTTGGGACCACACGAGGGGACGACATCTCTGTTCTTCTGTCCTAAAATAGAAAAAGTTCTAATTATAGATCTCCCAACCCGTGATGTAGACAATGGTCTCCACTGCCATACATCTTCTAGGGACCACACGAGGGGAAGACATCTCCATTCTTCTGTCCTGAAGGAAAACATAGCTTTTTAACCATCCCTTAAGTGTTTTCTACAAGAGCCAGAGTTTTAAAATTATTTTTTTGTAAGCCTATCTAAGAATGTATTTATTTCATATTTAATAATTATGTTTTTACAGCAAGTGGTACATATTTGGAGATGTAATATTCAGCATGTTCAGTATGTGTATACCTACTACCTTTAACATATAAAAATATGTTACACAAGACTGTAAAGAAAACTGGCTTAAGACTAATATCATTCATGCATGAATTATAAACATGACTAGAAATAAGCCACTACCTTAAGGATATGATATTTCATAGCTTCATCTAAAAACTTTCTACATCCAGGGGCCGACATCAGTAACTCTTCTGTGTCAAGTCTGTCAAACAGGAAGTATGGACTGACAAGGGGCAGACGGACAAACTGGAGAACATCTGATAATTCTGTTACCCTCCTTTTCTGGTCATGTTTGACCCATTTCAGAACAGCATCCAGCACAACTTCCTCAGAACACACATTCAAATCATCTTTACTTATGAACTCTATCAATTTCTCTTTTGGCAAAAGTAAAATTTCTTCATGCTTAGCAACATCTGTAAAATGCTCCGTAACATAAACTTTTGCCTTTTCACTCAGTTCCTCACAAATGTGTGCCTCAGCAAAACAATGTATTCCCAGACAATTGCTGGGGTCCATTTCTCCCTCCAGGAAATTACAACAGGCCTGGATTATGGTGTGGATCTGCACAAGGTTAGCAGCAGAGAGCAACTGTTGGGCGTTCTCTTGTGTTATAGAAATGTCAGCTGTGTAAGCAAAGTCTATCAATTGTTCCATGATGTCTGGAGATATTCCATCAATACGGACTTCTTTCTCATGGCTCTCTCTCATATCCCCTACAAAATAATATGAAAATCATGAAAAAATTATTTTTTTTTAATCCGAAGAAAACAGGAAATTGAAGTCACAACTATTCATTTAAAAAACATTCTAATATATACCGTACTTATTTTCGTGAGGTTTTTATTGTCACAGATAATTTGTGGTCAGGTTTTTTTTTGCGAAATTAAATACTTGCAGATGAATTGGAATGTAGGACATGAATATAATTATGAGCTGGAAATGTGAAAATAAGTATCTTTACAGTACTCAGTACTAGCCAAAAAGCAAAGTAAATTCTTTTTTTTTTTCTTTTAATCAAAGACTAAAGCTTCAAATTTTGACAGTCACACTGTTAAATTCCTACAAAAAGTTTTCACAAAAAAATATATTTCATCAAAATGTACAAGAACTAACTCCACACCAATTTGTCCATACTAAAACTGACACAATTCTTCTTAAACAAATAACACTTTTTTCATCTAAAACTAAATGTTACTATCTTGATCTTAAATACAGTAATCAGTCCAAACTTTACACAGTTACATGTGTACTAATTAACTTAAGGATCATGATAATGTACAGGTGAGCATGCATACTCCACACGACAACTGGACATGCATCGAACCTGTAAACATGGCAAGAAAGTACGGACTGCATGCCGCCATAATATTTCTGTGGCACGGATATTTCTGATCGTCAACACAGATGATGACATCACAGAGGGTGTTTGTTTTCCGTTGTTCATTAAGACCATGTAGAACTGTCAACGCATGTGACTGTTCACGAAACACATACTCACTTAATAGTCCACTTCTAAACAGTCCTGAAAAGAAAAACAATAGTTATTTGAGTTTAAACATATCTATTTATCCTAGATTGGAAGAAAGCTTGATGCTTATGTGAATCCCTCACCAGTCTGCAAGTTACAAGACCACTCTTATGAAGCTCTACAAAGGGTCTTATAAGCACTGTTTATTGGTCTCCCGATACACAGGACAACTTGTTTTACCCTTTCCCAAGGACTACCATCATTTCTTGAGACCATCCTTGCAAATGGTGTCAAGAGAGAGTTGGGAAATTGGTTCATGAAATTATTAAAATTGTTAATATGAGTTAAGTTCTATTCTCTTCTTAAATCTTTAAAATGAGACTACAAATCTGATGACATGACAAGGAAACAATATCTCACAACATTTGGGATAAACAGAGGAACAGACATGAACACTATATACCCCATACTTTCGTAGATGGGGCATACAAATCTTTGAGACAAGTTGTTTTGTAAAAACATACAAAAGGTTATTCACAAAATTAGTTCATGAGACTATGATCATGATGATATAACCTCCAAATAGTTTCAAGATACTCAACTACCAGTGAAGCTGCATAAAAAGTATTTAAAATTAAAATTTGTTTTGTCTGCAAAACCCCAGTGTCTCCCCCTCTTTTGTCCCCCCCCTAAGTTTTAAGTTTAAACATCTGTAACACCAATAAAAGTTTGAGGACCAAATGAAATTTCCTGGTTATATGCACAACTACATAACATATGGTGTCCTTCCTACATACATGTACCAAGTTTCATTACACTTGGTTCAGTTTAAATCAAAGGAGTTGAGCTGACAAGATAATAAAGAGGATTTTCAGCGAATTTCTCAGTTCAAAGGACCTTAACTCCAACAAAAATTTTAGGATAAAAATTCTTTTTAATGTGCACAACTATACATAAGGTGTCCTTCCTACATAACAAATTTGTGTGCTATAGCAAAGAGGAACTGCTTACTCTTCTGGAGCACCTGAGTTCACTCTTGTTTCGACTGGATTTTGCGTAGTTGATTGATATTCAGTTATTGTTGTGTTTCCATGTTTTACATATTGTCTGTTTTTGTTCTGTTCTTGTTGGTGTTTACTGGTTTAATGTCTCTGCCCATCTGAACCATTGACATTTGGATACCCCATTGGTACCTCTGCTTCTTTAATTTGAATTCTGTTTAGTAGTTTCAGAGAAGTTGTGCTAATAAATGAGGATTTTCATTAATTTCTTAGTTCAAAGGTCTATAACTCTTACAACTAGAAAATGTGTCTATGAGCCACAAGATGGCCCTCCCGTTCTTGAAATATCATTGACCTCAATGTGTATTACCTGGGATATGGACCTTTAACAAGAAATTGATCAAAAGTGTTCATGTGTAAAATATAGGTCGCTGTGACCTAATTTTTATTGGGTGGTGCCATGTTACCCAAGACACATCTAGTGGTGAAATACCATTGACCATCAACATGTAGTATCTGAGATATGGACCTTAACCAAGAACTTAACCAAAGTCATTCATGCGTAAAATATAGGTCACAGTGACCTTATTTCTATTGGGTGGTGTCACCTTACCCAAGACACATCTAGTGGTGAAATATCATTGACCCCCAACATCTAGTATCCAAGTTATGGACCTTAACCAAGAACTTAACCGAAGTCGTTCATGCATAAAATATAGATCACAGTGACCCAATTTTTATTGGGTGGTGTCATGTTACCCAAGACACATCTAGTGGTGAAATACCATTGACCATCAACATGTAGTATCTGAGATATGGACCTTAACCAAGAACATAACCAAAGTCATTCATGCGTAAAATATAGGTCACAGTGACCTAATTTCTATTGGGTGGTGTCACCTTACCTAAGACACATCTTGTAGTGAAATATCATTGACCCACAACATCTAGTATCCAAGTTATGTACCTTAACCAAGAACTTAACCGAAGTCGTTCATGCATAAAATATAGGTCACAGTGACCTAATTTCTAGTGGGTGGTGTAGCTCTACCCAAGACCCATCTGGTGGTGAAATATCATTGACCCCCAACATCTAGTATCCAAGTAATGGACCTTAACCAAGAACTTAACCAAAGTGTTACGGACGGACGTACGTACGGACGTACGGACGGACGGACGGACGGACAAGGGTAAAACTATATGTCCGATCCACATACGTGGTCGGGCCATAAAAATAAAGGGAACAAAATTTCCTGGTAATACATGTAATATGCACAACTTAATATGTCTCCCCACCAAAAAAAGGGGGAGAAATAAAAATAAACAGACAAATTTGTAGAAGACTGAAATTGATTAAGACATATCTCCCTAAAATGTGGAACAGAAATTCTTACTTCTTTCCTTAAGCTGAAAGTTTCTTTGTCAGTTCTCCATAATTCATTTTTTACAGTGTTACAGACTTAGCATGTTACGTGAGTTCATAATTATCATGCTTACAGGAATATAACAATAGCTCTGAAGACTACAAAAGTAATAAAGTATTCTTATTATTGGGCTTTGAAACAAATTTATACCTGGTAAACTCTCCAAGAGAACTAAAGCATCTTGGGACAAACTACAGGATGGATTTCTTGTTCTCGTGTTCATATCCTGTAAAATAAATGTTAGAAATACAATACCAAAAAACGGCTATGAAACAGTTTATTTGGTTATCCTGTATATCGATATTTCAAGGAGTAACCTCTCATCAGCAGCATTTGAATCAAAACATTGGCATTTGATGGAAGATCAAAAACAAAAAGTATTGAATGAAAAGAACATATGAAAGGTTTAATACTCTTTACCCTTAACTCTGTGTTCAAAACTTTGAGCTACTCACTCCATTCTACTCACTGTTCTGAGTGAGTTTAATTTATATTTCATCTGAATGCATATGCTCGCCCTCTCTAATATTCTGTCCACCAGAGGAGGGAGTGACTTTATGCAATTGTAAGATCAAGACCCTTACTTTTTGTATGAAACATTGGATTAAGATACTCTCAAGCTTGGGATAGGAGTTTATGATTTTAAAAACCTATAAAAGGCATGTAATGAATGGTAACAGGAATACCGTATAACCGGTACTTTTTGCGGTGTAAAAATTTTTGCGGATTGGGATGAAAATTCTCAAATTTTATTTTTGCTGATTTTAATTTTTGCGGTTTTAAATCTTCAATAAAACTGTGTATGTTTTTGGATAGTTTAATTAAATTATTTTTATAATACAATAAATGTAGACTCCTTAGCTCTATGATTCTACGATTCTACTTGTATATTATGGTCTTACCAGCTGATTTAAGTTTACATTGTATATGATTTGTTTACAGAAAAAAGAAGAGCCAACTTCTTTATTCTTCATTGTTATCATTATAATTATTATAAAGAAATCAATTTATGAGCGTGGGTAATAAAGTCAAACTTTCCATTTGTCATACCCAAACAATCATGACACAATGCACTAATTAATGAACTTACTTGTAGAGCGCATGTGTGCCAATATTGATTGTTCTGATTAGATGTCATCATGACCGTTATGTAAACAAACATGGCTTTTTCAATCATTTAATATAAGTAACAATTTTCACAACTCTGTGAAATTATTCTTTAAATGTCACATAAAATACATAATTTTATGCGATTTTAATTTTTGCACTCGATGATCAACCGCAATAAACGCAACAATTAAATTACCGCAAAAATTACTAGTTATACGGTAAGTAGGAGGACCTTTAAAAGAAACGCCAAGTTGTTATTTTAGAACTTGTTATAAACATCTGCATTTTTAAGATCCTACCTAACAAATCATTATTTGCTAAACACTTAATTGTAAACTTTATATCAGTAAATTAACAAGTTCATTACAACTACCAATAAATCTTTATCTATAAGAACTGTATATTTCAAATAAACCACACACTTCAGGTAAACCTATAAAATTCCACCTGTTGTTAACGAGAATCTTTACCTATACCAGCTTATCAGAATTCTAACAACAGACCTATTGCTAATATAATCAGTTTGTATTTGTCAGATCGGGTACAAAATAAATAATTCTAATCACTTCAAATTGTTATTCTTGCCAAAAATTGATACATTTACAAGAATGGTCCTATATTATTATTAAACTTAAAATATTTTGTGGAGAATTTTTAACAAACAAGTTAACAAATACTATTTTTTTTCCTGACAAAAAGTTTTCTACATTCAATGGGAATGGAAAGTGAATGTCAAACAGTTTTTAGCCAAGAAAAACTCAAGACCTATGTTACTCATGTAAGTACATTATTATGGCTTTTCTAGATCTTGAATATGTGATAAAGATTTATGCCCCTTGTTATTTAGATTTGAACTTTAATGACTTTATATTAATTATATATGGATGCTTTAAATTAATGACAGTCTTACTAAGACTAAAAGAATGTGGCAGACCAAGAACAAAGGACTAATTACATAAATTAGGAAGTACAAATTGTTCCATTTACTTAGAAATTGAAATTGAGTTCACAAGATAATCATGATAATGGAGTCCACTAAAGGTAGTCTGGAAAAGAAGGGCAACCTTTAGATCTGTTTTACATTCAGTCATTTAACCTTAAAAAGTACGTAACCTGGGGTTGTATTTTGGTGTAACCTGACCTTTTCTCAAAAAATCAATTATCTTGACTTTCTTCAGGTTTACATTCTTGCAAGGTTGCATTTATTGTTCCTTATCAATTGAATTGGCATTTCTTTTCAGAAAGTGAAAATATATATTATCAAAACTTTCTATGTGTATGAATCACGGTATAACTAATTAATCAATGAAATATACTGGTCATAAAATTGGAAAGAATACAAAACACAAGTAAAAACAACAGTGAACTGTTTGTTAAAAAATGTGGAATTCATGTATAAAATGTTCCTCAAATGTCATAAAATCAAATGTAAGTACATCATTATAGATTTAAAACTCATTTTCTATCAGCTCAATTCACAAAGAAATAGAACTCGACTTTCAGCAAGATGTAAACAAATTATATTACTGGTCCTAAGGCATTTAAGATTTGTTAAATATTGCCATTGGATGTGTTGTCTTTTGTTGTGGCTTAATCTTTTTTTAAAGGGGTCGCTAAATTTCTTTTTGCCTATATGTAAGAAAGTATCTGATAAATTTGGCAGCTGTCTAATCTGTACTTCTTCCTTCTTTCATACAGGATCTAGCAGATCTGCAGACTTATAGAAGACTATTTCATATCTTTCTCATACTGTGGATTCATTTATTTTCCTGGGTATCAATTTTTGTGGTTTGATGAAAATTGATAGGTTCTTGGATTCTTAAATTCTTGGTTCTGAGGTTTGCAGCATGAAGATCAATATTATATTTCCTTTTCGTGGGGTATCAAATTTCGTGGATAAAGGCCACCCACGAAAACCACTAAAATTGATACCCCCACGATTACTGATGAAACCACAGTATATGGAAAAAAAAACACTCATTAGTTCTCGACACCAAATTATATTGTTGTGATAAGGACCAGGTTATTAGGGAAGAGAATAGTGATCATGATGTAAGGAGCATTCTTAAACTTCTTCAAGTGCTTTACAAATATTGTCATTAGACATTTTAAAATACAGATGATGTGTTAAATATACTTAAATCTTAATAAGCTTAGACTAAAATTAAAAGGAAATATGGAAATAAAATGTAGATAAATATAAAGATGTGACAAACATTCCAACACATTATGATTTTTAGTTACAATATATCTAATGGATATATTAAAAACATTTCTATATTTTAAACTAATGAACAAGTTGAAATTAAAGGTTCCTGAAAATGATTCCCTACACATGGCCCCAACCACAGGTAATAATGATAATATAAGTACAGTATAATATAAGTAAGGACACCTTCAGGTTTAAAGAACTAAGATAACTGACCATCGACAATGTTACCATACTTTATATTTTCTGTTATTTGGAATTGTATTCTTTGGCCGGTAAGTTGGAAATGCACTTTGAATTCAATAAGTTCCTTTATGAAAATGGTAATGCAAAAAGCAGTCTTTTATATTGATTTTGGGTTCTTATACATAATGATGGAATCCTACTTGACCAAACTTAAATTAAGGAACTATAACCTTTCATCTGGTTAATTTTGATATCTTTTGGATGTACATTTATCAGAACTCTTTTACCTGAGATATAGTGTTTTTTCTGTCTTTAGGTAACCTTGGGTTTCATTACACCTGACCAGGTAGGACAACCATTGGTGCTGGACCTTTTTCCTCCTTAATTCGCTTTGATATCAATCACAATTAGAGTCCTATGGCCTGATTTGGTTTCTATATAGAAGATAAAAATCAGTATAAAAGTCAAAGGAATTTTCAAGTGTATTGAAACAGGGTTTTGGAATCCACATCATCAGCCATGCTGTCAATGTTCTAATTGCCTGCGCAAATTTATTCATCCTTCTGTGGTAGTAAAATTTCCACAAAAGTTCTCCTGCCATTTATTTATTGTAGAGAAACAGGTACTCCTTCAGAAAATGTCATGCATTAAACACCTTTATAACAACCTTCAAAGTTTTTTTTTTTTTTTAACTGCTTCTAAAAGGCTCACATGTTGAAAACAAAAGTAACATTATCATGATTTTGTTTTAAAAATGTCACCTTACGGAAGGAGAACCCATACATCTTATATAACTTAGACTAAGGAAAAAATCTTTGAATATTTCTTCCATCTGCAAAAAACCACCTGCAATAAATTTTGAAGTTCCTTAATTACATTTCAATGTCCCATTTTTATTAAAGACTTCTGCATTTTAACAAGATTATCTTAAGATTAGAGCATTACATAAGAAATAGGAATCTGTTATCACTGGATATATACTAAATATGGATCAGTGCCAAAAGTTTCCCATCTGTGCTGTGTTGGAAACTGAACATGACACCTTTGTTTCTTTAACAAATTGAAACTGGAAGTGGCGAAATATGAAACATTTGTCTTAACTGATTGTTAAGTAATTAGCTGTAATTGATTTTTACAGTCCTAATGGGCAGATATTGAATGCATGCTAATGAAATTGATTTTTATCAGGGGGAGACAGACTAAACAACATATCTATTTAAATATAAATATACAAATCCTAAGAGAAATAATCATAGTCAATTTTTTTTCTTGAAAACTTTGTTTTTTTATGATCAAAGGGACATAACTCATACAAAACTGAATTTTAAATTTAACTTATTTTCCAGGTAATGCATAAATTTCATGAAATAATATCTTAAGCATTGTTACTGATGCATATGAAGACTTCCAAAATGTACAAGAAAGTAAATTTGAGGAAAAAGTCTTTAAAAAATTAACATTACTTATAATTTGAACATTGTCAGGATCATGCCAGGAATCAATCTTTAATACTTGAACAGTCTGTTGAACTATGCTTTGGCCTGCAGGCAAAGACTACTTCTTTACTGATAAAATTAACAAAAGAGAAAGCAATAATTAACCATATTTCATCATAAATAATATCATAAGCAGATTAAAACTGTCAGTATTAATTTGTTCTGTGATACATTTGATAGGTCAGGTCATCCTTTGTTTCATTGTGTAAACAGTGCCAAGTATGATTCATCTGTTCATGATTTTTATATACCTGTAGTAGACTTATGAAAATATCAAGATTATAACATGTATCATACTTGTTCATTGCTGCTTTTAATTGATATATGTTAATATGTTGGTGATTTCTCTTTATAAACCTGTGACAGTAGACCAGAATATATCACTTGTTGACACAACAGTATTTGGCCATGTATCTTCTCTCTTTATAAACCTGTGACAGTGGACCAAAAATATCACTTGTTGACACAACAGTATTTGGCCATGTATTTTCTCTGTCAATCCTATAGCTTTTAAATCATGTTAAAATGAGTCAATAATTAGACTATTTAGTGCAGCTAATAAATAAAACTTAACATAAACATATTGTATCAGAACATTAGCTGCCAATATCTACTAATTATTTCATTAAAATGATCCTTTTCTTACCTTTCAATTAACATAGTTTGGCAACTTTTAGTTAACCTCTTTTTATTTCTTATTCATCTTAAAACCCCAAGTTTTCCTGATTAAATGACAAGATTCATTGTTACAGAAAAAACTATTATCACAATATAGGTGAAAACTATCATCACAATATAGGTGAAAACTATCATCATGATCATCACATAATAAAGGTGAAAACTATCATCAAAATATAGGTGAAAACTATCATCACAATATAATCACAATATAGGCGAAAACTATCATCACAATATAGGTAAAAACTTATTTGCAAATTTAATCTTTTCATAATGTTTTGTTTGAATATGAATGTTAATGACTTATAACAATGTGTAAATGCAATACAATTAATTGATTCCAACCAAATTACCTTTGAGATAAAAGCACTTGAAAGTATCATCTTTAATAAAAGACCTGATTGTCTGTGAATTAAGAGTGTTTAGTCTTAATGGACTTCACTTTAATTCATGTAACACAGGACCAGTGGGGAATTCAGATAGGGAGAAATGGGTATCTGCGATATGGGAAGCCGGCCGTATGACAGAGTGTGACAGAGCATAGAAGTAGAAGAAAAAGAAGGGCTGTACCCCCTCCCCCTTAAATTGAAAACTTTATTTGTGTATATAATTGAAACCAAAGCATGCTACTTTAAATTCTCATCACAAATTGACATTTTTAGCAATTATGGCCTTCTTTTTTGAAACCCTGGATCCGCTCCTGAGGACCACTCTCTCAGAATTAAGTGTGCTATTTAAAATTCAGATCTATATATATAATATGTTAAAGTTTTCTATAAACAAATATCTAATTAACAATAGAACCATAAAGACAACTATTTTTTTTCATTTTTAATTCATTTTTTAAACTTATATTTTAAAACTTGATATAAAACTTACCTTAGTTATAAAAATAGAAGTTGATGTAAACAAAGAAAATTCCTCAGCTGATTCTGAACACGCAGTTGCAGTCACATGGTGATGTTTTTGTTTTGAAATCTTATCTATTTCTGATAACCAATCAGGAGGGAGTATTTTCTTTAGATCATTAGCCATAATGATCAGCTGCACTAAAAATACAAGAAATACATTATAGGCTGCCAAAACTTCAAACAGTGGCTTGTAAACAGAATCATAATTAGAATTTCGTGAAGTTTTCATTTTTAACTTGTACATGTATTTATGTTGGCAGGTGATCTGCCATTTTGAGTTTTTAAGAAAATCTTTATGTTAGAACTTAAAATCTACCTTGATCAATTTGTAACAATTATCTGTATAAATTGTATCTTAAACTCTCTACTTTAATAGAGTTCTTACCTTTAAAAATCACGAAAGAATCTTAAATTGCTGTTTCTTTAATGTTGGTTGTGTCGCGTACACTTATTCCAATCTCTTTATCGTCTATTTGTCATTCTTAATGATAATTTTAAAACATAATTAAGTTAAAATTATATTGGCCTGCTTAAAAAAGACACCCATCCATATATTTTAATCATTTTAATGCATTTAAAATCACACAGAATATGCTTAAAGTTGACATATCTTATCGATTATATCACAGTGTATAACCGGACAGTACGCGATCACGGAAGTTGATCACTGTCCGGTGGATAAATCCTAGTTGTATGTTATTTTTCTCCAAAATTTTTGTGGTTTTTAGTGTGTATGAACACTCTATAATAGCGATTAGGAACAAAGGTAAGTTGAATTTATACCTTGCTCATTTATGGAACTTTTTAACGTTTCTTTTTTTATTCTTGACAATTCAAAATGTTAAAAAATTTCAATTGATCATCAGTGTTTGAACATTTTTTCCTTCACCGCTTAGCACATATTTGGAATTTACACACAAACTGCAATGATTTGATTAATATTTTTATTATTATCTCAAAGGGCAGTTGATAGACTCTCTACATTGACAATGATAGTTAAGATAAAATAAACAATTTTGTTTAAAACATCAAGTTTTGTAGTTTTGGCATAATCGTTTACTGTCCGATTAATTGGTCGTTTATTTTTTGTGGGTGTCCGATTAATTGCCTGTTTTGAATCCTCAGGGTTTGAATAAAAAAGTTATAATTTCAAATTGCATGACGTATTCCCCATTCCTTTTTTATATTCTACAGGTGCTTATTCAAAGGCTTATGAATATATTTTCATATTTTTATGATAATCTATTTCGTTGTGTGTTTGGTTTATTTATTTATTGTACAGAATAAACGTGGGAGCTCAAAATAGTCTCTACTGTTGGATTCGAAAAAAATAAATGAAGCAGTGTTCATAACAAAATGGAAATCCATTCAACAAGATGATAAAAGAAAGGGCGATTAACAGATATGAGTACATTTAAAACCCTGGGCCTACTTTTTGCATGTCACTTGCATTGTGTATGACTTATTAATGCAAATGTCAAAATGGTTCATAAGGAGCTTTCCATTGACTGGAATCTTATGAAACAAATTTTCTTATCACATTGGACAGCCAGTGTACTGAGATATTTGAGTCATTCAATGTTCATTTACTTGTATTCATTAACGAACAACGTACTCAAAACAGTAAAAGTCCCGCTAAGATGTGCAAACAATTTAGATCTAGATCATGGACGTAATGGAGCTGCCAACTGTTGGTAAATCCATTTTTCATATTAATAATCATAATGATAAAAAGCTGAACAATGATTTAAGTTGGTTTAAGAAAGGAGTAGAGCCACGAAGGCCCCAAAATGGCCTAAATTTTCAACTTTGATATATCTGCTTGTAGTTGCTGTAATTATGTTCATTGGTCTTTATATTTCATAAATTGCAATATTTTTTCCTTCAATTATTTATCATTAAGGAGAGCAGTGAAGTAAAAAATATACTTTTTTATGAAAAATAACAATTTGTGACAGTTTTCGTTGATTTTCATGTATAAATCGATGAATATGAAATGGGCCACACCTGTCGACCAAAATTATTTTGTGATAGAAATGTGTATTATGATTATCAAAAAATTACGATGGTCGAGGAATGTGGCCAATACTAATTTTGCTGAAATATGCAGAGAAACCAGTGAAAATGTATGAAAAATGAGGAATTTTCAAATTTGTGGCCTGTTTAAAGTCTCCAGGCTAAATCTGTGGTGTAAATATTTTGCTATATCTTACAGATATGAAAAGTTTGTTCATACCTTAACATATTTTAGTTAAATTTTTGACAAGATATAGTAGTTGAAAAAATAGTGAAAATAGCGGGCCGATTTAGGGCATTCGTGGCTCTACTCCTTTGGTAAGCCTTAGCGACTGTGATTGCAGATTATCACGAAAGGTTTATTAACAGCCTCGAATCTATAAACTCCCTTATAAACGGAACTATGCTGGCTATGGTTAATGCTGGAAATCAAATGACAGTATTTATTTCCTGTTTTCTTCAATTAAAAATCGTACACCGTAAATTTATTGGACTGCCTTAATATGCGTTAATCATTGCTGGTTAGTTGATTTTTTTACATCAGCCGATTGATGATTCTCAGCTAGCTGTCAGTAACAGTGAGTGTTCGATAGAGAGTTCCTTTACCGTCCTTTTGTTTGTTCTTGTTTTTTGTCTTATGTTCTCTCTAGTGGAATTGGACTTTGATCGATTTGATTTTTATTGTGTTAAGTTTTTGTGCTTTGTCTTGGAATATTGATAGGGGGAAGGTGCCCAAAAAACTAGTTTAACCCCGCCACATATTACATGTGCCTGTCCTAAGCCAGGCATCTTTGACAAAGCTTTCGTTTGAACTTGTATTTTTGATGTTTTCTGTTCCTTGTTTAAGAAGGGGGTCTATCTGTGACTATTTCAGGGCTGGATTTGAATTATATGCATTTTATTTAGACCATGGGCCAATTGCAGAACCGCGAGCAGTGCCAAATGGCCTCGTTATTCCACATCCATTATTTTCTATTGTATAGTCCATTAAAAATAAAAATTACAACAAAGTTCCAGAAACTACATTTTCCTATGTCTTACGCGGGTTTCGTCTATTCAAGACTCAGCAGGGGAGCTCTGTGACGCGTTGTAACAGAGCTCTACCAAAAAAATTTAAAAATTCCAAACACAATACGAAGAGTGTTACCCAAAATATGATTTTTTAAAGATCAAACTATGTTTGGGATAGGGGGAACTTTAGAGTTAAGACAATTTTAAACTTTAAACGCATGAAGCTTTAAACTCATGAAACGGATAACTCATAGATTTGTTGTGTTCTAAACGTCTAACAACAAGAAAAATATCAAAGCTGAGTGGCATAAAAGCCGGAAATTTGGCAACGCTGTCAATATGCATAGTTCAACGAGTAATCGCTCGCCAGCAATGTTTAAATAAACAAATTGAAAGATAGACAAACCATAAATATTGGAAGTAAAGTACTTTAAACTTTAAAACTTTCGAACAGGAAAGCCAATCCAGCAATGTTCTAGGCTCTTACGATATCGACCTAGCATATGCGTTAGTCTACTCCATTCCAAAACCATTAAAACTGACCGCGTTGTGTAATTCGGTATGTGTCTGTAAAGAGAACACCTTCACCATTTGACTTTGTCCTTGGATTCATGTTAAGTTCATGCTTAGGTCGTAAACACTAGGTTTTAGGTGGATGCCTTCATATCTCAATATCAAAAGACTTAGATAGATGAATATTGCAATGCCCATGTTAATCAATCAGTGCTGACAAAATCTAAATTCCTCTTAGATTTCAGCCAAATACTAGTATATATTTGCATGGAGCAGCACACTTGAAGTGGTGTGGCCACCTGAAGTTCATCTGGTTTGAGCAATTTTACTTGCGTCGCCGAAGGCGAAAGCAAGTCTAGTAGTCGGGTCACTCCGTCCGTCCATCCGTCCGTCCGTCCGTCGCGCTATGGGGTGCCTGTCTTGTGTAATCTGAATCTCAAAAATGGGTCAAAGACAGAAATGGCCGGATTTCGTTTAACAAGAAGTAGGTGAGTGACAGACCTGAAATCACATCCCACGTTATGGGAGCCCATGTTGATGCTGCATACCAAATATCAAGAGGCTGTGATTAGTAGTTGCTAAGAAAACTGTTACGAAAATTTTCTACTATTGGACACTATTGTCAAAAATTAACTAAGTCGGTAAACAGGAAATAGATGAGGGACAGACCTGAAATCGCATCCCACTTTATGGGACCTCACCCTGATACTGTATACCAAATATCAAGTGGCTGTAATTTATAGTTGCTGAGAAAACTGTTACGAAAATTTTCTACTATTGAACATAATTGTCAAAAATTAACTAAGTCGGTAAACAGGAAGTAGGTAAGCGACAGACATGAAATCACATCCCACGTTATGGGACCCCACCCTGATGCTGTATACCAAATATCAAGTGGCTGTGATTTATAGTTGCTGAGAAAACTGTTACTAAAATTTTCTACTATTGGACATTATTGTCAAAAATTAACTAAGTCGGTAAACAGGAAGTAGGTGAACGATAGACATGAAATCGCATCCCACGTTATTGGACCCCACCCTGATGCTGTATACCAAATATCAAGTGGCTGTTATTAGTAGTTGCTGAGAACACTGTTACGAAAATTTCTTCCCCGCCCGCCCGCCGCCCGCCCGCCCGCCGCCCGCCCGCCCGACATTCACCATTTTATAACCCGGATTTTTCACTCCGTGAAATCCGGCCAAAAACGAAACGCTAGATATTTTTTGAAATTGCAACACAGTGATTACAGATATATTGAAAATGTGCACCTCATCTTTTGGGGTCATTCTATAATTTCGTTGAGGAATTAGGGGCCAAAAAAGGGCCAAAAAGTGATTTTTTAATTTGTTTCCACAATTACTATTGTTCTTATTGACCATATGCTATGAAACTTTACAGTAATGTTTCTTACCGTAAAAGGAAGGGTGGGGCTGATTTTGGGTGTCCCATCTTTTTCGTTTAGAAATTAGGGGCCATAAAGGGAGTAAAAAGGCTACTTTTTTATATGTCTCCACCATAACTTTTGTTCTGGTTGACCAAATGCTATGAAACTTTACAGTAATGTTACTAACCATAAAAGAAAAGGCACGCTTGATTTTGGGTGTCCCCTCTTTTTTCGTTTAGAAATAAAGGCAAAAAGGGCCAAAAAAACAACTATTTTATTTTTTTTTCAAATTAACTTTTAGTACGGTACATCAAATGCTATGAAACTTTACAGTAATGTTTAATACTTACAATAAAAGGAAGGGTGCGGCTGATTTTGGGTGTCCTTTTCTTGTTTGTTTAGGAACGAGGGGCACAAAAGGGGCAAAAATGCAGCTTTTTATCTATGTTCCGATTTAGATTTTTTTTTACACGTTAAGAGGCTGTCCAAGCAAAACTCAGGCAATAGCTGGCACATGACAAAATTTGTTTTTCAAAACTTTTCATTGATTTCACATCAGGATAACATCCATTCCCCAAAACAAATGCAGATTTTTGGTTTATTGAAGTGATAACTTAGATATAATTTATATAAAATGCATTATAAATATGCAGAAAAAGAGAGATAACTCTTGCATATTTGCAAAATTTGGTTGCTTTGTTCATGAGCTTTAAGGCTGAATCACAAGTCATCCATGTTGCTTTCAAATGAATCCTGGTGATTTTTGTTCTACATATGAGTCCAACAATACATTAAAACAATAAATTTGCTGGGATAAAATTCGTCATGTGCCAGATTCTGTAGGCTTTCGCCTGATTTCTACATGGACAGCCTCTTAATTTTTGTCATATATGGGATATAAAATGGAGGATACATTTTTTTCTTGACTCACCTTTTCTGTTAAGCAATAAAGAGGACAAAAGGGGAAAAATAGAAACTATTTTTTGTCTTATTATTTTGATAATGGGTGGCATGTGACAAAAATACTTTGTAAGTCCACCATAGGATGCAGTGTAAAAAAATATTGACTGTCCATATTTGGCCTAGAACGTACAGGGTTCAACATTTTCAGTGCGACGCAGGGCCAGACATCGATTGGTCTTGTTAAAGTTTCATTCTGTAGTAACAGATTGTCGATCATAACTATTTGTAACGAAAATGCGGCATATACATGTATATAAAACCTTAGATAAATATTTTCATTTGCAAAGTTTGAAAAGTCAGCTAGATTTTAAGAGAAAGGCCAACTTTCCAAATCTGAAATTTTACCTACATGTATAATCCTTTTTATGCCCCCGCGACGACATGTCGGGGGTATTAAGTTTGACTCATGTCCGTACGTCCCGACTCCGTCCGTACGAATTTCAGTCAAGCTTTTCTAAAGAACCGTACATGAGAATGATTTGAAACTTGGTAGGATGGTTGGATAGTTCAGTATGACAAACTGTAAGTCCTAAGTGATTTTCATACCTGACAGACATCTACTTCCTGTTTGGGACTTAGGCAAATGTGAAAATTTTCGTCAAGCTTTTCTCAGGAATCGTACATGAGAATGATTTGAAACTTGGTAGGATGGTTTAATATGACAAACTGTACCTCCTCAGCGATTTTGAGACCTGTAAGACATCTACTTCTTGTTTTGGACTTAGGCTGATGTGAAAATATGTGCACATGACTTTAAACATTTTTGTCAAGCTTTTCGCAGAATGATTTGAAACTTAGTAGGAAATTTCAGTATCACAAACTTTATGTCCTAAGCAACTTTCAGGTCTGCCAGACATCAACTTCCTGTTTGGGGCCTAGCGGGGGCATCCGTGTCCTATGGACATATTCCTTCTTTATTTTTCCAAAAATTCCAATTACTTTATACAAATTCAAAGCTTAGATGAATGATCACATGTTTATATTCGGTAAGTTGCTTGAACTTAAGAGAAATTACAAAAATAGTTCTTTTGTAGTAAATCTCAATCCTCATGCAATTTTATTGCAATACTTTGTTTGGATAAGCTGCTACCTTTTACATTTGTTCCAGGTTTTTTTTTAAAATCATTTTGCTCTAGCTGTATACCGGGGCTGTAAGGATATTTGTCTTGTTATTGCTACATTCAACCCAACAATTAATCGGACAGATAGATATAATTTTCTAACAATTAATGATTGTGTACAGTGGCAATTAGTCGGACAGAGACGGAGTGAGCAGTGCTCTTACAAATCCGATTATTATAAACAATCCAAACCATTTTCGTGAAATAATTTGACACCAAAGGATTTCCTATTTAAACAGCTTTAAATGGAGATGCAACGCACTATTTCAATGTAAGTGGTTCACTAATAATTTGTTGTTTCTTTCACTGCAATGAGTTTCCATTGTCAAAAATATCAATGATTAAACCACTTTTTTCGAAAATTAAAATGATCTACATTATATATTGATAATTTAAATAGTGATAAATAACAATGTAAACTAATTGTACGCTTCATTTTTTCTTAAAATTTAGTTTCGGCTGAATAAGGGCTTAAATTCATGGCAAAATCATACATTTTTATTAAATCAACTAGGATTTTACCACCGGACAGTGACCAACTTCCGTGATCGCTTACTGTCCGGTTATACACTGTGTATATATTCTATTAAAATCAAAGTTTGAATGCTAAAATTTATCAAATGCATATGTACAGTTAGGATTACAATGAGGCAAAACGTGGATGCTCAGTCACTCTTTTTCTATTGATATATGACATTTGTGAAAATTAAGTACACCCTATCATAAAATTATGCAACATCTGAAATTTCCACCCATTTCATATTTTGACTTTGAGCACCCTAAAAGTTAGACCCTTTTGGGCTGCTCATATGTACCTACATGTTGTACCTTTATAATGGAAGTTACTAAGGTTTTAAGTGCAAAATTTATTAAAAAAAAATACAGAAAAAGGGTTATTACTCCTACATCATGTACATGGGTTTTTGGATCTTCTCCAAAATTTCAGGGCAGGTAGATCTTTAGGTGCAGATCACTTTTGTTCTTATCAGAATTTAAAAATCTGTCACAGTTTTTGAGTTTCTTGCAAAAAACTGCAATTTACCTCTATTTTCTATTTATTGCCATGGCTGCCATGTTTTACAATCAATCAAAAATCCCCACTTCAGTTCAATACACCTAATGCTTATAAACATTTGTACCAAGTTTGGTTCCAATTGAACTTAATGTGTAAGAGGAGTAAATGTTTTAAATGTAATGACTAATGAGTAAATGCTGTGAAAATGGTCAATTTCAATGTTCTAAGGGGGAAAACTCCTAAAAGGAATGGTCCTACAACATTGACCTAATTACAAATTTGTAGATCATGATAATACTCCATATCCTTTCATAAATTATTTAACAATATGCAATTTAATTTTTCAAATATCTTGTAAAGTTTTTAAGATATTGAAATTTATAAGTGCAAAATTCATTAAAAAAACCGAGAAAAAGGGCAATAACCCATACATGTACAAGGGTTGTTGGATCTTCTTCAAAATATCAGGATACATGTACATGTAGGGTGATCTTGAGGTGCTGATCACTAATATCCTTGCCAGAGTTTTGCTATCTGTAGCCGTTTTTGAGTCATTTGCAAAAAACTGCAATTTACCCCTTTGTTCTATTTTTTGCCACTTCTGCCATGTTTTACAATGAATCAAAAATCCTCACATCAGTTCTAACACGAAACGCTATTGAACATCCTAGATATGTCCTAATTTCGGTGCAAAATTTATATGGCATGCATTTTGTGTCCCCGGACACACGGACACAAATATAACCAAAACATAGATACATGGCTACTAGAAATATCAAACATATCGGATACAACGCTATAAATGTAAACCACAAGGCACATTGCCTCATAAACTACGGCTAAGAGGACACAGCGGACACAACGTTATTTCACTATTCATCTACGGCTACAGGGGGACACAGCGGACACAACGTTATTTTGCTATTCTTCTACGGCTACAGGGGGACAGAGCAGACACAGGCCCGACAAATTTTCTGGAAGCAAACCGTTTCAGGGGACACAGCGGACACAACGTTAATTCATTATACATCTACGGCTACAAGGGGACACAGCGGACACAGGCCCGAAAATTTTTCTGGAAGCGACCCATTTCAGGGGACACAGCGGACACAACGTTAATTCATTATACACCTACGGCTACAAGGGGACACAGCGGACACAGGCCCGAAAATTTTTCTGGAAGCGACCCATTTCAGGGGACACAGCGGACACAACGTTATTTCATTATGGATCTACGGCTACAAGGGGACACAGCGGACACAGGCCCGGAATTTTTTCTGAAAGCGACCCATTTCAGGGGACACAGCGGACACAAAGTTAGTTCATTATACATCTACGGCTACAAGGGAACACAGCGGACACAAGCCCGGAAAAAATTCTGGAAGCGACCCATTTCAGGGGACACAGCGGACACAACGTTATTTCATTATACATCTACGGCTACAAGGGGACACAGCGGACACAGGCCCGAAAATTTTTCTGGAAGCGACCCATTTTAGGGGACACAGCGGACACAACGTTAATTCATTATACACCTACGGCTACAAGGGGACACAGCGGACACAGGCCCGAAAATTTTTCTGGAAGCGACCCATTTCAGGGGACACAGCGGACACAACGTTATTTCATTATGGATCTACGGCTACAAGGGGACACAGCGGACACAGGCCCGGAATTTTTTCTGGAAGCGACCCGTTTCAGGGGACACAGCGGACACAACGTTAATTCATTATACATCTACGGCTACAAGGGGACACAGCGGACACAGGCCAAAATTTTTTTCTGGAAGCGACCCATTTCAGGGGACACAGCGGACACAACGTTAATTCATTATACATCTACGGCTACAAGGGGACACAGCGGACACATACCCGAAAAAAAATTCAGGATTGACTCGTTTCAGGGGACACAGCGGACACAATGTTAATTCATTATACATCTACGGCTACAAGGGGACACAGCGGACACATGCCCGGAAAAAATTCTGGAAGCGACCCATTTCAGGGGACACAGCGGACACAACGTTATTTCATTATACATCTACGGCTACAAGGGGACACAGCAGACACAGGCCCGAAATTTTTTCTGGAAGCGACCCGTTTCAGGGGACACAGCGGACACAACGTTATTTCATTATGGATCTACGGCTACAAGGGGACACAGCGGACACAGGCCCGGAATTTTTTCTGAAAGCGACCCATTTCAGGGGACACAGCGGACACAACGTTAATTCATTATACATCTACGGCTACAAGGGGACACAGCGGACACAAGCCCGGAAAAAATTCTGGAAGCGACCCATTTCAGGGGACACAGCGGACACAACGTTATTTCATTATACATCTACGGCTACAAGGGGACACAGCGGACACAGGCCCGAAAATTTTTCTGGAAGCGACCCATTTCAGGGGACACAGCGGACACAACGTTAATTCATTATACACCTACGGCTACAAGGGGACACAGCGGACACAGGCCGAAAATTTTTCTGGAAGCGACCCATTTTAGGGGACACAGCGGACACAACGTTATTTCATTATGGATCTACGGCTAAAAGGGGACACAGCGGACACAGGCCCGGAATTTTTTCTGAAAGCGACCCATTTCAGGGGACACAGCGGACACAACGTTATTTCATTATACATCTACGGCTACAAGGGGAAACAGCGGACACAAGCCCAAAAATTTTGCTGGAAGCGACCCGTTTCAGGGGACACAGCGGACACAGGCCCGAAAATTTTCTGGAAGCGACCCGTTTCAGGGGACACAGCGGACACAACGTTAATTCATTATACATCTACGGCTACAAGGGGATACAGCGGACACAGGCCCGAAAATTTTTCAGGAAGCGACCCGTTTCAGGGGACACAGCGGACACAACGTTAATTCATTATACATCTACGGCTACAAGGGGACACAGCGGACACAGGCCCGAAAATTTTTCTGGAAGCGACCCGTTTCAGGGGACACAGCGGACACAACGTTAATTCATTATACATCTACGGCTACAAGGGGACACAGCGGACACAGGCCCGAAAATTTTTGTGGAAGCGACCCGTTTCAGGGGACACAGCGGACACAACGTTAATTCATTATACATCTACGGCTACGAGGGGACACAGCGGACACAGGCCCGAAATTTTTTCTGGAAGCGACCCGTTTCAGGGGACACAGCGGACACAACGTTAATTCATTATACATCTACGGCTACAAGGGGACACAGCGGACACAGGCCCGAAAATTTTTGTGGAAGCGACCCGTTTCAGGGGACACAGCGGACACAACGTTAATTCATTATACATCTACGGCTACGAGGGGACACAGCGGACACAGGCCCGAAATTTTTTCTGGAAGCGACCCGTTTCAGGGGACACAGCGGACACAACGTTAATTCATTATACATCTACGGCTACAAGGGCACACAGCGGACACAGGCCCGAATTTTTTTTCTGGAAGCGACCCGTTTCAGGGGACACAGCGGACACAACGTTAATTCATTATACATCTACGGCTACAAGGGGACACAGCGGACACATACCCGAAAAAATTTCAGGATTGACTCGTTTCAGGGGACACAGCGGACACAACGTTAATTCATTATACATCTACGGCTACAAGGGGACACAGCGGACACATGCCCGGAAATAATTCTGGAAGCGACCCATTTCAGGGGACACAGCGGACACAACGTTATTTCATTATACATCTACGGCTACAAGGGGACACAGCGGACACAGGACCGAAATTTTTTCTGGAAGCGACCCGTTTCAGGGGACACAGCGGACACAACGTTAATTCATTATACATCTACGGCTACAAGGGGACACAGCGGACACAGGCCCGAAAATTTTTCTGGAAGCGACCCGTTTCAGGGGACACAGCGGACACAACGTTAATTCATAATACATCTACGGCTACAAGGGGACACAGCGGACACAGGCCCGAAAATTTTTCTGGAAGCGATCCGTTTCAGGGGACAGAGCGGACACAACGTTAATTTATTTTACATCTACGGCTACAAGGGGACACAGCGGACACAGGCCCGATAATTTTCTGGAAGCAACCTACTATAGTATTTGAGGGAACACAGCGGACACAACGTTATTTCATTTAAATCTACGGCTACAAAGAGACTCAGTGGACATGCACAAGCCCGTATTTTTTTCCGGAAGCAACTCATTTGAGGGGATACAGCGGACAAAACTATAGAATTTCATTTTATAATTTTGAGGTTGAACTTATTTATGAATCTGATAATGACAGTAACACATCATTATATTAAAATTAATATTACAACAAAGTTTTGCTACGTATTTTACGCGTTTCGTCTATTTTAAACTCACCAGAAGCGCTCTACCCAAAATATTTCAAAAAGCCAGTCACTTTATGAATATATTTACCTGGTTTACCTGGTCTCGAGGTCTTCATCTGGGCCAGTGGCCTCTCTGACCCATCTATTTTCTACATCCGAGTAGAATATAAAACAGAATGGAACAATAAACCAAATTATGCTGAACTGGGAATCCAAATTATGACTTAAGAGGGTAAGGGCTTTTGACAATTTTGAAATTTAAACAGATGATTTAATAGCTAGTAGGAAAAAGTAGTGAAATCAATCCCTACAAAGTGCGACACGACAAAAACGTTTTTGCGTGACAACAGTAAGGTTTTTGCGGTGATAGGTAAATTTTACATACAACAAAAATGAAAACCTATCAATTATCAGTGTCTTAATGAACGAAATAGGTCTTTAAAAAGTATTGACATTTAACCCTGTATTCTAACGAATCGGTAGGTATATATTTTTTAAATAAAAATGTTTAATAAAGAAGAAAAAATATAAGATTTCCATCTTGTAAGCCTTGTTTTTCTACCTTCAGACGATTTATGACAAGGAACCTCACTGTAATGCAAGTTTATCTATACCTATATAGACTTTACTTATTTGCCAAAACTCATGACTTGGAATCAGTCTTCTGTCACAAAGCAAAAGAACAAAAATGCCAACCAAAATATTTTATTTTGGTAAGGTTTTTTCGTGTGTTACCTTTTACTATATAAGGTTTTTTAGTGTGCAGGCGACGGTTTTTGATGAACGAAGCAACTGTTTTTTCGGGTTAAAGTTGATTTTTTTTCGGTTTTAAATTGGACTTGAAAATACATATAAAGAGCTTTTGGTTGTTTTTTTATCAAATAAATAAACTACAGACTGATAAATGGGTATTTTACTGTTAGTTTTATAACGAATGCGTGCAACAAATATAAAAATCTGTACAAGAATAGTATTCAAATATTGTACAGTCGATTTATATAAAACTTTAGAAATTACTGTAATAAAAATAGAAGCGGAAATACCGAACAGTTTATATAGGAAATGTTATTTTACATTTTCATTTCACAACCTCATGCATCTATATACATATTCAACAATATAAAAGAAGCACGGGTACCAATGGGGAATCCGTATTTATACATCCTAAATATAAATGTATAGACGTTGGGTCACATTGGTACACGTAGGTACATTTGAAAATTATGAATAAAACATTAGGTTAGTTTCACAATGAATGTGCCCTTCCCTCAGATTTCCATCAGAATTCCTTCAATTTTCCATCACTAAATTCTATCAATTTCCATCAGGTTGATGGAACTTGATGGAGTATTGGCACTGTTTTTCCATCAAAAATTTTGTTTGACGGAAACTGATGGAAAAAAGTAGCGGAAAATATTGATGGAAACTTGATGGAAATTGATAGAAAGTTGACGGAATCTTGATGGAAACTTGATAGAATCTTGATGGAATCTTGACGGAATCTTGATGGAAAATTGACGGAATCTTGATGGAAAGTTGACGGAATCTTGATGGAAAGTTGATGGAATCTCAGTGGAAAGTTAGCCGACCAATCATGGCTGAAAAAGTAGGCCAATAGCCTTGACCTAGGATGTCACTTGTGTACCTAAAATTTGAAAATTTAAATTAAATTAATCATGTATTGTAATTTTTCTGTGAAATAGAAGTGTAAATGAACATTGTTTTCATTTCTTTATGTTTGGAAACAGCTGCAGACAATTTGCTATTAAAGAAAGCAGAATACATGCATGACATGTAAGTTCTGCAAAATATCATACTTCAATCTACACAAAGAAGTTTTGCATTTATTACAGAGCTTATGTTGACTTAAGTGTATTGTTATGGACATTTGTCATTTACAATTTAATCTACCCTTCGTGTGTCTATACTTTGGAAAGAAAATATTATTACCTGCCATGTATTAAGAAATGGGGAAAAAGGGGGGAACATGGAATAACTACATACTTTTAATAAATGATTTTCTATATAACGATAAAAACTTAAAACTGCAATTGAATAAACCTACTCCCTTTTTATGTGTTTGCTGTGCTAGACAATTTGATGTATTTCTGAATCTTAACAGGAAATAATTCATCAAAATTGCAAAATTTTAACTTCTGAAGTTAAAATTGTGTAAGTAATTCAACAACTGAAATACATGCACTATAGAGGAATAAAATTTGTGTACTTACAGTATCTTCATCTTGTAAAATTTATCTCATTGAACACAACAGACACCATGTTATCTTCTGCTAGCAAAACCATGACTAAAAAGCTGATGATGTAATAGATGACCTCATCAAGTGCACTTAGGTCAAACTTTCCATCAATATTCCGTCAATAGTTCAGCAGGTGCAAGTTTTTCCGGCACACTATAACATTACTGATTTTTTCCATCAAGTTTTTCTATCAATTTCCGTCATGATCTTTATTTCTATCAATTTTCCGCCAATTTTCTATTGAAAGATAATTTCCGTCAATTTTCTATCAATTTTCCGGCAACTTTCCATCAAAAGATGATTTTCCATCAATTTTCCGTCAGCTTTCCATTGGAAGACAATTTTCCATCAGTTTTCTATCAACATTTCCGTCAGCGGGTTGTTTTTTTTAATGGAAATAGATGATTTTTTTCCATCAAGCATGTGTTGACGGATTTTTTTCCATTGGTTTTAACTTTTCTATCAACTTCCATCAGTATTCTATCAAAAAGTCTAATTCTTGACGGAAATCCATCAATTTCCATCAAATTCTATCAGAAAATTGACGGAAATGATAGAAACTGATGGAATTCTGAGGGAAGGGTTAACTTAATTCGTTAATAATAGTTGCTTTACCCAAAATCAACACAACTTCGGCTATCATGAAGATGAACATAAATCGCGGTGATAAAATGGGCATTCAAGGACAGTGAAGTGGAGGATCGCGGAAATGCCGGGGGGAAGACCATTCGGGATGAGACTTTTCTCTGTTACTTCAAAAGGTTTAGCCTAGGCGGATCCAGGGGGGCTGGGGTGCCCGGGCCCCCCTTTTGGCGGAAAAGATTGGTTGAATATATAGGAAATCATTGAAGCGTGACAAAAGTGGCCCCCTCTTAGGCCAGTCAGTAGGACCCCTCTTTTCAGAATTTCTGGATCCCGGGGCGGCCTCTGTATTGAGATGGATAGGAGCGGCCGGACAATTAACCTCCTGCATGGCGATCCTACGGGTTTTTCTTTTAACGGGACCTGCAGCTGGGTTATTTAACACGGGGTATGAATGTCGATTGCTATCAGGTTTTTCACATAAGATTATGGCGTGACGACCCCGGGTCTCCCGATACAGCGAGTACGGAGTGATATGATTTTCACGGAGCAATCTAAAATTGTCGAACATGATGTTATATATCAAGCAACATGTATGTTGTTGTCAACGGAGTATATATTGGGCCTCATTGTCAGCAAATTTGGGCTAGTAGTAAAGCAAAAAAATCTTTGGACGACTTTTTCAATTTGTTTATTTGGAAGTGATCGTCCACAGATTTTTTGTTTTACTACATAAAAAGCCCAAATTTGCTGGGCATGGAGCCCAATATATATTCAGTTGACAACAACATACATGTCTGTTATGAATAAATGATATAAGATAAGTTTGACCAATACCTTTTAGATTGCTCCGTGAAAATCGTATCGCTCCGTAGTCGCTGTATCGGGAGACCCGGTGTGGACCCCTGCTTTCATTACGACAGGGCTGCCCCATTCAACCACCTGAGGCACACACCTCAGCCGTTTCGAGGGCAAAGCAGACTTCCCACATGTCAGGTCTCTGCGCGCTCATAAGTGGACTTTTTCCGCGCTGCTACAGGCCTATTCGCCACCAGGAACCCGCACGGGGGGATAAAATATTGGTTTAAGGTTGAAATTGTTTAAAATTTTTAAATATAAGATATAAGTATATATTAAGCATAAATTAATACGATTTCAAAAGCATTCATGGATTTTGTTTTAGTGTAAAAGTTAAAGGGCGTACTTTCGATTTTTGTAAAAATTACATTGAGGTCATTGTTGATCTTAATAAAAAATCTAAGAACAACTGAATTCTTGGTCAGTAATACAACAGATACTAGCGGTGGGTGTATATTTTTCGTTTTTTTTAATCGTTTTCTCCGAAGGGAAAATATTTGACAGGGACATAATTATTTGATTTTTACCCCCTTTTGGCCCCTAATTTCTAAACGAAAAAAGAGGGGACACACAAAATCAAGCCTACCCTTTTTTTATGGCAAGTGACATTACTGTAAAGTTTCATAGCTTTTGATCAACCACAACAAAAGTAATTGTGGAAACTAATAAAAAAATCGGTTTTTGGTCAATTTGGGCCCCTTATTTCTAATCGAAATTATAAAATGACCCATAAGGAAAGGTGCACATCTTCAATATATCAGTAATCACTGTGTAATATTTCAAAAAGATCCAGTGTTTAGCTTTGAGATTCTGATTACACAAGACAGGCACTCCTACAGTGCGACGGACGGACGGACGGAGGCGGACGGACGTATAGACGGACGGAGTGACCCAATTACTACACATGTTTTCTCATACGGAGACGCAGGTAAAAACCTTATTATAAGGAGGAAACCGTCGCAGTCTTAAGCTGTGTCACTCAAAAACCGTCACAGGTTCCCGAACAAACCTTACAGTATTCACGAAAAAACCGTAACGTGTTTGGAGGAAAATGTAAATTACTTCAAGGTATCTTTATAACTATTTGTAAGAAAGATGCTAAACGTTTCAGATTTGACAAAAGAGTCACAAAAACTTTTTTTGTTCATTTTTACAATTGTTTTTTGACGAAATAACGATATTTTTGAAAATGGTAACAATGTTTAATTTTGACAATTAAATGATTTGAATTGTGTCAATATTCATTAGGTATATGTTCGGTACATTTTTTTAAAACACTTGACATATTTTTTTTTACAATTCAATTAGCTATAAACTAAACTGACCTTGAAAAAGTCAATATCGTCTTAATTTTCCTCTGTTTTTCCCACAATGCATTTAGGAGATCATCAAAAACCTTACTGTTGTCACGCAAAAACAAATTTATCGTGTCGCACTTTGTAGGGATTGGAAATTAAGCATTAGTTGACATTGACCTGTTTCTCAATTCTTATGACTTCATGCATTTAGTCACACAGTTCAGCCATTAACTCATTTTTAGAAATTTCATTTTATTCGGAGGAAAAAGGTTATCATTATCGAGTCAGGTAATTTTTACTAACACTTCATATAGGCGAATAGAGTCTAATTTTTTTTTCAACATGTTAAGAATTTTTCATAACCCTAGTTTTATGTCGTATGGAAAGCCGTAGTGGATCTCCGCATTAACAATTTATTTGCAATTGGTGTCAATAGGGAAATGTTTAGGATCCATGATTTTGACAATTCAATAATTTGAAATAATTATATTTCGAACGAGCGCAGTCTTAATGATTTTTAAGAAAAGTTATTCCATTCGATTTGCTTTGATAAGTATAAAGTTATGGCAGTTGATTATAAGAGAAATCTTTTACGGAGTTTAGTAAAAATACTTTAATCGATTTGCGTGTTCCTAGGAGTGGGTTATTATCAAGTAGAAATTGGTTATTATTTATAATAATTGTTCTTTTGTGTGTTTTCGAAAATTGAGATTTTGTCATTATATGAACAATTCAGGAAAATATAAGTTCTATATTCATGGTGAATTGGTCGGGGATGTCTTGACACCTTAATTGATATTCTAAAAAAAAACAAATATGCACTAAAAATGCTTAAGACATGATGCTTTTGTTCTAGCTCATTATATATTATACAATTAGTAAAATTTAATTAAAATATTGCAAAAGTGTTGTAAAGATAGCTTAATCTTTTTTATATGCCGTCAATCCCGCTGAGCCCTGTCAAGTCATGAATGAAAATTCAAATAGCATCTACAATAAACAATAATGAATACAGGATTAGTTTGACAGTATTTGAGACAATTAAATAAAACTAGTATTTATTTTTCACATTTTCTAACTTTTAATGAATGATAGAAGATGTTAGCTTAATATACTCCCGAGCTTTATAACAAACGCCAAAAAAATAAATAAATAAATATGGCACCACCCTATATTTTTGTCGTTACGATAATTTATAAGCTGGCAACCGGCTCCCTACTGTTCAGATATCTTCAGATAACAGCGGGGTACCAGCCTCGATAATTTATCTATTTAAATGTGAATTATTATTGTTCATTAATGGTTGGTTAATAAGATCAGGGATGTTTAAAACAATTAAATCAGTTTTATTTAATCCCTGATAAGATCAAAAGTGTTTTAAGATAATTATTTTTATAACACGATTTATAACGAAAAAAGACAGTAAAAAAAATGAAATAAAAGAAATGCTTCATCATACATGAGAATTCCACAAAATCTTGATTCCAGAAAATTTTAAATATCTTAGACCTCTAGACCGTCATATTAGAAGGGATTTGCAAAATCTCACAATATTTCAGGCGAGTTTATAAATAAAATTTCGTATACAATGAACATTTGAAAAGTACTATCTTTAAAAACACAACAGATCTTTGCATGAATCTTTTTACGTCCATTCTTGATCATTGTAGATGTTATGAGTTTTCACAAAAATTATCTTCATCATAGACCTGTTAAATCAAAATACAGGGACCTATGTCTTTTTATACCAAATTGAATGAAACTCCTTAATCTTTGTTGTTTGTTTAATACAATTTATTTTGATTAATTTCAAAGAACGACAAAAAGTAGTGTCACTGTGTGAAAAATAATCCAAACTTTGTGACATTTTTCTCATAAACACTTAAACTGAAAAATTAACAAGTTGCCATTCTATCTAATATACATTATTTACAGGTCAATTGAATTATGTATAGGTAAATCCATGAAATTATTAGAATATACAGGGTAATGCTTAAAACGCACTTTTTTAGATGCAATTTGACTATTTCACGATTTTTATGTGATTATATAAGTATACGTAATCGGCCACCGAGAAGTGTATTGCATGAACATTGTGGACCCGAGGGGGTTGCTTTAGCATCTTGTGACGTGGATTTGAATTGGAAACCGAATCTATGCAATTAAGTCATAGCCGAAAAACTTGATACATACCCAAATTATAATCATACACAGATTGAATGACCAAATCTTTGCGATGCAGTCTAATATCTAGTGGTATTCAATTATCTCCCCTGCAGAAAACAGCTAATGTGTTTTTAAATTTTTAACGATGACAACAACGATGGCGACGGCATATAAACAATCTTCAATTTTCATTTATTACACATGGATTTGACTACTATCATATACGTTGGACATGTTATGTTATTAACGAATCTTTTCTGTTGCGTAAACAGTTGTTTATAAGGTCAACAAAAGTGCATATTTTAACAAATCGAGTGAAACTTAATGGCCGTTGTAAAAAATTAAAATGTCAACTCAACCTTTAAAAAATCACACAAGGCGTAATACCTGCAGTACATTTTCGAAACTTGTGGGAATGTTAGGTTATTACCTTTTCTTTCGACAGATATTAGTTTGAAAATTATATTTTACTGTTATCATATAACGATCCATTTGAATTCAATGTGTAACTATGAAAAACTTTCAAGGGACACAACCAAGTTCTATCATTAATAAATTATAAACATGATAAATGGGAGGCATTCCTATTTTTAAAACGGATGACTGAATATTGAATTGGACATTTACTCCAATACAATGCAAATTCACATACCGGTCAAAAAGGTAAACATGTTTTATGACATAAATCGAATTCAACAGGTAAATCGTGTACTTTTAAAAAGAAGGTTGTCAAGACGGACTAGAAAAATAGGTCTTTTTCTTAATTTTATTTTGGCTTTACCTCTTGCAGTACATGTCTGAAAATTTGCAGATGGGAAGATATACATTTAAACAAATAGTGTGATTTTTTTCAATTTTTTATATAAAAGTTAAAGTTGTGCGATCCATTTCAGTTTGCACCGTATGCATTTCATAAATATCCACATAATAACATGCATTAAAATGCAATCTGTTACTTTTAAAAACTCTTTTTAATTCAAAAAAGTTTATTTTATCAGCATAACTTAAAATTGGAAGAAATTTAGTACTAAAAAGAACTTTTGATTCACTTGACAACCAGGATAAACATTCGAATTCACTTTCCTATCTTTTCCGATGAAGAGCTCACATTCTATTGTTTAAATACCACCGGTTTTCGGACTGGATGGAAATTGCTGTACGAACCTATGAAACTAGAGCTATGCTACATGTAACTAACTTAATTAATTATGTCAATTTTTTAATTTAATTCAATTTATATTTTAAACCTGTATAACATAACATAACATAACATATTTTTATTTTCCAAATCAGGAGCCCACATGGAGCAAGTGGAATTTTACATTTATGAGATGAAAGAGCATGATTTGAAGATACAACACAGTTACATTAACAATCAACAATTATAGATTGTATATGTTGAATTCTGTCGTGCGTGTATGTAAACATGTATAATGAAAAATATTGCATTTTTTTTTTATAATTTTACTTTAATCGTATTTGGGATTATAATATCCGGAATTAACTGTATTCTACAACGTCGCAACAGTTTTGACAGACAGACGACAAAGGAAAACTTTAGCTTTTTTCAAATCCTCGATACTGCATGCCTTTGGGCCCTATTTATGATTTAATTTGCCATAACTTGGCATCTGTCGACCGTCCGTGGACTATTTAAGTACTTTTCCACATAAGCTTCAGGCAGGGAGTGGCTCATTGATAATTTCCACTTTTAGATTTTGGGGTATAGATGCATTCATTTTACCATAAAAATAAACCCATTGCAGTTTTTACATTTTAAAATATAGTTGGCGCTAGATATATTTTGGCTGGTTATATAGGAAAAACATTATGGTGGGATATTTTCCCATACTTTTCACTGTACAATGTATCCAAATTTTGACTGGTAATGTCTCAAAAGCCTAAGATTGACCTAAACATTTATTGAGCCAAAACAAAGTTTATTGGGTTTGCCTGTATACCTAATTCTATACAAAAAAATTGTTATTTGCCAAGTTATCTTTTTAGTATCTGCATTCACTCTAAGTAAAAACCCAAGTATAAAAGTAGTACTTGGTAAACATTTAAATCCTCTAAAACCATTTGGGTAGTCCAAGTGCTTCTAATCAGATGGACCGAAGGACACCAAAGTTATGAACAATTCCATTTTCAGATTCAGATTACACAAGACAGCACCCTTACAGCGCGACGGACGGACGGACGAAATGACCCGACTCCTTGAACTTCATCTATTTACAAAATGGGGAGGACTGTAAACACGTATCACGATTCATTAGTATACTATCTGTCCCCGCAGAGGCTGATGGATCATCCAATACATAATTTGGGAGTGGATCTGGCTAAGTTAGTCATGTGCATATCATTGATATCGATCTTCAACATAAATAAGAGTATACTCGCTGAGAGGTACCCAAACATGTCCAAGTCCGGCTATTTTTTTTACATGCAAGATACTATGTGTGAAAAGTCATTATGTCCTTCCTTTGTCACAGTTAAAGTTTCTTCAAAATCAGTTAGCAGTTTCGGGGGTAACACTCCGTGTGACAAAAAAGTTCGTATGGACGGACGAACATACAAACAGTGAGTAAGGTATAACGTATATGATCGGGAAGTGGGGTAATGACAAATGACCCGGCGACATTTTAGCTTTTTTTTTTTAATCGTGACCAATATATAGTAATTACAGCGACAATTAGCATATAGTCAAAATAGCGACATTTACCTGTATGTATTTAAGCAAATAAAACAAAGATAGAATAAGTGAAAAAGAAAAGAATTTAGATTAATGTCCAATAGACAATAAACTTTAAAAAATCCCACTTGACTTGCTTGAGATGGGTACAGCAAGCACATATGCATATTTGGGATCAATAACGAACAAAACATATATACAGATTAGATAACAAATAATTGAAGCACTTTCTTTTATGTATATGTTACAGTCATTTTCTTAATTTAGGCATTTTGTTAAATGACTGAAAATTTTAGGCATTTTATAAAATGCCAACCGATTTTAGGCATTCTATAAAATGACTAAAATCTTCAGTCATTTAACAAAATGCCTGGAAAAATATTGAAAATTTTAATAAAATGCCTGAAATAAGCCTTTTTTGTTGTTGTTGCTAGTATCTAAAACTAAAACTAAAAATTTTGTTTGTAAATTTTTGTTCTGAGTGTAAACTGAAAATTGTGCATCTGCCATGGTCAAGCAATGATTTTACAAATGAAATAAATCTGAACTCCAGTTATGAACATGTTCTCAATGAATAAAACAAGTTTCAAACGCCCCTGTAAGTTATGTGTATAGGATTGCAAATACCCATACGACAATTTCTTATACAATTTAGGCATTTTCTTTAATTTTGTGAAAAAAATCCAGGCATTTTGTAAAATGCCTTAATATTTTAAGGCATTTTATATAATGCCGATAAGACTTAGTCATTTTATAAAATGTCTAAAATATTAGGCATTTACAAAATGCCTGATTTTAGAAAATGACTGTAACATATACACTCAATTGGCAAAAAGAGGCATAAATGCTAAAATGATTATTAGTATATATTGGTTTTAGTTTTTTGCACTTAAATGTTTTCGGATTTCGACACTCAATCAAATCGTTTACTTTCTTTTATGAAGCTTTGGACAGCTTGGACAAGTTCCATGTTTTGAATATAGGAACATGTCCTACTACCAAATAATATATTATTGATATTAAAGTCAATTCCATAAGAAACAAAAGTTTCTCTCAAATATCGTCTTATTACTGTGTAATCAAGACAATACAAGAAGAAATGATCAGCATCTTCTATGTCATGTCCACAGTTCGGACAGGCGGGATTATCTGTAAGGTAATGACCCAGTAACATGAGTAAGTGACTGTTCAAATTGCCGGCATAATTACGTATTTGACAGAGAATTATATTTTCCCTTCTGTTTCCCTCGTTGAAATAGCCAGGAGGAGGGTCAAGATTTGTATCAAGTCTCCTTCGGAATATTTCAACGGAGGAACTAAGTTTATTGGATTCAGGTAGACTATTCCAGAGTCTTAGTGTACTTGGAACAAAGCTATTACTATACGAGACGGTATTGCAAAATGGTAGACGGAAATTATTCTCAGAAACCGCATGTCGTAAGTTATGTTCATGAATAGTCTCTGAGAGAGGATAAATCAATTCTCCAAGATACTGCGGTGCAATACCATGTATAATTTTATATAATAATATAAGTTTGTGTTTTCACGTCATTTATAGAGTGGTTCCCAACCCAGTTCTTCGTATAACTTAGTCCTGGATGAGTTCACTCTAAGCCCAGTAATAATCCGTGCGGCCTCAATTTGTACACTCTCTAAAAGATTTTTTTTCATAAAGTGTACAATTACTGTGCTATTACTGTTACAACCAAAACCTAGTTCAGCTGTTCAAATTCATTTCAAATTCCCAAGCAATTCCAGGTCAAATGATTAATATCATTTCATACGTATGTATAAATTCCCCGCCTGTCAATTTCATGTCAGGTATAAATGGACATGCATGCCGTATGTTCCGGATATTATTCGATATGTTTTCCATTGGAACCGGCTCACTATGTTTAAGAGATTATCATTGCTTATTATATTCCCTTCAGAGACTGAATTTTACAGACCCCATGAAAAACAATCAAAAATTACATCCCCCATAGACTTCTTAGACAAAAAATATGAAAAAAAACCCTGTTTGTTGGAACCTCCCTACCACCCAGTCTATATCGATAGTAAGGATGATAAGACCGATAGAGGGCGCTGAATTATTCGAGTTACCCGCTAGCGAGTGATTCCCCGCACTTATCATACTTCTTCCTAAAATTAAATTGGAATGCTATTAAAACGATGTAAAAGGGTGTCATAGATGTCTAATTTAAAAAAATCTTTGAACAGCGATAAAAGAAAATCTCCAGTACAGCTCTAATGGTCGATATATATATTGGTTTGTCGAGCGGTAAAATTGTATTAACAGAGCGGCATCTCCGCACCGTGAACATGCATTATTTACAGTTCATGAATTTTGTCTGTGTAGTAAATATGAAAACAAAATACCTTATTCTTATAAATGTATATTATTGGAAATACTTAATTAAATTCGACACAAATTTGTGACGGAACTTGACAAGTCTTAATTAGCAGTTCCATAGACCTGTATATTAAATATATTTATATAAATTTATATACAGGTCTATGGCAGTTCCAAACTGAGATAATTTTTAATTTTCTCAGTTCCAAATGAATGTTAAAAGTCTATTTAAAGCGAAGCTGCACATTTCTAGATTGCTATGTCCCTTCCTGTTTTTTTTTTTACATATTATGTTATCTAATCCAGCATTATTTGATTTTAATTTGATGATCAATTTTTTTAACCATGCCAATTGGCACACGTCAATGCATTGCGCATGCGTGAAATAGGGCATCGCGAGAAGTCAATATTTTGTTGATATTAGATTATTTTCATCAACTTTTGTAACTGTTCAGCCCAATTAATAATCTAAATTGTAATAAGATTATTATATCCTTCTTACACGGTCATACGATATGTTCAAAACACAGAATCGATCAAAAATTAATGTTGTGTCCGTGTGTCTGGACACAAAATGCATGCCATATAAATTTTGCACCGAAATTGTGCCACTAATGGAACATCCATACCAAGTTTGGTTGCAATTGGACTTAATGAAATGGACTGTCAGAGCCTGAGGAGTTAACGTTTTAAAAACATAACGGAGTCAGTTGAGCTAAAAAAAAAGGACAAGAAATGAAAAAAATATGAAGTCCTGCAGAACCTTCTATTCGGTTAAAAGCTGTAACCATTGACTTTATAGGGTTACAAAACAAGAGCACCTTTTAGGACATGCATTTGGACCTTGTTCGTGTTTAAATAATGGAGATTGTTTAAAGATCACTACCTGATTTTCTCCCTTTTTGTGTTATTAACAAGCCAGTAGGCAGTTACCAAAAAATATCAAATTTGAAAGAAATTATATTGGAGTTTAAGATTTGTTTACAATTTGACTGTCACATTTTTGGCGGGAATATCCATTCGGAACCAAATTCTCCTTCTTGCAGAGAGTTCCGATGTCCTCAAATGTCGGGTAGTTCGATTCACCGAAATCCCCGGTATTTACCAAAATCCCCTCATAAATCACCGAAATCCCATTGTTTTGTGGAATAATACCCTCAAAATCAATAATACCATCATCGATTTGCCTTATAAAGATAGTTTTATACAAAAATAATGTATTTTAAAGTTTGTATTCATTTTTATTGTTGTGCCGTATATAAAATTCTATATTATTGCAATCCAATATGGCGTCCTATACAGGTATTATCATAGTGCTAAAACTAGTATACAGACCGGATAGCAATTATGTTGTATACACATTTTAAACTAAAACATAAAACATTAAAATATAGAAATAATAGCGAATCTTTAATTATTAAAACTAAATTTTACTTACAAGATGAAAACATCTTGGCTGCATTACCACCATTCATTCATTAAATTTTAGAATTAGAAAGTTGATTTGCTAATATTAATATTATTTAAAAAATATATATATCATTTATCAAATATATGATCAATTGCATGGGTGGTCATTATTGATAACTTTCACAATAATTTAAAGTTGCAGCGACTTTTTACCATGCAAATTAGGTTTGCGGCAAGTCTGCAGAATGAAAATTTAAAAAGCACGAAATACGACCGTAGCAACTCTAAGTCCTCTTGAAGGTTGTTCTTCTCTCGTTGATACGCCTCCTCCTCTGACCAATCTTCCGTCCATGTGTTCGTGGACTGGTTTTCACAAAGCTTCTGCATCTACGGACAAGACGCTGTCGTTCCTCATGTGTTTTGCTGGCCCATGCTGACTTCGATATAACAAAGTGTAAATGAGTATCGGCTACTCTATATTGTGCCATACTGACCAAACTACGCATCAATTCTTTATACTGAGTGCCCACCATGTCTTGCAGTATTTCCACCAGATCTAGGAGTGGCTTTGACTTCCAATTAATTGCCCTTCTCATTACATGATTAAGGGACTCGCAATTGCTATTATTAAATTCTATTTATGAGGTTTTGCTGTGTCATATGATATAACTTTTTTTTTAATTTATTATCAGGGATGTTCAAAACAGTTTTATTTTATCCCTGTTATTATATATTGTATTGTTGTATGCGGATCATTCCGTGTGTATTTTGTCCTGTTTCGAACGTTAGGCAAACGAAAATCTATCAATCAACCACGTGCATTTAATGAATTATTAGCAATTGGGATTTTATTTAGCGTTTTATTTCATGATAAAAGTAATAGCCTATTTCGTTTTCTTTTCATAACTTTTATTTAACAAAACTTAAATATTTTACTTTTTTAATATACAAACTTGGTAATTATAACTGGAGACTGACATTCTGAAAAAAACCCAACTAATAACTCAAAATGAGAACAGTGTCTATAATTAATTGTGGAAATACTCATAATTGATTAAACATGCAATTTGCAAACGATCTGATTGCACGGTTTTACAGCACGTGCCGTATAATCCGATCAACAGAAACGGGTGCCATAAATCGATCATCGCTGGGTATACGCGTGCCATTAATTAATCACAATCAATAGCTAACAGGTTTTATGTTATACGCATTCATTGACATTAAAGAATTATTATGATGATTAAAAATTTAATATTTTAAAAACTGATTGAAATCTAGATTTACGGAGAAAAAAATTCATAAACACAGATTAAATTTAAATATCTGTTAAGCTGGTAAAGATTGTCATCAATATTTTTTTAATAATAATTGTTTGTTATATAAAATACAAAATGATTTATTAAAAACATAATAATTGATTATTATATATGACAGTAAAATGATGAGAGAAAAATATAAATATATATAAAAACATGTATATATAACGGCATTTTATTTATTATCCCACCACTCACCCCATTCTGTTACTAAACACATTGGAAAACCATGAACGTGTTAGAACTTGGACACAGCTTTGTTGAACGCCTCCGTAAACGACTTGAAGACCCAAGAAAACCACACCAATGGATAGACCCTACTAACTGCCATGCCCAATGACAAGTTAATGTACACTTGAAATCACGGTTTCAGCGGCGGGTACGTAACCACACTTACCAAGTAGATCAGATCCGGACTATTGGTTCACTACAAGCCAAGGATAGTAATTCTACAAATTGGTGGAAATGATTGCAGCGAAAACTTATTTGACAAAAACCATTCACCAAAGATGTTAAAGATCTAGTCATCGAATGCACTACCAGAGGAGCAGCTGTTTTGTTAATGGCAGTTCTCCAACGCTCCCGAGTTAGTCATGTACACCAGCTGAAAATGAAGAAAGAAGAACCATTGCTAACAAAGTTTTCCTGAACGTGGCTAAAGAACACAAAGCAGTTGGCTACTTCAACCCTATCAAAATCTATCATAGGGAATGTGAAGCTACAGATAAAGTGCATTTCAACGATCTAGGATATTCAGCAATGCTCCAAGCACTAAGAAAAAGGTTTAAGTTGGTTTGTGAACTATTTATCCAGATTGTAATTGTACTATATTTACATATTATTTTACATTGTGTAAATACGTTACTCTTGTTTATTATCATTATTATTATTATGAATATTATTTAAGAAAAGAAATAAAATTTATTTTAATTGCTAGTTATTGATTCATGAGATTTTATGATGAAATAAAATAAAATTGATACCATGTGGTTAAATCCAAATGATAATCATGGAAATCAATATATACTTTTTCTTTTTATATTGAAAAAAAAAAACAAAAAAAAAACTATTTTTTTAATACTTTCTCGGAATATCGATACTCATTTTAGCAAGACCATCACCTGTATACATGTAGGACGCCATATTGGATTTCAATGAATTTTACACATCACACAAATAAATTTGTATACAGACTTCAAAATACTTTCTTTCTCATTAAAAACTATAAGATTTTAATCAAATCGATGCTGATATACTCGATTTTGAGGGTATTATACCACAAAACCAAGGATTTCGGTATTTTCTGAGGGGATTTCGATGTTTTTTAAGGGGATTTCGGTAAATATCGGGATTTCGGTGAATCGAACTACCGTCAAATGTCGAAAGATTGTCGGTGGTAAAAAGTCACTTAAGCACAGATAAATCAAGTTGTCAACAGGTAATCGATACTTAATGGCAATAATTTGATTCTTATAATCAATGTTTTGAAGTAAATAAGTCAATTACGTTCCACGCTTTCAATTTTTTTGACAATAAAGTTGTCAAAATCCGCAAATTATCTCCCCCTTTCAAAGCATTGGGTACGAGACCACATTTAATTTTCCCTCTTTGTTCAATAAAAGAAAATTTCATTTTAGAAAAAATTGCACCTGCTCAAACCAAATAATTTTAAACACACTTTCTCATTACCACAATTGCAAACAAATAATGCAACAAATTCTCCTTTCACAGATATCAAACTTTTTTGACAGTTGAAAATTCTGGGGTCCTAGAGGGGATAAAATCTGAGAGCTTCCGAAAAGAAAAACTCCCCCCTTTTTGTGCAATAAAGAGCTACCTTTCCCAATTGAATTTGGATTTTTAAGGATGTCACTAAATTTCTTCATTACTGTGACATCAATTTGAGACCAAAATCAACCTCTAAAAGTGAATAGAACACACACACACAACACTTGTTCATAGGTACTATTTTTAATAGAACTCATATTCGTGGACAACGAAAATCCAAGGGCGATAATTGTGTACTCGTACCTATTAACCTCGGAAAACCCTCAACTACAAGAAAGAAAGTGTATATCTACCATGCCTAGTCAATTTTGAGTCAAATAACAAATTTTCAGGCATGTCAGATGCTTTTCAATAAAAATATTAGTACTTTTGTAAGCTAGTTAGTCTTAAAACTATTATGCGCCTAATCCGTAGGGAAACCCAGGAAGCCTTTTTAGCAATTTTTTTCAAGTCTGATAGATTTTAACCAAACCAATGATTAATATCAATAGCTTAATGTTAGCTGAACATAAAAAAACACATGTTTTAAGGAAATAAGTGCATGGTGAAAGATTTTGTGACCGTCCAATGTTCGCGGAGTGGAAAATATGCAATTTCTGACTTTTCAGGGAGTACATGTATGGTAAGGAGGAATTTGATGAAGTGAAATGAGATAATCAGTTCCTTATGGTATTAAAATATAGAATAGATGATATTCTTACTATAACTAAGGCTCAAAACACCCATTTGTATACATATATAAGGTCAAACTTTGTGGTTTTGAGTGCTGTGACACTGGTAATTAAAGGCTATGGTGACTTTTCATCATTAAAATCCTATCTTTTGGGGCTTAAAAAGCTAGAATTGTGCAATTTGTTTTAATACAAGCATGTTTTTAGCATGAGAGGATAATAGACAACACATTTAATATGCAAATTCTCTAGTCAGAGGGTTAATTATGAAAAATGGTCAGGCGTTATAACCAATTTCAGGCAAAATGGTGAAATTTGCTCGCAAAAAAGCTTAGATTTTGACACAATATGACATTTCTGGGTGATGATGTTAGCTTTTAAGCAATATGTCTGTGTTTCTAATCTTATTCTTAATGCATTTATTCTATTTGGTGACTTAATTTACTTGAATTCATGCTTTTATTGAAAAAAAGTCCCCACATGACCATACCAGTAAACATGACATTAAGCCGCAATGTTCTTTAGAAGTCAAAATTTGGACACTTATCATTTTGCTACGTAGTTTACTTCTTAAAATTGTCTCAGTTTCTTCTTTTAATAGTTTCCTACCTCATACAGTCTCATAAGAGATATATTTTTCAAGCTAAGCTTCATAATAAATGAAAACTATGTCAAATTCTCCTAAGTTAAGAAATAGCATTGAAATTCCCATAGACACCCAATAATGGTCTAAAATGACCAGAAAATGATCTGAATGAATAAAATTTCAACTTGGACTATCATAACTTGTTCAAAGCATGACATTATCACTCATCCTGACATTATTCTATAGTTAAAAGTGTTACTTCCAGACTTGCTGTAGGCCACCCATTAGGTACGAGACCACATTTAATTTTCCCTCTTTGTTCAATAAAAGAAAATTTCATTTTAAAAAAATTGCACCTGCTCAAACCAAATAATTTTAAACACACTTTCTCATTACCACAATTGCAAACAAATAATGCAACAAATTCTCCTTTCACAGATATCAAACTTTTTTGACAGTTGAAAATTCTGGGGTCCTAGAGGGGATAAAATCTGAGAGCTTCCGAAAAGAAAAACTCCCCCCTTTTTGTGCAATAAAGAGCTACCTTTCCCAATTGAATTTGGATTTTTAAGGATGTCACTAAATTTCTTCATTACTGTGACATCAATTTGAGACCAAAATCAACCTCTAAAAGTGAATAGAACACACACACACAACACTTGTTCATAGGTACTATTTTTAATAGAACTATATTCGTGGACAACGAAAATCCAAGGGCGATAATTGTGTACTCGTACCATTTTTTAACAGAAAAAGAATGTAGCTATAAACATTTAACAAGACTGGTGTTGAATATCCTTCTGTGATTATTTGTTTATGTTCAGCATGCTAACCAGCTTAGTCTTATCATGGTCTAGATAGATAGATAACTCAGGTGGTGATTTAATTATTTAACCAGTAACCACAGCCCTGGGCACATGCCCCTGTGCAGTAACCTGGGCCTGAGAAAATCATAGCGATTACAGGGTGTCCAATGTAATTGGTAAAGGCGCAGCATAATTTGGTACGTGACTATAAAGAAAGCGGAAAAACCTGTAACTCCTAGGTTGATGAAACTTGGTATGCAATATGCCTCAGTAGTAGATTAGCACAGTTACATCCTCATCTATTGACGTTGACCTTGATTTTCCGGTTGAGTGACTTTGATTATTTTTATTGCATATATTTGCAATGTTTAAGTTCTATAAACATCTTTTGATCTCAGAAACTGAAAATCCATGTAAATTCAAAATATAGTGGAAGTAAGAAAGAATAATTGTTTCTGATGGTGCCGGCAGGCGAGACATACTTTAGTGTTAACTCTTGTTCTTCAATAGCTTTTTAAAAAGCAAATCAAGCATCACATTTTTGTGATGGTCCATTTCTCATAACTCATATTGCCGAAAGTTAACATGGTTTTTGTCTCGCCTGCGAAGCAGAGCGGGACATAGGTGTTACTTTACCGGTGGCGGCGGCGGCGACGGCGGCGTTAACTTTTTGGAAAAGTTTTATGAGCACCTCCATATCTCAAGAACTATAAGTCCTAGGTTGATGAAACTTGGTTTACATATGCCCCAGTGGTAGCTTAGCACAGTTGCATCCCCATCTTTTGACCTTGACCTTGATTTTCCGGTTGAATGACTTTGACAATTTTCAATACATATAATAGCAATGGAAAAGTTTTGCGAGCACCTTCATATCTCAAGAACTATAGGTCCTAGGTTGATGAAACTTGGTATGCATATGCCCCAGTAGTAGCTTAGCACAGTTGCATCCCCATCTTTTGACCTTGACCTTGATTTCCCGGTTGAGTGACTTTGACAAATTTCAATACATATAATAGCAATGGAAAAGTTTTGCGAGCACCTCCATATCTCAAGAACTATAGGTCCTTGGTTTATGAAACTTGGTACAGTACACCAAGAGACATACCGTGACTGATCACCGTGATAGTGGTACACCACTCTTAGAGACATAACAAATATCTTTTTTGTTGTTAAAGATTTTTTAAAAATTCTTTTTTCATTTTGAAGGAATGATTATACAGAACAATTTCCAAAAAGAATTTTTGAAAAATCTTTAACCACAAAAAAGATATTTGTTATGTCTCTAAGAGTGGTGTACCACTATCACGGTGTTCAGTCACGGTATGTCTCTTGGTGTACTGTATGCATATCCCCCAGTAGTAGCTTAGCACAGTTGCATCCCCATCTTTTGACCTTGACCTTGATTTCTCAGTTGAGTGACTTTGACAATTTTCAATACATATAATATTAATGGAAAAGTTTTGCGAGCACCTCCATATCTTAAGAACTGTAAGTCCTAGGTTGATGAAACTTGGTATGCATATGCCTCAGTAGTAGATTAGCACAGTTACATCCTCATCTTTTGACCTTGACCTTGATTTTCCGGTTGAGTGGCTTTGATTATTTTTATTGCATATATTTGCAATGTTTAAGTTCTATAAACATTTTTTGATCTCAGAAACTGAAAATCCATGTAAATTCAAAATATAGTGGAAGTAAGAAAGAATAATTGTTTCTGATGGTGCCGGCAGGCGAGACATACTTTAGTGTTAACTCTTGTATTCATTAGATGTATATAACTTTTGTAAACACGAAGAGAAAACTGACTGTTGTCGAACGAAGCAAGGTTTTTGCCATCTTTATAGTCACTTACCAAATTATGCTGAGCACTTACCAATTACATTGGACCCCCTGGATTAGAGAATTGAATCATCCTATTAAACATATGAAATGGCTGAAAATAACAGTGTCGTTCTTGTGAAGATCTCGGATCATCTCGATTAAACTTTGGTGTTTCTACAGTATATTGAAATATTAAAGTATCTTAGACATGTTAGATAGCTGAATTTCTCGTACATTGTTTTTGATATTATTTTCAAAGCGTTGTATTAAGTATTTTGTTTGTAATTTAATAAAATCTGAAGGATGGTGAAAAATATAAAATCACACACCACACGATCAGACTGATATTTGTCACATTAAACAAATTTCCTTAATGAGAGTTATATCAATTTCAATTTTCAATTTTATTTATTGCACGAACACGATTACAATAATTGGTTTAGGCGCATGCACAATAGATAATAGGAATATGCTTGTAATAAAGCATAATATACACAATACTGAACTTCAAACCTTTACAGTGTAAATATTGATGTTATATCAATTTCTGATTTTTTATTTCAAAACAATATGCTATAAAATTGGAAGACATATCTTCAGTATAAATCAAAACTTGTTATTGTTTTGTAAAATTTGACAATCGCTCGGACATGAAAAGCATTACGTCAAGGAAAAGTCTCAAAACTGGAGAGAAATCCGAATGAGTTTTGATGATGTTTTTACTTTGGTTTTACGTTATATTTATTAGTAAAGTCCTGAGAATGTCTTCAAATTTACTTTCTTTTTCATGTCCAAGCGATTGCCAAATCTTACAAAATAGCCCAAACAAAGCCTGTTTTTGAGGCTGAAATCCAATGAATGAATATCATGAATATATATTTGGGTGATTTGGAAAGGAAAATCATCTGTGAAACCAATTATAAAGGAAAAGGTATGAGATCAATGATTTATTAAAAGAAAATTAAATCGAAGAAAAGGGGAGTGGTGAAAGTAGTATCTCCCTTGTGTTTTTTTTCGTACCGCACATTGACTCTTAACAAGATATTGATAGAGGGGAGCAAGTCCCTGTGGACTAATCCTGTATAGGACAACCTCATGACGTGACATTAAACAACCCGCCACCATAAGACGGGTAGGATGTGTTCTAGCATTCAATAACCCTGACCCCAGCGCATTGGTACAGATTTCTGTGTGTTTAACCTAGCTCCCTTACCTGACACGTCAAACCAAGTGGAGAAAATAGACTACTGTTTCAAATAAAAGAATACACATGGATAAAGTTTACACATATCCATTTAGTGTTGGGTTTACACAATAAACAATGGTAACAGTGACAGTGCTACGCTGTTCTGACATTCATGATTTGATATTAATGAACCAAAAAATAATCTATCAATTATCAAGATATATCTTATAGGGTCATTGCAATAACTCCTTCCCCACTCTATTTTTGTAACAATCGAAAGTTTGACTATGACAAAGTTTTAAATACATGATCATGTGAGAAATTTTACTACATTTTGTACCACTTTAATTTAATGTCACATCATAATACACCTGTTGTTGAGTTACTACCTAAAATTATCCAATTACTAACTTGGTTATTATCAGAAGGTACATGTATCTATTATTGGTTGATAGCGCAGTTCATTCAAAGGTAGCATGTGTAAAATTTATTATGACATTGATTGGTTAGTCATGTTAGTAGTCAGCAACCTTGCTTACATGGGGAAGGATTTATTAAAACGACTCTATATTTTTCAGATCACAATGTCAGGGACTGGGGCCCAGCCCCCGATGACCACCCATATTCTTGACACAGCTTCAGGGAAGCCTGCCAACTCAGTACCCATGGTATTATCCGTCAGAGAACAGAATGGAGACTGGAAACAATTACAATCTGGGTAGGGAAGAAAGCGTGGTCTTGTGTTTGTATAAATTTATATTATCTTGGAGACAATTACAATCTGGGTAGGGAAGAAAGCGTGGTCTTGTGTTTGTATAAATTTATATTATCTTGGAAACAATTACAATCTGGATAGGGAAGAAAGCGTGGTCTTGTGTTTGTATAAATTTATATTATCTTGGAAACAATTACAATCTGGATAGGGAAGAAAGCGTGGTCTTGTGTTTGTATAAATTTATATTATCTTGGAAACAATTACAATCTGGGTAGGGAAGAAAGCGTGGTCTTGTGTTTGTATAAATTTATATTATCTTGGAAACAATTACAATCTGGGTAGGGAAGAAAGCGTGGTCTTGTGTTTGTATAAATTTATATTATCTTGGATACAATTACAATCTGGATAGGAAATGTAGGAACAGAAAGTGTGATCTTATATTTTCTATAAGGCTTGTAAAACAAAGTTGTCTCAGATATTGAAGATGATGAGATGTGAAATTAGCTTAAGTGCGCACAATACAACCTACAATATCAATGGCAATTTAAGAAATCTTCAGCGGAAAAGCAACATTTGTGACCAGGGTTGTGCTCGCCCTAGATTGAAAATATATGTGTATCATTCAAAACAAATTCTTGATAATCAAGGAAAAACTTGGATTGTATTTAAGTTCTGTTGCTCCCCCACTTCCTGAAAAACGAAATCTTGTCATTTTTGACTTTTACAGATTGTTTAATGTTTATGAACCTAGCTACTTCCATTTTTACAAATTTATTTTTTAAACTCAGATATGGACATGACAAAGTGAGTTTCATTTCAAATGATGCATATATATTTTTACATATTAATAGGGGAAAATTTGAACATATTAATGCATAGCCTTTTAAGTCATGTAAGTAAAGAAAGATGAAGACCATAAAGAATAAAAAAAAATCATCATGATCATGCTCCAATTCATGCATTTTAGAATGATTTGAATTGTCTTTCAGATCAACCAATCAGGATGAACGTGGTGGATTCCTGACACAATAAACATTCAATCCAGCTGTATATAACCTTTGATTTTATTGGTCTTTCTGATCAACCAATCAGGATGGACGTGCTGGATTCCTGACACAATCAACATTCAATCCAGCTGTATATAACCTTTGATTTTATTGGTGTTTCAGATCAACCAATCAGGATGGGCGTGGTGGATTTCTGACACTATCAACATTCAATCCAGCTGTATATAACCTTTGATTTTATTGGTCTTTCAGATCAACCAATCAGGATGGACATGGTGGATTCCTGACACAATCAACATTAAATCCAGCTGTATATAACCTTTGATTTAATTGGTCTTTCAGATCAACCAATCAGGATGGACGTGGTGGATTCCTGACACAATCAACATTCAATCCAGCTGTATACAAACTCCACTTTGATACTGGTGCCTATTTCAAACAGAATAATGTAACAGGATTCTATCCTTATGTAGAAGTAAGTTGACCCTTGTCACTAAGAATCTCATCCATCGTTATATTCAAGTCCCAAAAATCCTAAATTGCTTTTTACTCATCATCTTGTATAGCAATCAGTCACCTTAACCTACTTTTTTCTGCATGAATGACTCAGGTAGTAAGTAGATGTGGAATAAGTGTATGCGACACAGCTCACTTAATCAGCAGTAATTTAGAAAAACCACAATGGAAACCATTTAAGTCCACATCCCAGCAACTGCAAGTGGTAGAGGAGTGATATTAAGTGGTCAGTGGATACATTTAAGGATAGTAAGTAACATCTGTACCAGAATTTGGTCACCTTCATCTATGTTGATAAGGGGAGGAGATTACCTGTCATGTGTAACTGCTCCATTTCTTTATTTAAATGCATATGTGACACTGTATCACTCCCTATATAATTCCTTTTAAATGAACCCATTATTTTTTTCTATTTTAGGTAGTTTTCCAGATAGTAGATCCTAATCAGCATTATCACGTTCCACTTCTACTGAGTCCGTATGGGTATTCTACGTATCGAGGAAGCTAATGACAAACCTTCACTTATAGCATCAGGAATCTGATTTTCATTCTTAGTAACATAGTTATTTGTTTTATAGTTACGTAATTCCTTGAATTACTTTGAATGTTAATTTACCTACTTCATGTACTTCAACTGTAAATTGTACATTACTTTTTTTAAAAATTGAGAAAATATTTGTTTTTATGCTATTTGTTCTATTTTTTTATGTTTTGTGGTTTACAATGTCAGACATCAGTTTAACTTAAATTCATACCTTGTTATAGGATTATTTTTGGTAGTTAAATAGTAAGATATATATATGTTATATGTTCTTTTGCTTTCTGTTTATAAATATAGCACTAGTACAAACATTTTAAGGATGTTCGCTGGTCAATTTCAAAATAACAAGGTTTCTAAATTTATACATTTGATAAATATAGGCCATAGTAAAAGGTACAAAATCAGCTTACAAAATTCATAGGTTACAGAACTCATTTTCAAGATGATAAGAATTCAAAATTTGGCGGGAAAAGGCTTTCATAGGATAAGCACTGGACAAGTTTTAGTGGAAAAATCTATGGAAAATTCAAGAGATTTATTAAACTTTGTAAATTAGCTGTAAATGATCCAATAAAACCTATTATAAAAAGAAAATAGGGGGTTGTTGGGAAAAATATTATCCTTATTTTAATGGTAAAATCTAGAGGATTCCGAAAATCTGACAGAAATCTCAAAATTGACCATCGATCATCCTTAAGATACAAGTGTCAGTTTGTGAAGAAAGAAGGTACAATGAGGATTGCATTTATATAAACCTCATATATCTACTATATATATAAAATAAAATAATGTCTAATGTCTCTATACTACTGATTTGTTTCTGAAAGTAAGAAGTATTTGGTCTCTGTGTTGATCTGTTATGCTGTTAATACATACTTGTGATTTTTGTCTCGCCTGCAAAGCAGAGCGGGACATAGGTGTAACTTTACCGGCGGCGACGGCGGCGTTAACTTTTTGGAAAAGTTTTATGAGCACCTCCATATCTCAAGAACTATAGGTCCTGGGTTGATGGAACTTGGTATGCATTTGCCCCAGTAGTAGCTTAGCACAGTTGCATCCACATCTTTTGACCTTGGCCCTGATTTTCCGGTTGAGTGACTTTGACAATTTTCAATACATATAATAGCAATGGAAAAGTTTTGCGAGCACCTCCATATCTCAAGAACTATAGGTCCTGGGTTGATGGAACTTGGTATGCATTTGCCCCAGTAGTAGCTTAGCACAGTTGCATCCACATCTTTTGACCTTGGCCCTGATTTTCCGGTTGAGTGACTTTGACAATTTTCAATACATATAATAGCAATGGAAAAGTTTTGCGAGCACCTCCATATCTCAAGAACTATAGGTCCTAGGTTGATGAAACTTGGTATGCATATGCCCCAGTAATAGCTTAGCACAGTTGCATCCCCATCTTTTGACCTTGACCTTGATTTTCCGGTTGACTGACTTTGACAATTTTCAATACATATAATAGCAATGGAAAAGTTTTGCGAGCACCTCCATATCTCAAGAACTATAGGTCCTGGGTTGATGGAACTTGGTATGCATATGCCCCAGTAGTAGCTTAGCACAGTTGCATCCCCATCTTTTGACCTTGACCCTGATTTTCCGGTTGAGTGACTTTGACAATTTTCAATACATATAATAGCAATGGAAAAGTTGCGAGCACCTCCATATCTCAAGAACTATAGGTTCTAGGTTGATGAAACTTGGTATGCATATGCCCCAGTAGTAGCTTAGCACAGTTGCATCCTCATCTTTTGACCTTGACCTTGATTTTCTGGTTGAGTGACTTTGATTATTTTTATTGCATATATTTGCAATGTTTAAGTTCTATAAACATCTTTTGATCTCAGAAACTGAAAATCCATGTAAATTCAAAATATAGTGGAAGTAAGAAAGAATAATTGTTTCTGATGGTGCCGGCAGGCGAGACATACTTTAGTGTTAACTCTTGTTATATGGAAGTATGATGTTTATTTGTAGATTTATCTGGTCGCAGGGCCATGAAACAAAAATATTCTTAAGTGACAATATTCTCAACACAATGAGTTGAGATTATTCCCAGTCTTAGGTATTTTTTATTAAGTTTTTATGGCTCAGGGGCCTGGTACTGTCAATGACTGTATATTTATTTTTTTAGTGTGTTGAAAAAAATTTTAAGAAAAATAAATAATTTGTTATTGCACTTTAACAATGTTTAAAAGATAATCATTTTTGTCTTGCCTGCGTATTTAATATTAAGGTGAAACATAGGTGTAACTTTCAAGTGGCTGCTGCAGTGTCAGCATAAACCTTTTTTGTAAGACTTTTGTGGAAAATAAATTACTAGTAAAGTATAATAACTAGGCATCTGATAGTTGGTACACAGGCAGGTTTTGGTCTACACAAAGGTCACCATGCAATGTGACCCTTATCTCATTTTCTCGCTGACAGTGACTTTGTGAACTTGGATCTCTTTTAAGGGTGTAGTTATTATGCAAGACTTTTGTAGAAAATGAATTTCTAGATAGTTAACATACTCATTTTAAGGTGTACTTTGTTTCACAAATTTATGATTTTCACCCTAGGTCATTAATATGTACTTGAATTTGTGAAAACAAGGAAAACTGCAAGCTCACGAAGAGACGCACCACTTTATATTTGATATAAAAAAAACTAAAGTCCAGTTATCTACCCTGAATGACATATGACAGCAATGAAAAGTCTTCATGCATATCTCCATATGATGTACTTTCTTTATGTATAGTTTCATCAAAATCCGTTGACCGTTTAGGAAAAGTTGCTCTTACCAGATTTCTCATTGAACACTGTTTAAAAAGTCATGTCCAATTATCTCCCCTGACTAGTAATTCTTCATGCACATTTCCATATGATGTACTTCCTTCATGTATTGTTTCATCAAAATATGTTAAGCTGTTAAGGAGGAATTGTGTTTGCCAGTTTTCTCATTGAACACTACCTTAATAAAGAAATTGACAACTAATCCCCTCTTCCGTACATTGAAGTGAAAGTCAAGTTGACCAAAACTGGAACAGATGTAAGTTACTATCCAAGATATACCACTTTTTTCCGCCAATTGGTGTTGCTGAGATATGTACCTTAACCAAAACTTTAACCCGAGTCATTCATGCAGAAAATGTAGGTGAAGGTGACCTTATTTTGGTATGGATACTGATTACTATCAAAGATGTACCCACTATAAACCTAATATCATCTTTTATCATTTGCATTTGCTGAGATATAGATCTAAACCCAAACTTTTATCTGAGTCATTCATGTGGAAAATTAAGGTCAAAGGGACCTTATTTTGGTACTAATTGTGGTTACTATCCAAAATTTACCCACTGACCCAACATTATTCCTCTATCACTTGCAGTTGCTGAGATATGGACCTTAACCAAAACTTTAATGGGAGTCATTCATGCAGAAAATATAGATCTAGGTCAATTAATTTTTGTTCTGATGCTGACTTTCACTGACCAAATATTTTCCCTTTATGATGTTTGGTTCCTTAGTTATTGACAAAACAAAAACGACTGCATGAACAAACAAACCAACCAAAAGCTATATCCCCTCCCCAACTCTGTTGGATTGGGGATAGTACATTTTGTAAATGTCAAGTCCAATCATTTCCCCTGAACTATATCCAACAACAACAAAAATTCATAATACATATCTCCCTTCATGTAAAGTTTCATCAAAATCCATTAAGCCATTAAGGAGGAGTTGTGCTTACAAGGTCTCTCATTGAACACTATATTTAAAAAGTTTAAGTCCAATTATCTCCTCTGAATGATATTCCACATTTAAGAAATTATTCATGCACATCTATATAAAATTATGATATTCTTCCTTCATGTAAAGTTTCATCAAAATCCATTCAGCCATTTAGGAGTAGTTGCACTTACAAGGTATGTGGACAGACAGACAGGGTGATACCTACATGTATATACCCTCCTAATATTGTTTGCAGGGTGTATAATAAGTACATTGACAGGATGCCAATTCAGCATGTTAAAACTTAAATCAGTAGTACATAGTTTTATGATGCAGTGATGTAGATGCAGATCTAAAGGGAAATTTACATATTTTATCACTAGATTTGTTCATAGTAAATTTGAGAGAATAGGAAAATGATTAAAACAGAAGACACTAATGCAATATGAAGAAAAAGTCTATGAAAGTTTGTTTTTATTTGATATTCATGGCCAACAAATAAAATGGTTAAATTAATGTCACTGCTGAAAAAAAACATGGAGCTGCATAATTTACATAATTTATATCTACCAACTGACTGACTAGCAAAAAATAATGAAGTCTACATAGCCACAACAGTCGTAAAATTCTTAAAAAAGAACAACTGAAATGAGCAAAAAAAATAATCCCTTTACATTAAATCAATCTTGTTTTTTACCCCATCCCAACTCTTAAACTTACTTATATTCTATTACTATATCCAAATTACAACAAAAATAATTTTACTCTCTCCACACCTCCTGGAATAGAATTTAATATACATCAGACCTTATCAGGAAAAAATAATTATGGAAATAAAACATGATCTAAATGTACAGGCAGCAAAGTTATACAGCATTCCTCACTTCACAACCATTTGGCATTCAATAAAATATTTTGTATAAAAGACACACAGACAGAAAACTTAAACAGGAATAGACAGAAAAAAAGACATAACAAATTATATATATGTATAATGCAAAACAAAAACAGAAAAAAATAAAATAATAAGAAATAAATATCGATGTGAAATAATATGCATCATTATTCATTTTTTCCCTAATAAAGGAAATCTACAATAAAATATACTATGTGACACTGTGTACAGTCTGTGCCTTTGGCAGGAACGGAGCCATGATTTTAGTTTATGGGGAACTGAAACCAAGCAGAGTGGAATATTTTTTCAGTGATTTTTCACATGAATGTTACACCAAAAAACAATTTTTGCCCGTTTTAGGGGGCGCCCCTCTAAATCTGTGCCTGAATAGCTTGATCACAACTTCTAGTAAAATTACCTAGGGACTACTGAAAATAAGCAAATATTTGTTTGCATTTTATGGTTCAGGCTAGTGGCCAAAAAAATTTTTTGGCACAGACTGTGTATGATTTCTATCATTGATCTTGATCATCCAAAACTTTGTCTACAAGAATTTGAGGCCTAACATCACATGTTCACTATTGATCACATTTTGACCTGCCACATACGAATTAAATGACCAATCTTAAATATCAGACAATGCAAAATGGAGAATCTTAAACAATAGCAATACCAAGCTTAAAACCCTAAAAGACTTGTATACACGGGAAAAATACATTCCCAATAATAAAATAAAGAAGATATATAGAATACATTGACTCACATTAATTAATATGCTTTTAAAGCACACAAAGAATGATTTGGAAGCCTGAAAGTAAACAATGGTCCCAACAAATATATGGTTACTATCATACGATATACCAGCACTCAATGGTTACTATCATACGATATATCAGCGTGAGAACAAACATCTTAAAATATATCAGCACTCAAACAAACATTAACATGTACAAATGGACTGACTTCCAAAATGAATTAAATGCAATCATGATAAAAAAATTACAATACATTCAAATACGTAGTAGGTTGAAGCAGTGAAATAACCATTTGTGATAAAAAAGAAAACAAACATTGAAGACGAAGTAAAATCACGGATTTCACATTGGGATTTCAGTTGTCATAATAAAAGTTTCAGCACTAATTAAAAAGCCAAAATTTAATTCATTTTTCATAAACAATTCAAAATTAAAACTACATGTATTAAGAGTTTCCATCATTTCAATCAAATACAATTCAAGGGTTTTTCCTAGGTTTTCTGGAGGATTTTTTTTTCATTTTTGAACTTTGAACTTGAACATGTTGAATTCTAAGGGTTTTCAAGTTTTAAAGCACAAATTAATAAATTGCAATCCTGGTTTCTTATTAATTTTATGAACAATGCTTATTAAGTAACAGTTATATTATATATCTTGTACATGTATAAAACCTGTCAGACTTAAAATTATGTCCATTTATAAATGTTAGCAAAATAAGGTATTTAAAATTATACAGAGATTTGAAAAGGTGTATTTTCAGATTAACCTAGTGTTCTTAACTTTACTTGTTAGCATTTGCTTAAAAAAATGTTAGGCCACGCCAAATTAATTCATAGTTTGAGCAATTGCACCTTTTTCACAAACTTTTAAACTGTTTAATGAAAAAAAAATTGATTTTACACATTAAAGAGAAACATTTTTGTGAAAAAACGCAGTCTTGTAAAAAAAAATTGTAAACATAATCTAATATAATAAAATGGGAGGCATGAAAAATGGGAAAATCTCAGTGGCTTCTTTAAAGCAAGTGATGAACCTAACGAACTAGAAATTAATTTGACATGGCCTTATTCTACTAATTCTACAAAACTTTGCATAAGTTACACATCACCCACAAATTAAACTCACTGACTTTTTGTAGGAAAATTATTTGCCATTAAAACCATACATTGACTGTCAAAACAAAACCATTAATCACAATGAATGAGTTCTATGATAAAATTTACAATGTGTGCATGCTGATTTCATTGTTGTAAAAGTCAACATAATCCATGATGGTCATCTTATAAATATAACTTAAGATTCATTCCACCAAACAATTATTGTTGTAATTTTACAAAGTTTTCCACTAATATCAAATTCATTGTTAATTTAATGGCAAAAGTAAACATTTACATATGTAGATCAAAAATATATTTTCTGAATGATAAAGTAATTTGATTTCTTCTTTTTTATCTTAATAATACAATACAATATTAGTTTTTTGTAAACAACATCGTTATGAAAACATGGCACATGGTTAAATATTTGCACATTTCAATTTTACCACATTGGATTGCCAAACACATGAATTTGTTTTATGTACCATATCCTTTCTTAAATGTTTTTTTTCCCACACAGCAAATTTAAACATTATTTTGTGAGTCAACTTTGTGATACTATATATTGACAATAAACCTGCATTACAAAAGTATGAATTGCATTCAATACATGTTCACATCATTGGTCAAATAAATTAATAAATTAAAATCTCATTGTAACCTAACTCTACACAGTGTCTCATTGTTCTATCCACGATGGCTTCTCTGCGTTGGCTGGTTTCAGTTTGATGTTGAACTGTTTAAGTGTGGCTTCCAATGCCGCATCGTTCCCTGTAAAATACGCTGACACAGCATTATGGAACAGTAACAGCTGCTTGTGCATCACCTTCACCTGAAAAATATTTGGAACTTCATATTATTCATTGAAAAAATAAATATTTAACACAGACACTAAGTTAAAATATGACATATGCTTTTGTTTGTACTTGTCTTTTTGATGTTTTCTGTTCCTTGTTTAAGAAAAGGGTCTATCTGTGACTATTTCAGGACTGGATTTGAATTATGTGCATTTTATTTAGACCTTGGGTCAATTGCAGATTGGTGAGCAGTGCCTACTGGCCTTGTTGAAGGCTGCTGGCTGTTTTCTGTTGTGGTTTTTCTAAATAACTGCTTGTTATGTGAACTGTATCACTTATTCCACATCTCATTGTTTTCTATTATAAAATAAGATTTATGTTCTGCAATAACATGATAAAAGACAAAGAATGTCTGTGTTTTAAATCTGTTGGTTTGCAGGAACCAATAGTTATGGGAAGTAAAATCTTAAGTCACATATAGTGCTAAACTGAACCTCATACATGTAAATTTGTATAATACTTTAAAATTTTAACAAATTCTGTCATTGCCAGTGGTATAAAAAACAAAATTTGCTTTTAATCAATCTTTGGAAATCATGGAAATTAAGGTAGACTCACTCTATTTTCATCTAAAAACTTGAGTTTTATTGCCACATCTCCTCTGAGTTTTTCAAATTTCTGTTTGTGTTCTTCAAACTGTCGTTTAGAGCCCTCAATTTTAGCAGGTGAGGAAGATTCTCTTGGAGCTAACTGTAAAGCTTCCATTTCATTTCTGTAGGCATCATATTCCAATCTGAAGTCAAATACATCCAAGACATTACAGTGATTATTGATTTGACATTTATGTATGTTATAAGAAGCAAGAAGTACTAATTTGCTTGTACTTTCTTGACGAATATCAATAGGGGAAAAGTATGGTCTTCAAAACTAGTTTGACCTTTCAACATTTTATGTGTGTCAAGCAGTAACCAGTATCAACAATGAAGGCTACCAATTGTTTCCCATTGTGAAATTTTACATTGCCATTTATTTATGGACTACTGTATGAACAGTAAAAGGAAATATTTTCCAGCAATTTAAATTTTTCAATTTTAATTATTTCACATTAAATTATTTTATGAGCTTTAAATTTCATAAACCTGATAAAATATCTGATCTTAAAATTTTGATATATGTCCTGTTCTATTTTGGCAAAATCCCTAACATATACTAACCTTGCATTTTCATAGTTTTTAACTGTTAACAATGTGTCCTCCATGGTTTTGTTACATAGTGTGTTGATAGTAGATGTAAAAAAGTTCATGGCACCTGAAATGAAATGCAAAACTGTTATCCTAACACAGAGCTTACCATACAAACTTAAAATTACTTGAAATTCAACTTAAAAACTTCTATCTACGAAAGTGCCATCTATCCGTCCGTCATTCCCAAAAGTTGCCAGATGGGGTATTATGTCTTTTGGGCATATTCTAATTCTCTATTGTCTTACAAATTTTTATTTCAACTCTCCCAGCTTGCTCATTACTACTCAGAGCTTTATGTAATATCTTATGTTTTCAAGTTATCTTTTTTTAGCATATAAAAAAATGTGAAGCTAATTTTTCTATATTGGTGGGGGGGTCTTGAACAAAGTGAGTCCCCCCTCCCCCAAATCAATTTAAATGGAACAGCCCTGATACAACACATGCATGTTCAAATATACATGTATTAACTGTCAATCAAAATACAATAGATTCTACAGGCAGATTCAAAACGAAGTTGGTGACCTCCTATTTTCTCACTCTTAATAATATTGATTGATTGATTGATTGTTGTTTGCTTAATGTCCTGTCGGCGATATTTCAGCCATAATTGGGACATAAACAAGTTGTGATAAATAACTAAACATTCAGAATAAAAGAAAGTCAAAAGACCGATGATTAAACAAAAAGTATGACTAGATAAAACAAAAACAACTAAAAAGAGCACATTAAAACATAAAACTTTGATTAATAATATTTATTCTGATCTAATAAGATCAAATTTGTAAAGTAAGATTTTTTCTTAAGCAGTGATAATATGCATTTTATAGGTCATGTAGGTCCTTTCCTTTACAAGCCCCTTGTAGGGGAAAAACAAGCCTGGTGACTTATCTTTAATTTAGTTTTATATGAAAGATGTCGGCTGAAAATTTTACATTGCCATTTATTTTCCAGCAATTTAAATTTTTCAATTTTAATTATTTCACATTAAATTATTTTATGAGCTTTAAATTTCATAAACCTTTTTATTACTGTTTAAATTAATTCAACAATGGATTGAGAAACAGAGCTTCAAGGACAATTTGTTAAAATCTATCTTCAATTTGATGTGTGCAGGTATATTATATTAAAGACTTTGTGCCGGCCCTGGTTGACCATTTTTATTTTTTTTTTTCATTTCAAGCCACCTACCCAGTAAAACTTCACCATTTTTTACAAGTGATCTCTGTGTTTCACAGTTGTACGAGAATTCCTCCTGTAATTCAGGGCTTCTTTGTGCCTGTTCAGAGAAAGCCTCCCCTAGGGCTCGCTGTGTTTGTACTACATTACAGAAGTGTGTTGTCAGTGCCTTTGATAGACGTAATATATTAGCATACTTTCTCTGCATATCTCTCAGCACTTCTATCTGAGCTTCAAGTTCAAGGTCAACCGTCTTAGAACCTTTCCCAAGCTTCTCTGATATGTATTGCTTGGTACATTTGAATGTGTTGACGCTCCATGATTTGATTGTTTCTATTTTGGATTGTGCCGAAGCCACAGTTTTTGGGACAAAATCTCCATTCCTTGACGGGCTCCCCATGGATATTCCACCCATAGCTAAAATATACCAAAAAAAATATAAATGTTAATACTTCACATAAAACATATCAATTAAGTCTAGAAATACATAGATAATCAGATACATGTTATTTGTGTTTTGAAATAAATGAAAAAAAGCAAATGTATAAGGGTTAATTTAGAAATGGAAAAGGCATGTGTCCTTTACAGTTATGCAGATAAGTGCCGGACCTGCCATTTTTAGGGGCAGAATTTCAGAAGGTCCTGCAAGTGAAAAAATTGTGCAGGACCTTAGTCTGCTAAATTAGTTGAAATGTAATGTAATGTATCAGCAGAGATACAATGACTATGTATAAATGTTTGCATTGAGATTATTATGAGTCTTCAGATGGTAATTCAGTCATTATGGATGAGGTTTTTGGGGGGTTTTTTGCCCAACAATTTTTCTATTTATACTGTAACAGTATGATCAGTGGTCTATTTTTGCATGCTCAGGGGTTAAAAAATCCACTAGCCCGACGCCCGGGGCTAGTGAAAATCATATTCGGGCTACCAAAGTTTACAACCACCTACGCCCGACGGGCTAGTTAAAAATTATGGTTGACTTAATTTGCGCTATAAATAAAACTATGAAAACCCTAGATCTATTATTATCGCCATTAACCGGTACTGGGGGATATCACTATTGATTTAAATTAATCACCCAAACCATTCATCGTCATTGCCTGGTAGGGGTGGATAACACAATTGATTTAATCTATGTCATAGTCATTATCTGGTACTGGGGGGTGGTACAATTGATTTAAGTGCAATATCCCGTACTTTCGATTTCACATTGGGTTATTTCCTTGGGAGGAAAATTATGATAGACAATTACAATCACCTTTCCAAACTTAAATAAAGGTAGTTTTACTCTTAAAAAGGTCAAAATCTCCTGAATTTATTTTAAAATCAGTCTGAAAGTTTAATGAAAAAGATCGACTGGCTCATTTATTTTAAGGGGAAAATTATGATAGGGGACTGAAACGCCATAAAAACTGTTATGAAAGTGTTCTATGATACAAGAAAGTGCCAAGGTGTGAAGAAGGTACAAGAGAACCCCAGGATGATGGATTTTTTGCAATTTTTATGTCCAGAGTCTCTGGGGCCCTGAGTGCCCCCTAGATTCCCTGCCACACTGACATCGAGCTAACTGAAGCTTGTTGCAATCTGTGTTATTCTGCTAGTACCTACTTTCTTGAATCAGAAACATTTTAAAACAAGTTTAATGTTCCTGTTTGAATTTACCTGCTTTTCTTGAACTTTAAAAGTGACATAAATGCATCTGATGCATTTTCATAAAATAAAAGAAAAAGAATTAATAACATAAATACATGTACCAAATCTACATGTATAGATTGAGCTTTGCATCATACTTTGGCTAGTGTCAGATTTTCCTTGGGCTAGTTGATCCTTCTGTCGGGCTAGTGGTTTTCTAGTGCTGATAAGCCCTTGGCTAGTAAGGTATTAGAAAATTTTTTAACCCCTGATGCTTTTCCCAACACCATACATGTATATAGTTTCAAAGCAAAAACAAGAGTTAACACTAAAGTATGTCTCGCCTGCCGGCACCATCAGAAACAATTATTCTTTCTTACTTCCACTATATTTTGAATTTACATGGATTTTCAGTTTCTGAGATCAAAAGATGTTTATAGAACTTAAACATTGCAAATATAAGCAATAAAAATAATCAAAGTCATTCAACCGGAAAATCAAGGTCAAGGTCAAAAGATGGGAATGCAACTGTGCTAAGCTACTACTGGGGAATATGCATACCAAGTTTCATCAACCTAGGACCTATAGTATTTGAGATATGGAGGTGCTCGCAAAACTTTTCCATTGCTATTATATGTATTGAAAATTGTTAAAGTCACTCAACCAAAAAATCAAGGTCAAGGTCAAAAGATGGGGATGCAACTGTGCTAAGCTACTACTGAGGCATATGCATACCATGTTTCATCAACCTAGGACCTATAGTTCTTGAGATATGGAGGTGCTCGCAAAACTTTTTCATTGCTATTATATGTATTGAAAATTGTCAAAGTCACTCAACCGAAAAATCAAGGTCAAGGTCAAAAGATGGGGATGCAACTGTGCTAAGCTACTACTTAGGCATATGCATACCAAGTTTCATCAACCCAGGACCTATAGTTCTTGAGATATGGAGGTGCTCGCAAAACTTTTTCATTGCTATTATATGTATTGAAAATTGTCAAAGTCACTCAACCGGAAAATCAAGGTCAAGGTCAAACGATGGGGATGCAACTGTGCTAAGCTACTACTGGGGCATATGCATACCAAGTTTCATCAACCCAGGACCTACAGTTCTTGAGATATGGAGGTGCTCATAAAACTTTTTCAAAAAGTCGCCGCCGCCGCCGGTAAAGTAACACCTATGTCCCGCTCTGCTTCGCAGGCGAGACAAAAATGAAATAATAAAGATAATTTAACATTCAAATTAATAAATGAAACTAAAAATATGACCAAACAAGACATTCAGATACATGCATTTGAGATTTATTTTAATCTTTAAACTAATATTATCTAAATTTTGTTAATTGATAAAACATATACAAGAATAAATCAAACAGTAAACATTTAATGAATTCTAAATCATAACGACCAAAGCTACATCTAATCACTATCTATTATATAATAATCTCAACAATGGATATCTGAATATCTTGGCATATTCCACAAATCAATGTATGTGGGGGTCGAAGGCACTTTTTTTTATACCCACCACCCATAAAATTCTAAATTTTTTTTCTCTTAATGTTGCATTTGGGAAATATCTAAAAATACCACCACCCATACAATTTTAATTATAGTGCCTTCCGACCCCCCCCCCCCCCCCCCGCATACAATTAATTCTGGAATAGCCCTTGTAATTTTATAATTTTCATAGAATCCACCACAACCAGATGATCATAGAACCAGAATAGATGAAATCAGTTTACACTATGTCCTGCATAACTAAACAATCATTGATTATGTAAATGTAGATGTTATAATTAATAACTACATACAAAATTATGACAAAACTGTGAATATAAATCATATAATAATTGTTAGTATCACATTTTTTTGCATATTTTATCGCAGTCAATGTACATTCATGACATACTAGAACACAATTAACTTATTTGACAAAAATTTATAAAGCATTAGTTCTTTAGGTTTTAAAAAGGTTCTCAAAATGATAACTAGGACCCATTTTCTGCATTCCAAAAACACAAGAAAACACCTGTCACCAATGTATTAAAATAATTAAAAATAAAGGTATTAAAAAATTCAGATTTGATATACTTTTAGTCATTATTAAAATTTCTATTGACTTGTACTTCAAACATAGTTTGTTGACAACGCAAGAAACCCTTAAAACTATTTTATCAACATAACTGGCACCTTAGTGTAAACTGACTTATAAGAAACACACACCCGGAGGCAGAGTTTGAGATCTAGGTAGCTGTGAAGAACCAGGATTATCAAGAGAACCTGAGCCACCAGGGTAGGATGACGTCATGATTTTCTGTGGAGAGCCAGTCTGGACTGTATTATGCATGTCATTCAGGTTGGGTCCATCTTCCAAAATTTCTTTCAAGTCCTTCTCAAACGTGTCATCTCCACCATTTACTATATCTCCACTAGCCATCTTAATTCTTTACTTCTGTAATTATCAAAATATACATAAATATAGGTGCCAGTCGGTTGTGGTGTTGAGAATTTAAAATTCACAATGACAGTGGTCCACAAACTAAACTGTCTGAGCATTGCATCGACAGTGTTAGTACATAGCCACTAGTACGCAGCTCCTGTCGCTCCTGAAGGGAGTGATAATGGTAGAAATGTCAATATCTTAGTTGTACTATGGGGCTGAATTTTTCTTCAACGTCCGGTATTGCACGCTTGTTTTCCCGAACTTTCAGCATCTTTTAACTGCTTTTTGCTGTGAAAATTTTGAATGTCATCAAGCCACATGTGACTGATAAGAAATGCTAGCTTGTTTTATTTTCAAATATACTTTGTTTGAAGTCATATCACATTATAAACTGAGATTTTCCAACAATTATTTTTGCTTGTAAAATAATTTTAGATTCGTTTTAACTTCAGGAGCGTCACAGGTTAAAAACCTGTCCATATTAGGCTCCTAAAAGGAGCAATAATGGTAGAAATGTCAGTATTTTAGTTAACATTGTACTATGAGCTGAATTTCCTTCAATAACTGTTTTAGCACGCTTGCAGTGTGCGAAATTGGCCAGTAAAAATCTGTTCGGGCAAGTGAAAGGACAAGATATGATAAGTGCTAAATTTGGCCCCCTAACACATGCCTAATTTACCATTTTTAAAATAAAAAGCTACGCCGAGCGCAGCATGATACGACCGCAACAAGATGAACCCTGTACATTCGAGGCCCAATATGGATAGTCTATTGCTTTGGTCACATGCAGCCCATGGTGGACTTACAAAGCTTTTTTACACATGCATCCTATGGAGGACTTTAAAATGCATATTTGACACACATATATTTACAATAACATTTAATAGAAAAAAAATCTTATTTCTAAATTCATTGACATTTTTTACACAATTTAGCCCCTTTTGGCCCTTTTTTTTTTAAAAAAGGTTAGGACCACAAACCCCAAATGCAATAAAAAGCTTCCTTCAGTGTAATCATCATATTTAAACTTCATAACAATTGGCTGGCCCACTACAGCTAAATTCTTGTGTTAAACCATTTATTTGCCTTGACCAACTTTTAAAAATTGTGTTTTTTGCCCCTTCGACCCCTTATATCTCAAAAACAGTAAGATATATTGCAAATCTGATTGAAAAATGCAGGCAGGGATTTTCACAAGGATTCCAATGAAAAAAAGATTTTGAAAATCGGACCACAAATAAAAAAGTTGATTTTTTGGGTGTGGCCCGTCTTTGGCCCCCTGTAGCAATGCAACGGTTCAATATACATCAAAACCATTGACACATTTTGTTGACAGAATTTAATGAGGAATTCATTAAAAAAAGAATTTTCAAAATCTATTGAATAATAAACATTCTACAACAGTTTTGTTAATACACCCGTTTTAGCCCCTTTTGGCCCTTTTTTCCAAAACGGTAAGGGCCACCAACCCCAAATACAATAGGAACCTTCCTCTAGTGGTTACAAACATCATATCAAAACTTCATAACAATTGGCTGGCCAAGTACAACTAAATTTTTGGTATAAAATTATTTGCCTTGACAAACTTTTAAAAATGGTGTTTTTGGCCCCTTTGACCCCCTATTTCTCAAAAACCGTAAGAGATATTGCAAATCTGATTGAAAAATGCAGGCAGGGATTTTCACAAGGATTCCAATGAAAAAAAGATTTTGAAAATCGGACCACAAATAAAAAAGTCATTTTTTTGGGTGTGGCCCCTTTTTGACCCCCTGTAGCAATGTAACGGTTCAATATACATCAAAACCATTGACACATTTTGTTGACAGAATTTAATGAGGAATTCAATAAAAAAAGAATTTTCAAAATCTATTGAATAATAAACATTCTACAACAGTTTTGTCAATACAGCCGTTTTAGCCCCTTTTGGCCCTTTTTTCCAAAACGGTAAGGGCCACCAACCCCAAATACAATAGGAACCTTCCTCTAGTGGTTACAAACATCATATTAAAATTTCATAACAATTGGTCAATATTTACTTAAGTTATCGCACGGAAACCAAATGTCCCCAGACGACGACGACGACGACGACGACGACGACGACGACATCGCCATAACATTATACGATCGCAAAAATTTGCGGTCGTATAAAAATGATTGAACTAAGGTTGAATTATTCTAGATCAGTTCTTAGATAAACAAGGTATAGTAAAATAACATTAATTTTAACTCAATCTTGTTTATTACGTCACAGTGACGTCATCAAATTATGTGAAAAAGACATTTATGTGAAAAAGTGTTAAAATCATGCAAATTTTGAGTAGTTTTTGGTAAATATAACTATGAGCCACACCGAGTACCACAAAGATATTTTTGTGGTTTGTTTCTATATTAATAATGATTATCTACATAAATTATTGTAGTGGTACTCTGTGTGGCTCATAGTTAAATTTGCTGAAAACCACATCAAAATTGCAGGTTTTTTGCAGTTTTTCATCAAATCACGATTTTAAAGCCACTTTGGGTAACTATTTTAACATCATAATGGTTCACTTTAAACAAAATAATGCTTATATAGTAAAGTTAAACTAATCTAAAGTATACATCACATACTTTTAGCTCATTTTAATAATTTCAAAATTGGGGGGCAAAATTGGGCTCTTATCATATCTTGTCCTTTGTAGGAATTATATATTAGATAAATAGAACAATCACTAAATATCCAGAATGAATTTCAAATCCTAATTTCTCAGCCCAGTTGCACTTGTTTTGCAGAACTATCCCATTTTTTTTTCTTTGTAAATTTTAGATGTCAAACCTTCCTCATTTACCGTTTTTATGCTGCCAAAGGGAACAATAATGGTAGAAATGTCAATATCTTAGTTGTACGATGAGCTGAATTTTCCTTCAACATCCGGGTTGACACGCTTGTTTTCCCGAACTTTCAGTGTCTTTTTAACCCTTTTTTCTTTGGAAATTTCCTCTGTCACTAAGCACATAGAGACCCACAAGTGGAGCTAGTTTGATTTTATTTTTGAATGAAAAATATTTCAATTCAGCATTTCAAAAATCATTTAAGCTTGAGAAATATGTCAATATACAATATTATATTGCAACTTTGGGAGCCTCACATGTTAAACCTGCTTCATATTAGCTAGCTACATGTATGAAAGTTTTTTAATTAGAAAAGCTGCCAAATATCAAGAAATCCAAAATATGGAGGGCTGATTAAGTGTCTGAATTCATATGAAATTTGTATCTGTAGTTTTTAAAAATGTCTGTAGCATGCAGTGCACATGAGCATGATGCGCAAACAAGGAATCTATCTACATGTAATTCCTTGCCCTTGGTGCAAATGATTAAAAATTAGTTACTAATTACACCAAACGTGGTAAATGTTGATGAAAATGAGGTTTATGAAATATACAGGATTTAAATATTGATATGAACAGCCTTCTAAACTTTCCATAGCCTTAGAGCTATGTGATTGTGACTGAGCTGGGTTGCAACTTTGTGACTGAGTGATAAATGGACATGGACTGCTACACTCAGTTTACCCGGTCAACTTTTATTTTTCTCATCGATAAAGCTTGGCACTGATTTGCGTCTTAAAGACAGGGATGCAAATGAATTAATCTGTAAGAATCGTGTTTTTCGTGCAATGTAATATTAACATACAAATTCAAGAATTATTTACATCGACCAACTATTTATTCTGTCTGTGTGTCTTGACAGGTTGTCGGTGGTGACGTCAACAACAAAAACCCTGAACGTGATGTCCTGGAATTGTCCTGGAAAAAAATCTATATTTATGGCAGCAGAAAAAAATATCTTCCCTTTTTCGTTTTAACAAAATAAAGAGAATGATCTCTTAAAGATACGTTATTGCACAAATCCATTAGATATTATTTTGGGTGAAAATAAGGGACGGACCATTTAACTTGAAAGGGGGGGCTTGGTTTTTTGTTTTGGCCAGAAAAAAATTTTCCACGCAAAGCGCGAAAAAAAAAATTTTGTGAATGCGTCATGACAGAATTTTCATTTTTTGAAAGCGTCGCGACAGAATATTTTTTTTATTATTAGCATTATTTTATATTTTTTTTTCTTACCCTCTGCTGCCAAAATATTTTTTTCATCAATAATCATTTTCAAAATATTTTTTTAGGAAAAAACCAAGCCCCCCCCTCAAGTTAAATGGTCGGTCCCTAAGGATATATAATTTATAACTTTGAAGTTGTAGTCGTTTCTTTGATAGAAAATGAAAAAAGGTAACGTTTTTTGAGTGAGTATACAGTAGGTATTTTTTCCGGAAGCGTGGACGCGCAGCCTGTAGTCTATTCGTCCACGCGACGTGGACGGGCAAACACTGCCTTAATGAAAACCATCAAATTTAATTATAAATTAGAAACCCAAAGAGAACTAAATTGCTATTTCAAAAGCATAAAATCATTTATTTCGTTATCAACAGAAAGCAGTTTTTATAAATACGCTTGCCCTGAGTGAGGACGAAAATTTAAAAGTCGATCCGCAGTTGAAAGTGTTTGATAATAGAAAAAAATGACGTGTTATAAGTTTGTTCACAGGGACTTGGGCGATTCCAGAATTAGTCAGGGTTAGGGTTAGGCTTCCAGAAATAGTCTGTACCCCTCCCACCCCCTTCTGTGGAAGATACCGGAATTTCCAGAAAAAAATTTGTCCGAAGATAACTTTTTGCGAGGTTAAAAAAAAATGGTTGCCAAAATAGGTGGAATTCCAGTTTTTTATCTAAGAAATTCAAATTTTTGTCTATGGAAAATATTTTTTTTTTCATGGGCCTCTTCCACAGGGGAGGGGGGGACGGAAAATTTCTTGATCATAGAAAAAATTATATTTTTCAAATAACCCTCGTTCCATTAGATTTTTATGGACTGTTTCAGTTTGCAAGCGGTAATACCACACTGTTTCACCTTGTGTTTTTTCATTAATTGTTTATTTGTGGTAAAATAAATTCTTTTATGTGTTGAACTACAGCCTAAAAAGTTATACAGTAAATCACAACGGTTTATTAATATTGAGGCTTGTTTAGGGTATATTGGGATATGGGATATTTACACAAATTTTTCATGGGATACGGGATATTTGAGGCAAAACTTACTGGGATATGGGATATTTAAGTCCATTTTATTTACAGGGATACGGGATACTGGAAAAACACTTTTTGGGATATGGGATATTTGATGAAAAATTTACGGGGATATGGGATATTGGTACCCCCCCTAAACAAGCCCCAATATTGTGACTTTAAACAATATCAACGATAATAGGTAAATGAAAACAGAGACCAACCAGGTGAAGAACGTTACATACAAAGTTAGTTAATATAAAATACTTTAAAAAGTCTGGTGTCATCCGACCGAATAGCCATTCCAACATTGATTAGCTATTTAGTCGAATAGCGGGAAGTCTTGCAAATTCCGACCAGTACCTTCCCATGGTGCTAGACGGGCACTGTTCCAGCGACAACAAAGGATACTCTGGAACAGTTAAAATTGGCGGTGATGTGTCATGGGCTGGACGACTCATAGCGAGTCTTTAGCAGTTATACTGCAATGGTCGCAGCAGAGGGGCATTCCTCTATAGTCACAACTATAAAAACCCATCAGTCAGAATAGCGACGCCAAATAATCAAATATCAAGTAAACCTGTCACGTTAAAAGTACACAGTTCGTCCGAACTATGAAGATGCTTCTCGCTTTCCGTACTATTACAAGTGAGGAGAAAATCTTGTGACTTCATTTTCCCATAGAGCTTATTACATGTAAGAAAAGTTTTACTTTGACAATTAGAACTGTTGGATGATGGCATGATATTGTCACAGTGTAAAATTATGGATATTTTTTCCCACGGACAATTTTAAGTTTTTGTGCTTCAATAAAATAGACATTTTAAAATTTAGTTGTAATCCTCTAAATTTCGTAATATTTTGCAATTAATTTGATAAAGTTGAAAATATGTTTTCTTGATTTGACATTAATTGATCTTATTGTTGTCCATATTTTAATTCTGTTTGATCTAACGTTTCGTAGATTTGACATTAATTGCTTTCATTGTTATCCTTAGTTTAATTAAATTTGATCAAAGATTAGCGTTAAAAATATGTTACAATGAGACGGACAGTTAGAAACTGGCTGTGAACGCGGAAACACGTAGTTTTGGACTCTTAATAATTTACATGGAACTCTATATAAGTTTACTATGATAGGAATTTATTTGTATTGTATCGGAATCCTGATATTGTTATTGTTAAAATTTGTTATTTTATTTGCCAAATAGAACATTTGTCTTTTTATAGTCGTTTTATATCAGAACTCTACTAGTTAGTTTTCACCGCATTTCGGAGAAAAAAGTCAACTCCGTCAATATTTTCACGCTCATAATGTCGCTCAGTGTTCTATGAATGCATGTGGCAACAGTGTCAATACGCTGGTTACAGTTTTGCAAAGCAAAAACAGCAGGAAAATACAGTGGTTTTCATAAAGGGTCGGTTTCTTTTTTGTCAGATATCAATTAATGCAGGTCGAATACACCAAGACCTACACGGAATGAAATATATGATATAGAAACACGACTTTTGCATAATTATGACAAAATCCGTATCAAAAAATTATTACGTATACTATTAACACGTATATTCATTATTTTTATCATGTGAGACGTACGTCAGGTGAGGGGGGGGGGGGGGGGTAGGAGGGGGTCTGATCCCGGAATCCCGAACTAATTTTTACAAAATCCCGTCATCCCGACTTAAAAAAGAGAAAATCCTGAATCCCGGTTAAGTTGATATAATCTTATCCCGGAATCCCGAACTTAAATTGTCCAAATCCCGGAATCCCGAGCTTAAATATGGCCAATCCCGGTGTCCCGAAAAAGGTCCTACCCCCCCTCTCAGGTACTTTTAAACGAAAATTTCAGAGATGGTGAACATAATGGATTTATAAAGAAAAAAAATAAAACAATATAATATCAGTTTTTCGTGAAATAACTCTAAAAAAACTTGGAATCAAACGTTCAAACAGAAGTTAATATCAAAAGAAAAGGTACCGTAAACCATGTCACGTAATTTTTAGAATAATACCGAATCATGAAGTCACGATGCATTATTTAACCAAAAAACCGATGTTATTTATCATTAAACCATTTTAATGACGTCATTCTATTGTTTAAAGTGTGGATTATTTTTTACGAATTCACTGCGATGTCTATTGTTCATGATCAGTGTTCCATGAACTTTTCACGGTCCACTGATCACAAACCTTCAGGACAAACACTGGGTTCAGATTACCGACCGGGAGTGATTAGTTTTCAAGAAAGCTACCTATTTAAAGGGTCACAAAAATGCATTGAATACAGGAATAAAGTTTTATTCAACTATAAAATAAATAAAATCACTCTCAGTTTACAAAAAATGAATAAATTCCATGCGTTCAAGAATCTCAAATTTCCGATGATGAAATACTCCATTTTGTCCGAAACGTAATACATCTTAATCGACGTTTTCAAAACGTCTCAAAAGTGCACATGAATATCTATCTTAATAGTTGTCCAAACACATAAAACAATCCTGACATTATGAAATTTTTGCTCATTCATGATTGGCGAAAATAGTGGTATGACCATAAAAGTTCGTTGTTCTCCACATTAAGATGTTCATCTGTAGCGCTCCTTTACAGCAAGTGATTGGTAGTAAATCTGGAAAAAAATAAAACAATTTCACTTCGAATAAAGAAATAATATATGACGTGTGTTGATTGCAAATTTGTTTGTATCCTTTTTTTTCTTCTACACGATCCGGTGATCGGCTATCGATAACCGCTGGAAATTTGAAGACAGTCTAAAACATACCGTGTGTGGTTTTTTTTATCAAAGAAGAAGACAATAAAAAATAAACTGTTAACACAGAGACATGTCTCGCCTGTCGCAACTGGACACAGTATAAAATGAAGTAAAAATCCTCCTTAAGTACATAAGTAAAAAGTAAAAAAGTGTAAAATATCAAAGTCAGTAGACCGTGACTGCAGGATCATACAGGTAAAATCCTTTAAAAACTGACCTGTACTGATGCTGATGCAACTGCATACCAAATATCAAAGGTGTAACATAACTGCTTCATGTTAAACAGACTTAAGAAAAAAGGTTAACCTCAGCCAAATCAGTGTAAAATTTCAAAGTCAGTAGACCGTGATTGCAGTAGCACACAGGTGAAATCCTTTAAAAGCTGATCTGTACTGATGCTGATGCAACTGCATACCAAATATCAATGGTGTAACATAACTGCTTCATGTTAAACAGACTTAAGAAAAAAGGTTAACCTCAGCCAAATCAGTGTAAAATTTCAAAGTCAGTAGACCGTGATTGCAGTAGCACACAGGTGAAATCCTTTAAAAGCTGATCTGTACTGATGCTGATGCAACTGCATACCAAATAACAATGGTGTAACATAACTGCTTCATGTTAAACAGACTTAAGAAAAAAGGTTAACCTCGGCCAAATCAGTGTAAAATTTCAAAGTCAGTAGACCGTGACTGCAGGAGCATACAGGTAAAATCCTCTTAAAACTGATCTGTACTGATGCTGATGCAACTGCATACCAAATATCAAAGGTGTAACATAACTGCTTCATGTTAAACAGACTTAAGAAAAAAGGTTAACCTCGGCCTTATCAGTATAAAATTTCAAAGTCAGTAGACCGTGACTGCAGGAGCATACAGGTGAAATCCTTTTAAAACTGATCTGTACTGATGCTGATGCATCTGTATACCAAATATCAATGGTGTAACATAATTAGTTCACACAAAACAGACTTAAGCAAAAACTTTAACCAATTGTGGACGCCGCCGCCGCCGCCGTCGCCGCCGCCGCCGCCGCCGCCGCCGGAATCACCATACCTAAGTCTCGCCTTTTGCGACATTCGTCGCAGGCGAGACAAAAATGGTACACACTATGCTAGGAATAGACGTTTGTCTACCATTTTCTCGATTTCCCTTTTCGATGACAGAATTTATGCACGGGTATTTTTTACTTCTTCAGAACTATTCAGTGTTAACGATAGCCGGTACATGTAACGACCCGTGTTCTAATGAATGAGGAAAATAAATGATAAAGCAAATAATTATTCCTTGTCGAGTGATCATTGCAATTCGATTTTGATTTTTACAGGTAAGCGTATAGCTAGCTACTTCAATAAACACTAGGTGCTGGGTAATTGTTTACTAAATTTTATACTGGTACCGGAAGGAGCAGGTACAAATTTTTTTTTGGTAAACCAGTTTTGAAAATTGTTACTCAGCACAGTGGCGCACCTGTTGTTTATTGAAGTTGCTAGTATAGCTATAATTGTACATTTTAAATCTGATAAAACCCACCGATTGTAAAAAAAAATGTGTCAATAAGTGCTAAAATACGTTTCAATTTGCCGTCGTTTTTTTCTTCAAACAGCAAGGTATTTAATCGTTAATGGTACAGAAACGAAATAATGCTGTTCACCATGTGTATTTTCTGACTTGAAAATGAATAATCCACTGCTTTATTTATATAGATTTTTGCTGTGTTCCAGATCAAACTGATGGATATCTAATAAACCTTTTTAGGGAGTGTTCTGCTTTTATAAAGTCGAGTGAGAACGAGGTTCCAGACAATTTTTGTCGAAAATATGCACAAAACTATAATAAATTTTCAATTGAAGGGGGGGTTCAAAACCCCGGAATTCCCCTTCTGGCTCTACAACTGGAAGTGACCGATAATAAACATTAATAAATGTTTCAGTTGTAGTATCATTTTAAGCAGCAAACATTTCAAATGTGTTTGACTTTATCAAAAGGGAAACATAAAAACACATGCATGTTCTTTGTAAAGAGTGGTTTAGAATGTGTCCAAATGATATCTTTTGCATTGTAATTTTAATTTCTACCCAAATTCTAAGTAACCGTTACGTATTTAAAACATCTGACCTTTTGCCTGCCTCTGTATTTTATTCCCGAGAACGAATAATAAATCCATTGTTAAAATTTTAAATAATCGATCATGAATTTCAAAATTTAAATCCATTGACAAAAACACGACTAAATCCGTCTTGTCCATTATAAAACATGTTAAAAGTACTCACAATCTACTCACGATAAAATTAAATAAGGCGGGAAAATTTATCAACATTATGAAGGATCGGATGGGATGTCGGAACTACGTTTTTTTTTAATTAGTTTTCATCAAATACAGATGCTTTTAATGTTTTATCATATTTATACATTTATTTATTGTTTTCCTCGGTGTAAAATGGTTTAAGTAGGAGAATGTATGGTTTACTGTAGATTCGTAAAAATAATTCACTCGCGCCTGACGGCGCTCGTGAATTATTTTTTACGAATCTACAGTAAACCATACATTCTCCTATACTTATTCACTCAGCAACGCCATTTATATGGTTCAAAAACATGAGTTCGCATGTTGAAATCATCAGGAACTTGTAAAATGTGTTTTGCTTGGGTTTCGGGAATACAAGAATTTGGGATTCAATAATTTAACACATTATAAACAAACAAACAAAAACCAAACAAACAAAAGCGTGCCTTTAAGGTTTTAAAGACAATGAAATAGAGTAAAATTTTAAACAACTTTAATCAGGTAAAGATCAATGAACAAGAAGTAGGACATTTCAGAAGATAACTGAATTCGGTTGTGTTTGTTTACTCAAAATGTCACTATATGACTATAGAAGGGTATCATGATAACATTGGTCAAGTCTTATACATGTGACCAGAAACACCACTGCATGAACATTAGACATTTCAGTAAGAATTTCATTTATATCCTTAATATTACATTTTTGTGACATTTTAATTTCGCTATTTTTAAGGGAAAAACGAACAGGAAAAAAACAATTGTCAATGCGTATGCTTGTCAAAGTTTTTAAAAACCATAAACAGGTAGGTTGTTTTGTCGTGTTGTATGTTTAACTTGGATTTTTGTTGGTCGGTTTTGTTTTCTGTGCCTACTACTTTTTCTTAGTTTTTCGGTCTTCCGATGGATATTAGAATATCATATCTTTCACAAAATACTTTAATTCATAGTGTCGCTATAAAAATCATTTTGCTAGATGAAATTAAGGTAAATTTTATCCAATCCAAAGATACTGATAGTCAAAAGGCCGAAAAAAAATATGTAGCACACAAAAAGTTGTATTGGTATAATTTATATACTTATTTTCCGTTCAATCACCGAATTCCAAAATGTTGCGTTCTGTTGCTCAACTACTTAAATATGATTGGATAGTCAGACATTGAGACATGAACAGAGCAGTGCCTTTCAAACATCACCATGTGACGTTAAGATGAAGTTCCCTGGTCAGTCGTCCACGTTAATGTTAAATAATTTGCATAATAATACACAGGTAAAAAGAATATTAACATTAAGCAAATTAATTAAAGCTAGGATCCATAGGCAAGTCTTAAAGGCTAATTAACAAAAGATGTTTTTATAAATATCAAAATATTTTGAAAGTAAATATTAACAACACAGTAAATGACTGTGTCATCGGTCATCAGATGATCAGTTGTCCAACAGTAACAGACGGTGTCATCGGTCACCAGATGATCAGTTGTCCAACAGTTATTTACTGTAACAGACGGTGTCATCGGTCACCAGATGATCAGTTGTCCAACAGTTATTTACTGTAACAGACGGTGTCATCGGTCACCAGATGATCAGTTGTCCAACAGTTATTTACTGTAACAGACGGTGTCATCGGTCATCAGATGTTCAGTTGTCGCTCTATTCCATCAAAGGGGGCACGTGTGTGGAGAGTGCCACGCTCCACGAATAAAGAATATCCCTTTGTTGACCGCCAAGTAGCGTACCACATAGCTAGGCTAAATTTTCCGCTTCTACTCAAATCTCCGTTTTTTTCTGTTGTCTTCTACTGATACTTTGTTTCCTATCCCAACACCATTTGTCATCATTTTATTTATAGGATAATTAATTGGGTCGAGTGAATAACCAAAATATGATCACGAGTCGGTGAACGCACACAGATTTAAAGAGTGCGCGGAACTTGTTCCGCGCACGAGTTAAATTTCAGTGCGTTCCCGCACGAGTGACCATATTTTGGTTATTCATGAGACCTAATTGATTATCGTATTTACTACATAGATAAAATGTAGCTATTTTATTGTTTTTAATAAATTTATTTGAATGGCGTATGAATTTAGACCGCAGGAGTCATGCCGACAACGCAATACAATTCACGACGTCATAATTGAGTTTGACCGGGAAAATATTTTTGTTATTTCACATTGTGAATTTACCAGATTTTATTTCACTGGGAAAAATCGGTATTTCATATGCATCTATGTAATAAGTTCATTATCCTTTTCATAGCATCGATGTAAACAATAATACAAACACACAACATTCTTTTCATATTTTATTAGTATTTTGTCATTCCGATGTTACTGTAAAGTTCTGGTCTGTCTTTGTTCTTATTAATCATAATTGTTATATGTCTTATGCCCCCAGTGGGACCAGATTGGAAAATAAAAAAATGAATATTGAATTGTCTATCTCCTTCACATAACCTATGTAGTGTTGCAAGGACGTAAAACACCAAATTAATCACTCATTTGACCTGTTACGTCCAGCCTTTGGATTCGGGCAACATATCAGATCTCTATCAGGCAAACAGATCATCTGCTTACATCTGCCCCAGTCAATAACTATACTACGTGTACTATTGATCAGGAGATCAACTTTGTATCTTTATAGGATAATTAATTGGGTCGAGTGAATAACCAAAATATGATCACGAGTCGGTGAACGCACACATATTTAAAGAGTGCGCGGAACTTGTTCCGCGCACGAGTGATCATATTTTGGTTATTCATGAGACCTAATTGATTATCGTATTTATTACATAGATAAAATGCAGCTATTTAATCATTTTTAATAAATTCATTTGAATGGCGTATGAATTTAGACCGCAGGAGTCATGCATGCCGACAACGCAATACAAATGCACGACGTCATAATTGAGTTTGACCGGAAAGGACGCAAGAGGGAAAATATTTTTGTTATTTCACATTGTGAATTTACCAGATTTTATTTCACTGGAAAAAATCGGTATTTCATATGCATCTATGTAATAATTATTGTTATATATCTATTAGGCATATCAAATGATAGAAATTTATTTTTTTTGCTGCAGGTCATGAAGACTTTACTATTAACAGCCATCATTTCAGTGGCCTTGACATTTTCACAGATACCACCTACACAGCCACCACAATACTCCGTCCATTTTCAAGAAGAACTAACAGCATACGGAAAGACGTATATGAACAATGGTTCCTGGTTCTACGACTTTCCCCATGGCCAGATGCGATATGACCATCTCCGTGGACAGAGGGACAATTTCTGCTATGGACAGAATTTAAGCGACAGTGACCCACACGGGCCTTGCTCTTTACTCTTCAGTCAGCAAGATGAGATGTACGTGATTTACCCAGAAATGAAGACATGTTGTGCGCTTTGTGGCAAAAAGGAGAGTTGTTTACCATTGAAACCTACTTGGTTGTCGAACGCTACTTTACACGATAAGAAGATGATCCAAGGACATCTGTGTTATGGTTGGTTGGTGCCTGGTTTTGCCTTCAATGATGAGCTTTACGTCACAGAAGACAACATTCCATGTCAGTATACGGAAACGTCGTATAAGGGGAACATCTCTCATACAATAACATTCGACCAGAAAAGTTATACCGTGGGACAACCTGACCAAAGTTTGTTTGAAGTACCAATGTACTGTAAAAGCAAATGTCCAAATCCGTTTACGTAAAGACAGAAATCCTTCTACATATTGAGCAAATTATGAATGCATTTCATTTAGTGAATATACTGTCTCATTTTCATGTTATTTGACGTGTACACGAGTTATTTAGCCGATTTATTCTTGAAACATTTTTTGATATTTATTTGAATGATATTTAGATTTTATCTTAAGTTAATTATGTTTTTTTTGTTAATAGTGAAAACCTTTAAGCAAAACAAAATGACAATAAATATTAAGTTGGAGACAAATAATCCTGCACCCAGACCCGGGTTAAGTCTATCATTAAAGGCCATTAATTACTCATTAGGGAGACAAGTTACAAGGTAACAAAATATAGAATAAAAAATATAACAAAATAACAAACAAACAAACAAAATCCTACACGATACCTTATCAAAACTACGAATAACCAATATCAAGTATGAAAAAATATAAGGATTTTTATAAATAGAGGTAATAATTAAGAATTAAACGGAAAATCTAGACTTCATACTTTTCGCACATGAAAGCGTTGGTGTCGAAGTGGCTTAACCTATGGGAGACACGATAACGAGATCTCACCATCAGAGTCAAATATTCAGGTAATCCAAAAACAAACTAACAACAAAATTCCAGGTCAATAATTTAAAACTGCAAACGTTTCATCTATAAAAGTACTTATAGATGATAGTACTTTTTAGTTGCTGCGTTTGGTAGTTCTTATGGTCCTTTTGATATTTTTGTTAATTTTGCAGACATTTCTTCGCCATATAGGAAAATTTTAAAAAGGACCATTAATAGTAATTAAATCGAAGCAGACCTTCAAGCTAAAAATGGCAAGGTTAAATTTCATATTTTTTATTGTATTTACTTTGAATTTATTGTTTTATAGACCTCTTATTCAGTATTCTTTAATTTCTTAACCTTTTCTTTCGGACCTTTGACACTCGAATGCCGCATTGGGGCCTCTTTGTTTCATTGCTTCCTTTGTTTAGGTCATTTGCTACTAATTCTCTTTTAACATTCAACCCTTATTTCTATCCAGAACACATCAAATAATTTGGCAAAATAATTCCAATGGTTTTTATGATAACATGTTTGCACATTAAAATAATATAAAGACATCAAGCACAGATGGAAAGCATTTTTTTTCAAATATAAGTATCTCGGAAATTTTAAGCAAAACGAACAGATTCCCCCCAAAAGAGTTTATTGTTGTTTTCTTCCGTTAAAATAGATGTAAGTTACAAACAGTCTTTCTTACAAAACGGAGGAACTGCAAAAACTTCCGACGAGAGTGGAGAAGTACTAAATGATTTCTGGTAAAACGTCAGATTATGCACAATATCTCCATGAGCGTGTATAGATCGGTCGTGATATTGACACAAAACGTCATCATTTCTTACGTACCACGTGTCCCATGTAGACGCCCCTTTAATTTGCCATCCAAAACACGTTTGACCTTGTATTGTTATATTACCAACGTAAGTTGAGTTCAGTAGCCAATCTTCTTTTATCATGGTACAGTGATATGGGCCTCCACAACGTCGACAACACTTCTCTTCCTCTGGGTATATTACATAGAGGTTTTCATCACTTGCAAATAAAAGTTCACAATGTGAAGACGAGTTGACGACCTGTAGATTTGACGTGTGACAAAACACATCTATTTGACCTTTAAATTTGTCGATTCTCATCGCTTTGTCTTTTGTACTGTATGCCCAGAATCCAGGATTCGAACTGACAAGTTTACCACCCACTGACACGGTCTCCAAGAAAGAAACATTGAAAGACGTGGGCATCTTTGGGGGATCAACCACGTCAAGTGAGTTGAATATAGACATGAGTGTATATCCTATCAAAACCTCTACCAAACGGGACATCGTATCCTTGGATCTAGTAAAAATAGACAGACGGGTTAATCTTTATAATATAAAATGTTTAATACAAAAAATCAATGCGCTTCTAAGTTAAAACAAACTTTCAGGTATTTCATATGTTATACATAGAAATTTTTTTTAAAAAGTTTCGAGTATGATTAATTTTTGTATGAATTTGAAACTTATTTAAATGGGTTACCCTAACCCTAACTAACCTTAAACATTACTTGTATAAAGTAAGGAACACTTACTTTCAATATCTTTATGATAACTTAAGCATGTTATGTTTCATTATTTCTAGATAAGAATATAGATAATTCTTATCAAATATTGTTTGAATTACAAATGACTGTTTCGCAGTATAAGCTTGGAAACAAAGGATGAAAACATATTTGCTCTTTGAACCGTATTAATAGGGATACAAACCAAACAGATTGTTTTATTTTGCATCAAGATTTGAAATTTTAACCCAACAAACCTTCTTTAAGTGCTTTGTTTGAAAGAATGACTGATTCGTGCACAACATAGGTAATTCAAAACTACTTGTTTGATTTTTCAAACATTTGAATTGTTTTTTTAGTTATTTTCAACACTTTTTCATTGAACAATATAGAGCACTCTCAAAAGATTGAGTTCGTTGCAATAAAATTATGGGGAAGAATCCATTTGCGCCAATTACATATTTTTAAGGGTATCAGGTATCACTTGCGCCACATATATATGTTTTGCTGGTCTGATATGCGCCAGTTTAAGGAACTTATTTGCGCCAATTTACCTTTAATTTGAGGTCTTAAACTATAACACGTAACATGTACATGTATAAAAATAGTGGTATTATATATACATTTTGTAGGCAGAAATGTATTTTTTTTGCTCTTTCAATATTATTATTAATGAATAAAACAAGTTTATAAAAAATCAGCTAATAAAGCTACACAGTGAGGTAAATTAAAAAATAAGTTCTCTGTAGTGGTCTCTTAAAATCAGTATTTGTCAGTTTATTATTAATGATGGAAATCACAATGAAATTGCAATAGTCGAATAAAACAAGCCTGTCAAAATTATTGAAATGTTACACAAGTCATGTATATATTTTCATTAAATATTTAATGTAAGTGGCGCAATAAGTATAACAAATTATTGGCGCAAATGATCTTACCCTTTCAAAAATGATATACTGGCGCAATTAAGTTGTGACACAAAAGAACGTCAAAGTGGTGCAAACGAATACCTCCCAAGTTATGCTTATGTTTCACCATTTCGGTTTTATCTTATCATCAGCTGCATACTATTTCATTTACAACATTGTTTTGATTTAATGATATGTTACAATACTCTATGCTACCAATCACTTCATACAGTTGTTCTAAAATCAATACTGTCTGTGATTAACCGCCTGATTAACTAGTTCTGCAGCAGTGTTTAAGGTTGTTATACACAAACAAGATTTGGTTTACATATAGGATTCATTCTCTGTTTTATTCTTGGAAATCATAATGATATGTCATAATAGTATTATTGTAGTAAATATAAATATGGATAGTATTGTTCTTGTTGACGTGTTTTATCAATGACATCTTTAAATAAAACTAATGTGTTGAATATGATATGGTTTGGATTAAAATTCCAAGAAACATAACGAAAAAAAAACACGAAGGATATTTTTGTCTCGCGATTTTTAATTAAAAAGGAATTTAAAATCTATTCCCAACTCGATGGACAAAAAGGTGAAGAACATTGTGATTGTAGTGAAATAATTTGTCAACCTCATCTTTACTGTGATTAATTCAGAACGAACATTTAAGTCTTATCAACATTTAGATATTTCTGATGTATATGAGTGCCCAACTTGTCTACACATTGCATTAGGCTGCCTTATGACGTACAGATGTTTTTGATACAAGAAGTAAACACCTACGATAACTACCTGTTTAATATGTGATCAAAGAGTTTATTGCAAGCAATAATGTTTGATGAAACAGCTTAAACAAATAGGACCTTAATAATTGGTTTTCTTGTAACAGGATTAATAAATAAAGAAATCGTTTGTATCATTGTCTATATCATTCGATAAAATAGTATATATCAGAAAAGTCAAAGATACAAACTAATTTTGCCACGACACAAACTAATTTTGCCATTGGGAATACATCTATTCATCCAAGAATTACAAGACAAATTCCAAAGAAATGAAATATCGCATTCCATTGAAGACAGTTGATTGGCTTCCTCAGAAAATAACGCTTTTAGCGTTTTGTACAGCTAACTTGGAATTACTTGACATTTGACATTGACATTTCTCCTAATGAAACGTTTTCTGATGCAGTAGGAACGTAGGAGGTTGCTCAGATATGTCTAAAGGAGTAAATTGGAACTGTATACTATTTCTTATTATCCGATTTATAGATGGAAGCTCAGTACCAGATGAACAATTACTGTTTGAACACTTACTATCAGGATATGAGAAATCGGTTCGTCCAGTGGAGAATGCTACCACAATCTTAACCGTGTCTCTTGGATTCAGACTGAATCAAATAGTGGATCTTGATGAAAGACACCAAGTATTAACGACAAACGTATTCATTTACCAGGTATGGGAAGACGAAAATCTAGCTTGGGATCCCGAGAGGTATAACAAGGTAAAATCTATTAGAGCATCAACACGACAAATATGGCTGCCGGATACCTTTATTCACAACAATGCTGATGAAGGTTCGACTGGGTTTCTGCAAGGAACATATATCCTACTGTTCAACAACGGAACAATTCTATGGCCAGTTCCTGTTAAGTTGAAAAGTTCGTGTAAAGTAGACATCTCTTATTTTCCGTTTGACGAGCAGGAATGTATAATACGTTTAGGATCTTGGATCTACAGTGTAAGATGGCTTGATTACAAGACAATGGACCAGGAATCACCCGTCGACCTCACATCCTACGTTTATAACAGTGAATGGGATTTACTTTCAGTGACGTTTGAAAAAGAATTCAGAAATCGGTCTTGTTGTTCTGACCTCCATGCGGATTTAAAGTACACATTGCGTATAAAACGTAGGACTTTTTATTATATCTTCAATATTATAATACCGTGTGTTATGTTGTCGGTTTTGACTTTGCTGACGTTTTGGCTACCACCAAATTCAGGGGAAAAGATTACGCTTGGTCTATCTGTGTTTCTTGCATTTTCAATGTTTATGTTACTTATTGCCGAGGAAGTGCCAGCGACGTCTGAAGCAGTGCCTTTGATTGGTGTTTACCTTTGTGTTGTCATGACAATGACCTCGTTATCGGTTATAATGGCCGTTATGGTTATCAACTTATTTAACCGTGGTATCAAAACAAAGCGTGCTCCTGAGTGGCTACGAACATTTGTACTTTCTTGGTTGTCTAAGGCTCTTTTATTGAAACACAACCTCTCCAAGACGGTTAGCGAAATATCGCTTGAAGACAAAGTACAAAGATGCCATTGCCACCAGAATGATAATCAAAAGCAACCCAAAAATTCAAAACGATGGAAAATTACTCATGATTCAGATGTTTCAAATGTACGCAACAGAAATTCTGCTCACTTTGAAGATTCAACTTCATTTGAACACACAGAAAATACCCGGGAAAATATTGATGAGCAGAAATCAAAATTAATGGCTTCATCCAATCAAAATGTAATGCTTTACAATTCTCGAGAAAGGATCACTTCCGTTCACGTGGTTAATGGAGAAACCTCTCTTCAAACAGAAGTAGAGACTCAGTTAGGTACACTGCGATGTAAAACCCAGAACGAATTAATGAAAAGAAAGATGATAGTAGCAGAATGGCAGAGAATTGCCATAGTGGTCGACAGAATTCTGTTTTGGTTCTTTTTCTTTGGAACTTTGTTATCTTATCTTGTGATACTTGTATTCGTTCCCAATTCTGATTAAAAATGCTTCTATATATATAGTTTTCGTTTGTTTTCTATTTTGTTTTGAATTAATTCTTAAGAAAAATGAACAATTCTATCACAAAATTACCGCACATCTACTGACTGCTTTCGATGATTATTTATCCATATTGTTTATTGTTTTATGTTTCTTATATTCTTTTCAAATTTTAGCATATATAAACGTATTATCATCTGTATTTCTGTTGTAAAATTAAGTTTGTAAAAAATATTGCTTCTCAGTATATTCACATGGAGCATACCTTAATAGTAGTTGCATAATTTGTTGTATTATTATAAACAAACAAATCAGATAGGTATGAACTTTGTAATATATATGAATGGCTTGGGTCATGTGCGTATCTCTACTATGTGCATGTTTATCATGGAGTGTAAATAATATCGATAAATAAGAGATTATTTTAACATGAATACAAACAGGTGTTGATATTATTATCGGCTTCCCTTCATCGTGTGATGATTATCAGCCCAACCTTTCAGCTACATACTTCTAGATAATTCAATCAACTTTAACTTGTTCAGTAACCTTTCATTAAAACCATACATCATTTTGGACAAAGTAGGTTTATAGAGCTGTTACAATAATAACTGAATCAATCAATGATTTTTGTAATTCATCAATCAAATCTATTGTAAACATCAGTCGTGTCAGAGTTATCAATGAAACATATTTGGAACCTCATAGCAGTTTCGTTTTATAGCAACTCTATTAAAAAAGTTGACTTAGTATCAGAGTGAATCAATTTAGAATCTTTACAACAGGGGTACTTTCAAACAAAATATGTCTGCATGGGTAAAGTGTTGACAAAATATGCAGTAATTATAGATACTAGCAATAACACATATATTTATTTATTCGTGGAAACTACAGTTACTAGTTTGAAAAAGCAAGCCCACCGATTTATTTAAGCTTTGAAGATAAGACAGTCAGCGATGCCCTAAGTAAACTTTTTTCACTAATAAAGGTGAAATCTACTCATTGATATACGTTAGTAAGTTTGCGTGATTGGGTTTCACTTGTGTTCACGTAGAATTTTAGTTTAATATCAAATTAATATTGCCACTAAATGCATTTTTTTCATTTGAAGTGTTTAGAAATAAATTTAAAATTCTTAACTTTCATAAGTATCATTTAAAGATACCGTATATGTGATATCGAATTTCTTTTCAAAGACACAATAAGAACAGATTGATAGCCATTCAATTTCTTAAGGAACCTATTGTCAAAGCCTGCGCACCGTATGAAATTCTTGTGCACCCAGATGACCATTTAAAACAGAAATATAACATCATTACAGATGGTAAAACATTTTGCATAAGATCATGAAGATTGTTAAGAAATTCTCTTTATTTGAGCAAGTGATTTTTTTTCACTTAACTAGGTGAATTTAGATATATGAGGATAATTTATCCTGTGTCCAATGACTTGATGTAGTAAACTTGAGTATATGGAGTGACAAATATAAATTAAAACAAAGTACCAGACAAATGAATTTTGCTACGCCTGACGCCCGTTTCGTCTATTCAAGACTCATCAAAGGCGTTCTACCAAAAATTAAAAATGACAAACACTATATGAATTTGAAGATCATAGAACAATCCTACCCAAACATGTCAAAAACTAAAAACCAAATAATTACTAAGACCAACCTATGTCTGGGGTAGGAAGAAACTTAGGGTTTAGAAAGATTAAAGTTATACACCTGGTATTAGCCTCACGTGTTGGAATTCAAGAAACATAATTATTATTATTCTATTTTTAAAAAAATTCAAATAATCGTATTGAAACACAAATATGTACCAAAACCATTTTTTTCATTGCGTCACCTTACTCGGGGTACTCGGGGTGAGTTCAAACTAAAGTGAACCTAAATAAACTTTTACGGTAGCACAATACATAGGTTGTTTTTAGTCCGACCACCACGCTTTAAACCTACATAACTTTCTTATTATTTCACTAAATTCAATAAAGGAGACTAGACACCATTAGAAGGAGAAATGTAACCCCTTTTGATGATACCTACATAAATAAACTACAATATAAAACAAAACAAAATAACTGATATAGTGTAAAAAATTTAAACATTTTTAACTCAAATGAAATTAGCTCTCCAAGCATTAAAATATTTCCTTCAAACTGATTTAATCTGAATCAGCATTGCATGACCTCCAAACTCCAAAACCATGTCTAGGAATTTTCCTATCACATTCCAATCTCCAATAAAGCAATATTAATGTCCAAGGCTTTATTGTATAAGGGATCACTATATTGAATGTGCCATCAAATATTTTCCAAACTTTAATCTAAAATCTGAGACACTGATTTAAAGACCTTTGAATAACATATAAAAAAAACTAACCACACTGGGATACCCATCTGGGAGCTAAATTCGATTAAACTATACTTTTTGCATGAAAAATGAAAATGGAAAAAAAAAACTAAAATATAAATTTCAATTTCCTACTTTGATAAGAAATAGCATGTTTCCACCATGAGAGCACTGTTGGATTCTTAGATTATCATAAATCACCATCTACTTGACCTATAAACCGTTGCATCCACACAAACATTAAATATTGCCCAAAATGCATAACCCTCTTAACTTACTGTAGAATTTTCGGAAAATATTACATCATATTGACCATGTTGACCTTATCTTAGGTCAGTTCTTTACTGTAAAGGACAAGACTCCTCCTTTACTGACTATATGGTTCCACTATTGATTGCCTATCTTATTTTTTCTCTTTAAATGACCGGTCAACAGTCATAAAACTTTCCAGCTGTTTTATAAGCCCTTTCCTCATGGTTTATTGACAGACAAAATTACATGTGCATTTGTTTTCATTATTTAATAAGAACCATAGCTCATTAACAATGAAGTGTACTGGAAATATTTCTGAAACATTTGAAAAGGGGAATTTAGTAGATCAAATGTTGATCCTGAAGAATTCGAAAGAACTGTTGGAGATTCTTAACTAGAAATCAGTTTTATCTTGCAACAGCATAAAAGCTTTCGATTTCTCCACTCTTTACACTTGTATTCCGCATGAACAACTCAAATCACGATTGGCACAGCTGATTAAACGCAGTTTTAAAAAAATGGAAAACGCAGGTACAACTATTAGGTAGTTGGTTACAGTAAAACTTCCTTTGTCATCAATTAGTCTAAGAAAAATAACAAATATACAGAAGACGAAATAGTCGACATGCTCAATTTTCCTATCAACAACATATTTGTTCAGTTTGGTTGACGTCACTTTCAGCAAACAATAGGGATTCCAATGGGCACTAATTTTGCTCCTTTGCTTGCTGATTTATTTCTACATTCATATGAAACAGACTTCTTACAATCTTTTCTAGAAAAAAATCGTAAACTAGCTCTCTCTTTCAATCTCACATTCCGTTATATTGATGATGTCCTTTCACCAAACAATTCTCGATTTGGTTACTTTCTCCGTCTCATATATCCCCAAGAGCTTGAGATTAAGGACAAAAAGGATTCTAGGTAGTCTGCTTCATATTTAGATCTACATCTCGAAATTTACTCTCAAGGAAGACTTTCAACAAAGCTCTATAACAAACGTGATGACTTCAACTTTCCAATCGTCAACTTCCCCTTTTTGTGTAGCAACATTCCGTCCGCTCCTGCGTATGGAGTCTTCGTATCACATTTTATTCGTTACTCCAGAGCCTGCGGGAATAACATCGATTTCCTTGGCAGAGCGTCACGTTTGGCACAGAAATTGCTGACAAAAGGTTATATTGCTCCACGGTTGCTGTCTTCACTTAAGAAATTATAAGGTAGACACCGTGTCCTCGTAGACAAATATGAGATTTCTATCTCTCAATTGAGTACAGATGTTGGTTTGTCGTAGAAATTTACTTTGTCTTCCTTTACCGGATTTGAAACACTGAATTAGAAATTAGTAACACTATGGGTGTGTTATAGCAGGCAGGAACTGCCTACTCTTCCAGATTTTCTGAGTTCACTTTTGTCACGACTTGAGTTTGCTTTGATTGTTATTCGGTTGATTTTGTGTTTTGTGTTTCTTCGTGCTGTTTTTGTTCGTTTTAACTGGTTTCGTCGTTGCCCTTTCGAATTTTTGACACTTGAATGTCCTTCCTCTTTTATTTAAAAAGGCACAAGTGTGGACTCTAATGCATATTGCCTAGCAAGCAGCTATGGACACAAAAAGGAAAGGTCTGCTTTAGTAACATAAAACAATACTTTATTATTTCTAGGTCCGCTAAGGTTTATTGTTGAATTCTATAAGTAGCCTTTGTTGTACACATACTATAAAATCAATCGAAAATTTAGCCATTTTAAGATAGACATGTTGATGAATCTAAGTCATGTAAGCGTTCCTAAACATGATTTGTTTTTAGATCCAGTACATTGTACATGTAGGTTTATTATCTCCTATATAGTTTAAAATAACTGCATCAAAGTTTGGTTATGTTAGTGAAGGAAATAGGAAACTATTGCAGATAGAGAAAAGCTGTTGCTTGCTTAAACCTTCAGCTCATCAAGCTCTACAAAAGTCTACATTGGATCGAAGATGTCACAGTCTGTTGTTTATTTATACTTATAAATCAGCTTAATGTTTAAGTTTAAAAAAGTTTCAATCTTCAAATTATTCTGAGAACAAAAACTACTAACGGGATTCTGGGAATACCGAAGACGAAAATCAAACATATATTTTTTGCCTAGAATTTTTACAATTTTCGTTTTATAATATTATTATTTTCAACATTCAGTTGCATTCCAAGCATGCGAAGATGTAAAAAAAAAATCGTACATTGGTATTTTGACTTTTTTCTAAGTGTGACCAAAAGGCAAACTGGACTCATCCTTTTTTTTTGTATTTTTAGTCTTGGGCCAATGCAAGACGGCGAGCAGCGACTTATGGTCATGCTGAAGACTGCTGGCTGTTTTCCATTGTGATTTTTTAAATTCCCGTCTCTTTATATGTTGGTTGTGTCACGTACAATTATTCCACACCTATTTATCGTCTACTTTAATAATTATCATTTGTCAGATCAGCCTATGATTTTGAAGTATATAATATTATATGAAATAAGTTTAAACCCAATGTAGATCTCTTTATGAAAATTTGCAATGTACATGTCTGCCTTTAAATTTTTTACGTCTAATAGCAATTAATTATATTATAACTCAAACAGGGTCAGATCCAGAATTTTTTGAAAGGGGTTGGTCCACATAAAGTCCGCTGCAGACGAATGACGAAAAGGGGGTGGTTCCAGACAAGTTTTGCAGAAAACCTACACGTTACGAAATTTTTGGCGAAAAGGAGGAAAATTCCAACCTTGGAACCCCCCCCCCCGGATCCGCCACTGCTCAAATATTTTTGATTGTCACCTATTCAAATGTTGTCCCCCCCTTTATGATAGAGACTAAAGCAAACTTATACAGGAACGTTGCAATCCATGTTCCGCACACAGGGGCTTGGATTCTCGTCATTCATACTGACTTAATAAAAAATCGACCCCTACTCTATAATCCAAGCGCCTGTGGTTCAGCACAGTTAAAATTATTTTCTGACATGTTTATAAGTGTGGCGACTTTGGTCAAGCAATGATAACATTTTCGAACAACCAATAACTTGTGACAAATAAGTTTATTTTTCCGGATCCCGCAATAGCTTTGTGAGAAATAGATAAAATTATGCATCCTTATTAAAATGACCTAGATCAAGACAAACAAATGACCCAATGTGGCTTTTTTGTCATTTTCTAAAAATCAATAAAATGCTTGAATTGTATGTGTCTGATTGACCTATATTTCTGTCTTAAACTATCTTCAATGAATTAACATTTTGCAGTCAAAAGTTTATAAGAAAGTACGCTTAAATATGTACACAACCTGATAAAGTGACTGCACCATGTACGCTACATGATCTAGTTGAATCGCATTGTTGCTTTAAGACACCGCCACATAAAAGCATGAAATACGAAAATGCTGTGTACAACTTTTTGCATGATTTAACTTATTTTTGGTGTCCGAATAGTATTTTTGTCCTTTAAAACTTTATTCAATTAAGTAAATTTTCGCAATCCAAAATCAAATATCCATTACGCTAAAGTTACGCAAGATATGCTACACTGACTAAAATATAATCCGAAGCGGAACACATAATCTACTGGTCGCGGCCATATTGTCTTGATGGAAATCCGAAGATTGAGAATCCGAATATAGCCACCGAGTGAAAAGTGAAAGTATGTCGAACAACCAATAACTTGTGACAAATAAGTTTATTTTTCCGGATCCCGCAATAGCTTTGTGAGAAATAGATAAAATTATGCATCCTTATTAAAATGATCTAGATCAAGACAAACGAATGACCCAATGTGGCTATTTTGTCATTTTCTAAAAAACAATAAAATGCTTGAATATTTTGTGTCTGATTGACCTATATTTCTGTCTTAAACTATCTTCAATGAATTAACATTTTGCAGTCAAAAGTTTATAAGAAAGTACGCTTAAATATGTACACAACCTGATAAAGTGACTGCACCATGTACGCTACATGATCTAGTTGAATCGCATTGTTGCTTTAAGACACCGCCACATAAAAGCATGAAATACGAAAATGCTGTGTACAACTTTTTGCATGATTTAACTTATTTTTGGTGTCCGAATAGTATTTTTGTCCTTTAAAACTTTATTCAATTAAGGATGTTGAAGGGTCAGCTTTTGAGATTTTTTATATTTTTTTCGGAATCCTCGGGTTTTTTCCATCAAAATAAGGCAAAAAAATTTGCACGGTAACCCCTATTTTTCTTTTGTGTAAGGTCTTCATTACATCATAAACATCTGTTTTACAAATTTATATCAAATTCTAATCACTTTTTCATAGGTTTAAACATATAAACTATGCTAATGATAAAGCTATGATAAAACCAGAGAAAACCTTTTCCCGCCAAATTATGAACTCTTATTATCTTTAAAACGAGCACGGTAACCTATCAAAATGTTTAGCTTATTTTGTATTTTTAAGTATTGCCTTATGATTTAAGGCCTTAATTTCAAAATCTCATCACTTTCAAAGTCACCCTCGGACATCCTTAAGTAAATTTTCGCAATCCAAAATCAAATATCCATTACGCTAAAGTTACGCAAGATATGCTACACTGACTAAAATATAATCCGAAGCGGAACACATAATCTACTGGTCGCAGCCATATTGTCTTGATGGAAATCCGAAGATTGAGAATCCGAATATAGCCACCGAGTGAAAAGTGAAAGTATGTACATTGCAAAGAGCTTTTGTAAATATAGAAACGACGGAAACAAACGACCTAATTGGAGTATCGCTGGTAATTTTTTTTATAATAGGTAGTAATAATAATAAATAAAAATTTTGATAAAATCTAAGTACTTTTGAATTGTGCTACCTTAACTGTTTTTTTATAAAGCAGCCAAAATACAACAAACAAAGTTAATAGACTTTGCAGTTGCACGGAGACCAAGTGCATTTGTATTGACAAATGTAAAACGCTTAACTAATTAACTGACTTTTGAATGAATTCTATTTTAAATGTTAACTGTAATTATGTTTAGTCTATAGAAGCATAAACTATTTTTTATGTTACGCATAATGCATTATCTGCGAATATGCACAATAAGCATCGAGTTTAAGGCTCAATAAACCGAGACATTATTATGCATATAAACTAGCTGTCCCAGAGAAAGGAGGAAATAGAACCATGTGCAAAGTCCGTGGAATTACGTTGAACTTTAAGAATTCTCTTGACATCAATAACGGCACCATCAAGAAAGACTATAGGATTGTTTTTGACAAAATAGTGACCATGAACGGTTTAACCACCAGACCCTACGGATATTGATATTGTAAAATTGTAAACAAGAAATTGTAAAATAAAAGTTGTACCTTAATCATAACTCTTTAAAACAATCCAGACAATGACAGAAAGAGCCCGTACAGGGCGAACCAAACAAAAAAGGGCAAACAAAACTATAAAAATGAGGCCATAATGACGAACCAAGAAAACACAACACGAAAGAGGGAAATGAGGAGGAGGAGGGTAAATAAGGAAAAAAGCTATATAAGAGCCCATATAGGGCGAAATAAAAAAAGAAAAGAGTCATTCAAAAACTATTTAGAGGGAAAAAAAGGAATAAGCCGCACAAAAGCACGAACTACAATACACGAGCTCAAAAAGGGCGTCACTTGCAAAACAAAAGCAGTGTTACATTGGAAAAGATTAGAAATACACCAAAAAGGGGATGCTATGGCGTTTAGAGGTACATTTGATATCAAATGCGAACCAAAGGAGTCGACTTTAAAACGAACCGAGGAAACAATAAAACAGAAATAGACAATAAAACAATTAATTGATAGGTAAAACTACCTTATAAAGTTAGAACCAAAACACAAAAAAACATTAAAAAGAATAAATTAGTGTTTTGTTCTTTACCTTTAATGTGTTTTACCTATCATTTACCCTTTTATTATCCCATTATAAACCACCGCACAACATCATTTATCATTAATTTTGGAAACAGACAATAAACTGCCATCCATTCTATTCGAAATGTAGCTATGAACCTTACAGACTATCATTCAGTTAAAAGTTGAAAGCATGTTTTGGTTATTCTTCTTTGCACATATCATAACAAGAAATGTAGATATGGTATACTTGATTCAGACCATATTTCCTTATACGAGATCTAGACAAGCGCGTATGGTCTGTGTATAAAAGTATAAAAGAGATCAACAGTACAATTATCTTGGACTATTAATATTAATATTGAATATACATGTATTATCTTTTTATACGAGAATGAATTATTACAAACAAGCCATTTCAATAGTTTTCCAACCAATGGTCCATTATATTTATTTAATATGCAAACTTTTGATGACGGATATTTTTTTCAAATTCCGCGAATTGCTTAAGAATAAAAAATGTAGTGCCAAAAATTAATAATGGTTTTAAAATACAGTTTTATTAACTTGGTGTGCAAAAATGAACGACAGTTCGAAAATATTAAATCAATGAAAGTATTCTCAAATCAATATTTTCAATTAAATAATTCCGAAAGTTTAGGTAAATGCAGCAGCAACTCTCAAGAACAAAATGATAGAAACAAAACAACCGTTTTATGTCTTAAATAAGCGATTTATTTTTCTTTACTCAATTGGTCTTAAGCTACACGTGTCAAATAATTGATATTGCAGAAAGCAGTTTGACCTTATTTTATATGAAAAGAATAAAAAAAACAGCTACAAACACCAAAAAAATAAATGCAAGAAAAATACTCACAATATAACAAAACAATGAACGAACATCAACAACTACAAAAATAAAAAACAACAACAATACAGTATACAATACCAACAACTAATCAGTTTTCAACGACAACAACAGACCGCCACTATCACAATTCTGCAAAAACAACATAACGTAAACATATAAAACATGAAAAACAGTTACAAAATCAAAACAAAACAACAACAACAACAAAAACACAACAAAATTAAGAAAAACCACCACAACAACAACAAAAAACATAACAAAACAAACGACAACCTCAACAACAGTAACAAAAACACAACAAGACAAACAACAATCAGCTCAATAAAATGAATTTAAAACGGCTTAATCAGTTAAGCATTATTTAATACATTAAAGAGTAGTTTCGTTTTAAATCTGAATTTCAATCGATTTTGCCCGGAAGTCGACATAAATGTGGAAACAATTATCCAAGAAAAGTCAAAATGATTTTTGCGGTAAAGCTGATTTTAATTCCTTTAATTTTCGTTTAGCCATTGAAATTATTATAAAACGTCTTTTGGGAAATAAAGAAAAGAAATGAGATCTGAATATTTGATCATTACATCATTTTGTTTTAGTATCACGATGCGGAGAAGTGATCAAAGTTTGAATTTGGATTTTTTACCAAGCGAATGCTTATTCTGGAGTGAAATTACAAGTTGAATTTGATTGTATTACTTTGGGAATATCAGGCAGATTTTTATGCATATATGCATCAAGTAAATTGAATTTGGAACCAATTAAAGGAAGCGCATTATAATCAACTGCTTTTCGCTACAAGAAATTGTCATCATTCATAGTAAACAAAACAATGGCACTCTTAATGATAGTTCCAATATGACCATTTTTCTGTATTTAAGGCTTCTGTTAGTGGCGATGAATATCCTGTCGGCTGTTTTCTATTGTGACAATCGATGACAGATCTTAAAGCGCTGACAAGAAAATAATCTTAACTTGATCAGTATTTAATCATTTGTTGTTTGTTGGTGCAAACTCCCGTTTCACAATCGGACGGGGGTTACTTTGACACCATCCGTCGTCTTGTATCGTCGTCCTACGTCTTCACAAAAAATTCCGTCACAGTTTTTCAGGCAACTACAAGCCACAGCTTCTTGATATTTAATATGTAGTTTCATCTCATAGTACTTAAAGGTGTAAAACGATTTTATGCCCGAAAAATCGCTACTTTCTGTTTACCGAATACTTAAGTTTTTGCGTATTATGACCATATATCTGCAAAAATTTTGTTGCAGTTTTCTGGGCAACTACATGCCACCCCTTCTTGATATTTGGCATGTACCTTCATACCATAGTACTATAAGGTGAAAAGCAATTTTATTCCTGAAACGTTTGGCGTCATCTAATCATCTGATTACAACTTTAGACAGAAGTTTATCGTCATATAACCTTGTTAACCTTCGTTTCATCTGGAATGCCCGTCCTAGGCTAGGAATAATGCGATATTCAATTTCTTTGGTATTTCTTCTTTCATTTTGATTTTTTTTGGACATTTGAAATTGATCTTTCGGATTCGGTAGTTTTTATGCAAATGATAATTATAAAACAAAATATTTGACAATACCATGCATATTGTCCGAGTAAATGTTTTTTTGTATAATACAAATACTAAAATTGGCATTCAAACTTGGTTTAACTGTATATGCATGTCTTAAGGGGCAACCAAGAGCGTTTGATTCAAAATATTAAAAAGTCAAAAACCAAAATTAAGAAAGGTTCGAATAGAAAAGCCAGCGTATCGACCATGTGTACATATGGTACAAGGAAAGAAACCTCGTTTAAAGAATTTTGAATTAATTTTTTTGAAAATTTCAATTATAAGAAATTGAGACGTTTCAGACAAGTCTGACTACCACGCTTGTGATGAACTTCAGACCTTTTGGTCTACCAGCAACGATTATCAACCCTATTGTTTTAAATCAAAATACAAAAGCGGATATAAAAACAAGTCATTTGGTTATGCTGTAAATACATATTTCATTTCGCAGCTCATGCAAAATGTCAGGACATTTTCTTAATTCTACTAAACTCCGATCTAATGGTGTCTTTTGCCCTTGGCATTAAAAAGCTTTGCAAATTGGGACAATCTGAATTTTTATGAAATGACAAACAATATTTGTGTTGATTTTTTTAGCGAATATCTTCAATTGTTATTTCTTTTCTGATTAGAATGCAATTTCTAATTTCCGGTAGGACAGAAAACATGTCATTGTCACGCGAGACACGAGAAGTGACAGTAAAATCTAATTATAAAAAGTAAATTTTTGTAAAGACGTTCTTTGAAACCTCGTTCTGTCATCGATTTTTTTCCCTGACATGGACAGACACGATTTCTATCAGTTAGACGGTTTAACCTATATCTATTCAAAATTCATTTTTTCATTACATTCATTGGAAACGTTATCTGTGCATTACTTGACATTTTATTTTTGGTTTGTATTTAGATATTTCTAACTTAAATATACTTATGTTTTTTGACAGTGTCGCTTGATTTTGCTTGTTTAAGTTGATGCATCCTTCCAATAAGTTTCTTTTACAAACATTTATTGTATTTTTGTTAATTAAACATGCACGATAATCAAAGGTAAAGAAAATCATTTGATTTTATTATTTTCCCGATGAAATCATTAAATCATTTTATGTAGATATCTGACAAAAAAGATAATGAAATTATTGGAATCAAAGCAAGATTGACTTCAGTTCATTGCTACATTTTATCTTTCGTCTAGAAAGACTAATTTCCTGTAGACTGGATGACGTTTTATTGTCACGCAAAACAAATTCAGTTTCGAGAAGCAAGGTTGGCTTGGACAAAACATATTGCTTTTAACAATACCTAGATTCTGCTTCTAGTTACCATAGAAACGGCTGCCAAACAGACGATTTCTTCCTGGTTGGTCAGGTTAATCTTTAATTTTACAAGGTGTATCCACAAGCAAATAAAAAGCTATCTTTTGACAATATTTTACAAAAAAAAATGGATTTCCTAACAATATATCTTTCCATGAAATTAAATATAGACGATAAAGTGATGTGGAACTAGTGTACGCGACACAACCAACATTGAGAAACAGCAATTTTTAACAATCACAATGGAAACAACCAGCAGTCTTCAACATGACCAGAGATCACTGCTTGCTGTCTTGCATTGACCCAAGACTAAAAATACAATACAAAAGATTCAAACAAATCCATAAATCATCAAGTTGAACAAAGACCCATTTCTGGACACAGAACAAAAGAAAAGGGACAAACAAAAGCTTTGACAAGGATTATTGGCTTAGGACTGGCATATATAAAATGTGGCGGGGTTAAACTGGTTTTTAGGCCCAACCTCCCCCTATTGTTATTTTTTTTTACATAGAACAAAAGTGTCACACTTTAAAAATCAAATTATAAAAGTTCCATTCACCAAGAGAGAAACTGAGACAAAAGTACTATACGAGAACAATGAGACGTAAAGGATCTCTCTTGAGAACACTCGCAGTTACTGACAGCTAGCTAAGTATTATTTATTGACTAATGTAAAAAAATCAAACATATCGAGTTTAAATAAATAAAAGGTTAAGTTTTCAATTTTACCCTTTGACCTTTTTTAAGTGGATATGAGTATGGTATTTGTATATATTTGTGTCCAATCGTAATTCTTTACCGAATGCTTCAGTTGCTATGAATTACTTTACATCACCTTAGTTAATACATTAGACACAATTACAATACAAGTTTTCAATATTTCTACTAGTTTTCTTTTAGTCTCTACTAAAGGGGTATTATATCTATAGGTCATTCGAAATATGCAATTCATATTTTGGCAAAGTCTCCGACAAAACATACGAATATAAGCAAATATACGTGATTTACTTAACATTAGTTTCTTAATTTTTTTTATTATTTTCCAAAATACTTAAGTTGCAATGCGTCGATATTTTTTCTACTTTCATGCAAAATAAACAACATAATGTGAAAGTACAAATTAGATATCCATGGTAAATCCTTTGAGAATTAATGAAATAAAGAAAAGGAGATTGTATCTAAACGAATTCTAGAGTAAGGGCGACATTTAACCCTTAAAACGAAGAGACTGCCAAAACCTATTTTAAAATCATTCTAATTTTAATTAAAACCTGACATAAAAGATAATTTGAAGATTAATTTTCCGAAGTGGTGATATAAGGGTCTTAAAAGGTCTGCACCACTCTTAAACAGAATCTTCAAACGAACGTAATTATTATTCATATGATTTTAATGGATTTCTGATGGTTTAATCAAAATGCTTCAACGTTTATGGTTTAAAATTTAGACTTAAGATGATGGATTTTAGACTACGTTTCAAAGTTTTCCTTTCCCCCGTTAGTGTTTATTTTTTTTTGTCGTTTACCAGATTTGACTACATTTATGTCATTTTTTGTGAGTAAATAAAGGTAATAACAAACCTACCGAACTTGAATTATCAATCTAATTGTCCAGGGAAATAAAGGTGATAACAAAACTACCGAACTTGAATGATAAATCTCATTATCCAGAGAAAATGACAAAAACGAATCAGTCCTAAGGTATATCAAACAGGAACTGCTTACACTTCCGAAGCATATGAGTTTACCCTCGATTTGACTAGAATTCGTGTGGATTCCTTTTTAATCTGTGTGGTTTGTGCTGTCTGTCTATCCGTGGGTTCTCGTTCGTTTCCACTTATTTTGTTTGCCTTTATGGACTGTTCGACTCTCTTATTTCAAAATTTTGTATAATTTGTTTTCATAAAGAAAATCTATGGTTTGTTCTAGAAGTGAGTTAATTTATCTATCGTTAAACATGTTTTAGTTTCAGAAAACGAGATGTTAGGGTGCATATTTTTTATATCGAATTTCATTTTGAACATTAATTGAAATATTTCTAATTATAAAAACAATGGCTTTGCCCATGTTGCCTTGTTATTGGTAATAATTTTGTCATACTAAGGAATTTACTCGGAAATATGTTTTATTGTCATTTTTACAAGTAAACCGAATATGTGATATAGAAGCAGAAAGGCACAAATGGGGCATTCTTATGTCAAAAGTCCAAAAGGGCAATGACAAAACCAGTAAACACGAGCATAAACAGCACGAACAAACACAAAACATAAAAAACACTAAATAAACCGAACAGAAATTAACAACGCGAACTCAAGTCGTAACAAAAGTGAATTAAGGTGCCCCAGAAGAGTAATCGTTTCTTACACATCTAAAAATCATGTCAATTCTTTGTGAAGTCAGAACTAAAAACAAATCAGATTCAAATAAAGAATGCCCAGAGGAAAACCACCGACCTTGGTGACTGAAAGCCCTAATTACACACAGGTGGGATGTCCTTTTATCTGAGAGGTAGTTGCCAAGTGATTAATAGTCTTCTACCATTCAGCCACACAGGCCCCTAGGGTTGCTTGAACTTTTTCTAGATTTGCTTTGTGTGTTGTTTTTTGTTTTGTTTCTTTGTATGGGTTGTGTTTTGTAATTTAATATCAATTATTTTATGCCTAAAACCACATCTTACTTTTAACAAGACGCTGCCACATTAAAGGGGTTCATAATTACAAATACCAAAACGCGGGTATAAACGGTTAATTTGGATATGCTATATATCGATATTTCAAGGAGTAACCTCACATCAGTAGCATTCAAATCAAAACATTGGAAGGTCAAATACCAAAACCGTTGAAAACGAAAAGTACTCAAAACCAAAACGTTCGAACAAGGAAGCCAAATCCAGCACCGAGGATATCAACCATGATAGGAAAAGTTTTGTTTTCTACATAAGTCTCTTACTATTCTATAAATAATTAACCCATTCAAGTTATTTAAGTCCATTTTTAATTGCAGTCCAAATATAACAAATACTTTGCACTTTATTTTTCATTCTTTTATTATTGACTAGAAATTTATTGAAATGCATTAGAATTGAAGCAAAAAAAATCTTTATACACAAATGTTTGTTTTTACATACGTTACACATGGATTTTTATACATCCAATAAGCAATCACCCTGGCATTCTTCCAAGGTGTTATTACACATATTTTACGATATCATAACATGGTAGAAGTTTTTGTTCGTTGGGAACTACGTAAAACATTATTTTCTTCATTATTTTCTTCAAGCCTTAGGTTTTGTTTGCAATTTCTTTTATTTAGTTATCTGGCATGGACATCTCTACTTCTGCCAACCAGATTAAGAATCCGTAACTTTAAACGTCACATAGAATTGCAACATATCTTGACGCTTCGTAAATCTCTTGACATAACAACGGCAATGCCAACACAATATGGTGGATAGTGACAGAAAGGTTATTTTTTTCTGACATCTAATATTAACTCCTTTTATTTTTAATTGGATATGCCTGTAAATAGCAGATACACCACAAAAGCTGCTGCTTTTTTATAGCGACCATATCATTTAGAGATTCTGATTTCCTATTCAATCTTTTATTGCATTGAATATCTTAGTATTAATTTGGTTCCCCAGTTTGGTATTTTTGGTTAAACTGTTCTATGCTCTTCAAATTCATACAGTGTTTGGCATTTTAAATATTTTTGGTAGAGCGCCTCTGATGAGTCTTGAATAGACGACACGCGCGTCAGGCGTAGCAAAATTTATTGTCTGGAACTTTGTTGTCATTTGTATTTCGAACACACGTGAAGGTTAGCGCTGCTGGTGGAGTTTAAATTCCCCGAGGTTAGCCCGCTCCGGCACCAACACTTTTGAGTTGGAGAATACATCAAAGCTTTAAATTATCCGTCTAAATTTCAAAATTGTCTAAACCCTAAGGTTCTTCCTACCCCAGACATAGGTTGAATATCTTAGTATTAATTTGGTTCCCCAGTTTGGTATTTTTGGTTAAACTGTTCTATGCTCTTCAAATTCATACAGTGTTTGGCATTTTAAATATTTTTGGTAGAGCGCCTCTGATGAGTCTTGAATAGACGAAACGCGCGTCAGGCGTAGCAAAATTTATTGTCTGGAACTTTGTTGTCATTTGTATTTCAACTTAAACCAAGCACAAAGAGATATTTGATGCCAACGCTGTTTGAATTATAATGTGTTTGTCGTATGAGCTGTCGTCTATTAAACCCCATAATGAGCTTAATACAAAATTTACAACCACTGATCTATACTTTCACATTTTGGAAGATGTAACTTCTTTGAATTTCTGTCTTTTCATCATTGAATCATTGATGTTTGTATTTATGTCTTCTAAATGTCATCCTTTCCGGATTTGACCAACACTTAATCGATCTTTGGCAACGCGACGGGTGTGCTATAGCAAGCAGGAACTGCTTACTATTCCGGAGCACCTGAGTTCACTCTCGTTTCAACTTGAGTTCGCGTTGCTGAAGGCGGTTTTGTTGTTATGTGTGTGTGTGTGTTTTTATGTTGTTATGTGGTTTGTTTTGTTGTGATGATTTTTTGTCTGCCGGTTTTGTCTTTGTCTTTAAGGTTTTATGATACTAATTGCACCTTTGGTACACCTTTGCTTCTTTGTAGAACAACTCAAAATCCCCATTATTCTACTGAGATGATCACCTTGATATCCCTATTATGTCTTCAAAACCGTGTTGTGTTTTGGGTTGCAGACCCTAAGAACGCAAAGGAAGACGGATGTTTGGCACGCCAGTCAATCTTATTTATTCAACAATTTGTTTTGAAATGTTTGTACCGTCAGTACCATTGCGATCTTCAATTTTCCCGGTATGTCTTCCATGTGTTTTCTCTTAGACATTGAAAATAATCCTCCGAATTCGTTACATTTGTTAGTCCCTTTTTATTCCTCCTATATCCGATCTGTTGGTGCTAAAATGATGACCTTCGATATCTGTAAAGGATTCCATTACATACAAATCCATAAAACAGCGCTTCATTGCTATGTGATCCAAATGTACTACAAAACCTCTTTCAGTCCTTTTGGCTTCAATACTGATAGCAAAATAAAATCTAATTTCCAGAAATATTTAGGTTGTAGTAGTTCCAGAAATGATGACAATCAAGCAAATATCATTAACAAATCGAAAACACCGATGGGATTCTGGACTATAATTCTGTTCATCTTTTAACAGCATCAACACGTTCTATTTCTCCACGCTTAATATACAGCTGGGTGCAGACCAAGCATAACCCTGACTAGACGCGAAGTGCACATTACGTGCACTGACTATCGCGTCTGCACGTCTACTAAGTTAACACAGCAGACGCGCGTCCACTGAATTTTCGTCTACTTGAAAAAATAAGAGAAGCTCTTTTGACTACTAAGTGCACTTTTCAAGTGTCTACAAAGTGCACATTAAAGTAGACGCGAAATCCTGCGTCTATTTTTACGTCTTCTTAGCGGCCAAGTGCACATTGTAGACACAGTAAACGCAAGTTTACTTTGGGGTTAGCTTTTAACTACGTCTGCCTTGTTTAAGAATATATTTACCCTATATTTAACAGGTATTAAATAAGTTTAAAAAATACTTTTTTGATAAACAAGACTTATAAAAGTCAGACTGAACATACATGACATACGTGAGTATCCAAATTTATTTAGAGAAAGCTTTTATAGAGTTTTTTACACTAAACTTACGTGTACCTTCATGCAAAATGTGGATCGTTCTGTTATGAAAATTCGTTGGCTATAATAACAAACATGTAGCTATTAGTTGTTGCTTTGCTCCTAAAGCTATAATAGGAAGATGCACAAAAAAGGGGTAATTAAATGAACATGAAAAGATAATAAAATAAAGGAAATGGGGACACAAGGTCAATTTGAATGCAAATGAAGAATGAGTGATGGGTATATGGTCGGACAATTTTGCCTCGGGACCATACGGGTCTTCCCTTATCGACCCTTACAGCATGTTTCTTTAACTACCGAGGAACGTGTTTTTCTCAACACGGTGCACCACTATGCGGTCATGTTTTCCGCATTTTTAGCTTGACGACCCCGCCATTCTTTATGACATGCAGGACTGTTCTATTCAATCACCTGACGCACAAACCCGTTGTATGTCATGTTATTTGAGAACCCTGTAGCGATCCTTTGCCGAAAAGCTTAGCCATCCTGCGAACCTAATCGCCAACCGGAACCCCCACGTGTTACTAATGATTCAAATTAAAGTCTATACACTGCCATTGTATTTAAAGAGATATCAAATACCAGTGACTTATTTTTATTTCCCCGCGCCGGCATGTCGGGGGGATTAAATTTTATCCATGTCCAACCGTACGTTCGTCCGTAAGAATTTCCTTTAAGATTTTCTCAGAATCCGTACATGAAAACGATTTGAAACTTGGCAGGATGGTTCAGTATGACAAACTGTAAGTCCTTGGCGAATTTCAGACCCGTCGGAAGTCTTTGTTCTGTTTATGACTGGCCTCATATGGAGGAAGATGTACGGGACATGAATGCCCCCGCACCCCAAAACAAAAAGATGTCCAACATGCCCTGAAAATCACTTCGCTTAATTGTCATTCTGAACCATCCTGCAAGATTTGAAATCATTCACATGTATGATTTCTGGGAAAACTTGACTTACTTTTTCATACAAATTTTAATATTGGCCCAGTCCAAAAAATGAACTTGAAAGAGGCCTTAACATCGCTTTATACGTAAAATTTATTATCCTAAACCACCTTAGCAACTTTCAAATTAATTATGCTCATATATGATTTCTGATGAAAGCTCACGACAGAAATTCGTACTGACGGACGGACGGACGAATGGGCATGAGTAAATCTTGATGCCTTTTACATGTTGGTGTAGAAACGCATAAAACTATCCCGTCTATTTTTGGGGTGCCGATTTATTAAACGCTCACTCTGTTTCAATACATATTTTGTTTAGTATATCAAAAGCTATCTTTGTTTCTAAAAACATCTATTCTATAAGCAAATAAGGGCTTGCATCAAGTCGCAACTCAAGAAATTTTAAAGAAGACATATTTTGCTTGTATAGACAAATATACGGGATTTTTATCTCGCATATGAGAACAGATTTTGGTTTGATTTATAGTGGTATAGATTTATCGTCCTTTGCCGGATCACCTGAATTAATTAACTCTAGTTTCCACTCGAGTTCACGCTGCTGATTGCGTTTTGATTGTAATACGAAATTTTGTACGATGTGTCTTGTTTTTTTTTGTGGCGATTTTTTGTTCAACTGTTTTGTCTTTGCCTACTAGGACTCGTGGTATTCGATTTAGTAATAATTTTGTTAGTTAGTTAGTTGGTTATTGCTTTACTCCCAAACAGCACGATTTCAGCTATATCCGGGAGACGAACATGAAAGTGTTGATACAATGAACATGAAATGATAATGAAGTGGAGGAAAATGGGACACAAGTCCAATTGGGTTGGAGAGTTTTGACTGCCACTGGAAAAAGGAGTGTTGGGTAGGGACGGGAAATTTTGCCTCCTGCACGGGGATCCTCCGGGTCCTACTCTTACAAGACAGCAGCAGGATTCTTCAACGTGCAAGGACCGTGACATTTTTCCCCAACACGGTGCGCCACTATGGTTGGCGGTCAATTTTTCCGCATTATAGCCTGACGACCCCGGCATTCATTATGACAGGGCCGCCACATTTAACCACCTGGGGAACACATCCCAGTCGCTTTGTTGGCAAAGCAGCCTGACCCGATATCAGTGGACTTTAACCCACAAGCTTAGCGCTGTTGCGGGCCTATTCGCCACCCGGTACCCGCACGGGTTCTTTAGTGAAAAGCATACCCACTCTGCTACATTTATAAAACAAAGATGACCGTAGGATTATTATGGTAAAGCGAGGTACGATTCATCATACCACACCTAGGGTACTTCATGTATCTAGTTTAGAGTTCATCACTACAGCAGTATAGCACGAGAAATCTGTTTCGAGCATGAATGTTTCCTTTTTGCAAATGACTGCCATTAAAATACCTTCAGCTGGCTTGGAAGTAAAGAACCGACTGATATAGAATAGAAAAGGGAAGACAAGACATAATCCATCATGCTAAAGCTGTGTAACAAATTTAAAATCAACCCGTTAAGAAGAACCCCAGATGTTTTGGATACATTTTAGCATCGAAAATGCAAATCGTTGTTAGTTTTGAAATTTCTAGTTTTTAGACGCTTATGTGTTTCCTTTTCTGAGCTTTTTTGAAACAATGTCGATCGGATAGGACAAATTTAGATTGAACCAGAGCACAATGCAAGGATGATGTTTGGCGCACCATAAAACCTAGTTTTACCATCTATTTCTTTTTGAGATGACAATTTAAAGTCAGGACCATTGCGATCTTTATTTTTTCCGGTATGTCTTTCTCGTTCTGGATTATTTTATCACTGTAGGAAACAGTCGAGAAAAAACAATAATACAACTCTTAAATAGGAATACAATGGTTGAAATTGTAGTACCGAAACCGACCAGCACTGTGAAATAGGGGAGGGTTACAATTGGAAACCCTCCTGTTTAACAATCGGAGTAAGATAAAAATGTTTTTCTTTTTATTTTAGTGTTGTTGTGGTTAAGTCATAATAAAATCAACCGTAAAAATAAAATGTGCACATCTTCACTATCTCACAAAGATTTTGTTTAAGTTTCATGAAAATTTATTACGTGGCATCCCACTGTTTCCCTTTGACATATCAAACTAGCTAGTAGTGGGTACATGCTAATAAATCTTAGATTATCGATGATTGACCTTATCAGTGATGTAATAATTAAGCAATTACCTATAACCTGTTAATGATAAAAGTATACCGATGCCACGAACTTGACACAGCAAAAGAGTTGGTTTACTTGATGGAAATCAGCTGAGAAAAACGAACACAAGAACAAAGATGTCCATAAAAGTGCAACTAAACTTATTTCATGTGCATGTATTTAAACGATTTTATTTTTCTGAGATAGATCAGTCAATGCTCAAAATCTGTTGACAAGTAACGAAGATACAAGGGACGGACCATTTAACTTGAAGGGGGGGGCTTGTTTTTTGCTTAGGTCAGAATTTTTTCCCGCGCGCTTATTCAAAGCATTTATATATAGCATACATCCTTAGATTCAAAATATTTTTTTTTACCATTGCTGCCAAAATATTTTTTTCATCAAAATTTTCCGGACCATAGAAATACCCAAGAATACCTCAAAATACCCAAGAACACCCAAGAATACCCAAAAATGCCCCCAAAACACCTCTATATACTTCAGAAGTTTACATTAATGTGTAAAAAATGTAATAAGTACTGTTGATTTTTAAAAATGCCTTTATTACAGAAGGGAAGACACTTTTAATGAACATTAATTGACGCGGGGACACTCCCAAAAACCGGTCATCCTTTGATGTCTCGATTACCCCACCCAGCATGTGCCGTCCGTATCAATTACCTACTAAAACTTAAAGGCATATTATTTCGTATTGCACGTAGTGCCAATTCTTTATAAATAAGCAAAATTGCTATCACATTTAAAAAAATATATATTTTTTTTTATAAGTTTTTTTTATTCTTAATCAAATGTAACAAATAATATGAAATAGCATAACATTTTTTTTGTTATTTGTAAAATATTTAGGTTTTGTTATTTGTCAAGTTTTAATTGTCAAAATGGTTTAGGGATCAACCATTTGATTTTTATAGGGGGCTATGGTGATTTTGTTCGTCCTGCTTTTTTATTTTCGGAAAAAGCCGAGGCTGGATTTTATTTTGCGTGCCAGGGCGCGCATTTTTTTTAAAGCTGCTATAATTTTTTCAGCCAAGAACACCGTCCTGCCTTTTTATTTATTGGAAAAAAAAATCAAATGGTCGCTCCCTTATCTAAACAACTGTTTTTGAGATGAATTGAAAATTAAAACGGAAAAATTGTTTTTGAAAGTTTTATTGCTATAAAAACAGATACACCCTACATACACCGTGACACCATGTGAGTCCCTTTGCACCTAACATATATATATTAATATATAATTATAATTTTATTCATTTGAAAACAATCTTTCAATAACACACTAGGTAAACGCTGTCCGCGAGATAAATGATTTTTTCTGTACTGATATTTCATGTTGTCTTGTCTACTGGCACGGTTGGCTCATTAAACATATTATTTTTGTGAGTTTTTACCTTTTTAATACTGCTTGTCATAGAAATTTAAATCATTGAATATTTGTCTTGGACATATTTGGTTAATCTTTAAAAATATCCGCATAAAAGAAAAAAAAAACAATGAAGCATAATTACTAGAAAAACAGAGGAAACACAGTTATAACAAATGAAATAATAAGGGTTTGAAGGAAAAGCTATTGTGCTTCTTCGAGGTTTCGGTGTGATATTTAAACGATAGTGCGTATAGTCTTGTATTTTGATATTTCCTTTAATGCATATATTGTGTTTTATACAATTTTAGTTTTACATTGCTTTTAGCATGTTTAGCGGAAAATACCATTGTCGATACTTTACCTGTGTTATTGGTGCAAATGAAACATTAACGAAACGACGCAAATGAAGTTTATTTTTTGGCGCAATAGAAATAGTAATTGGCGCAAAAGCAATGCACCGTGTCAAATATGCGATTTATTTCATTGCATACACTTGAAGAAAAAAGGGTACTGAAATCATATATTCTATATCTCGTTCAGCTAAACTGATTTTTGTTGGCTATAATTACATTATACGGGTTTTCAATGAAAGAGTGAAGTTTGATGGTTGAACCTGGTTGAACCCTCCATTTGGTTTCAAATGAGTGTATCGATTTAGTCAGGACCATTGCGATCTTAAATTGTAATATAGATTTTGTGATGATTTCTTGTCTTTCGAGATTATCTTGTCCTTTTTCGGCTTACGACGTTGGTACACCTTCACATCTTTCAATTTCTCCGGCATGCATTTACCTCGTGTAATATATTCCTAATATACAATTTTATAATTGTACATAAGTTAAAAACAAGCAAGAGTTTACGTTTTCACACCTGATTAATCACACAAGATTGGATCATAGAAATACCCAAGAATACCCAAAAATGTGGCATACGAAAAATTGAAAAATAGAGCATATTAATCTAAAACATGTATTTATCGATAAATAATTCCATATTTAATCTTCTTTGCATATTTTCTACTTTATTTAAGATATTCTTGGGTATTTTGAGGTATTCTTGGGTATTTTGGGGTATTCTTGGGTATTTGTATGGACCCAAATTTTCAAATATATTTTTTTAGAAAACAAGTGTGGACTCTAATGCATATTGCCTAGCAAGCCGCTATGGACACAAAAAGCAATGGTCTGCTGTAGTAACATAAAACAGACTTTATTATTTCTAGGTCCTGCTAAGGTTTATTGTTGAATTCTATAAGTAGCCTTTGTTGTACACATAGAGTAACTGTATGTGGAGTCGTACAGGACGTGGAGTCGTACACTTTTGGTTTATTTCAAAATAAACTTTTACGGGAAATGATAATAAAAATATTTTTTATGTGTAAATGATATTATATCATTAATATGTTTTTTTACAGGATAAGTCCCGATTTTTAGTGATAATTACTTGATTATTAACCCATGCTGAGTGAGGTTTACCATCTGCGATTAATAAACCAACACAGGTGTGAAGTTTGGTTTTCCGAGATTAGACGACGAATACCACATACCGCGCATTTAACAATTTGGGGACATTCAACTTCGATCAAACTCGAACCGCAAATTGTTTTATCATCGTATTCGAATGGAAAAATAGTACATGAAAACATGCTGATCTTTTTCTTAAATAAATATAAAAATAGTTTATAGTAAATTATAAATAAATTAAATGTTATAAAATAAAAACAATAGTACGTGATTTTGGAAATTGAGTGTGTTGCATCCTGGCGTCAACAGTATTTGCAATAGATCCTGCATTCTACCGACCGAAACTGCATGACACGATCTGCATGCCATTATTGACTAACAGACTAACTGTTGATCGGCATACGATGTTCATATCAGAATGTCATCTAGGACAAATTAATCATATCAGTACATCATACCCGTAGCCAGGGGGTGGGGGAGGGGAGTTCGAGGGGTTCGGACGAACCCCACCCCCCCCTTGGACAAAAAAATTGATCAAAATAGGGGAAAATCAGGTAAAAAATTGGTTAAGCACTATTAAAGTAAGTATAATTTTGGAAATCGAACCCCCCCCCCCCCCCTCTAACAGTTGAACAATTCTGGCTACGGGTATGTTCATTGTATCTTAGTTTCAAATTTATTTTTTTGCAACCTTGCGTAAACATTATTCTTAATATATAATGTTATCTCAAAAAATATCTCATAACAGATTGTCTAAAAGTTTTTCAGCTATCTGCCAAACTTTAGTAGAATTCCACGGTGAAAAATGAGAAACTACATGTATATTCCGAATAACGCACAGACGGACGGGTGCTCGTGAAATAAATCTGCATATTATAAGTAAAGAAAACTTTATTCATGCTAGTTAATATGGAATAAGGTTGAAAGTCAGAAAGGTAATTTGAATTATATATTGTCTTAGCTAAATGCATCCTCGGGAAATCATTGATGAATGAGTAAGCGAGAAAAGATTCCCTGTGTTCCCGAGGATCAGCTTCATGCAAATTACATGTAAAACAGTGCTACCGATTATACCGAAAAGAAGCCGAAAGTTAATAACTTGAACATCCTTCGATCATAATTGAAGTAGGAGATCTGGCACCATAAAACCCGGTTTAACCCAGACACTATTTCTTTTGAAATGCCTGTAACAAGTCAGGACCATTGCGAACTTCAATTTCTTCGGCATTTCTGCCTTGCTTTGTCTTTTCTTTCGGATATAAGAGATTGATCATCTAAGTTCTTATTGTTCATTTATCGGGGAAAGCCGCAGGGGACTTGAGCTATGCACTCTGTCCGTCACGCCTCAGTTTTTCAAAAAAAATTTTCTAAACGCTATGAATGAACTGTAAAAGTTTATGTTTTGTTTTGTTTCAATAATTTTTACCAGAAATATAGATAACCATTTGAACACAGAAATATGGAACCAGTAGCTATGTATTGTTTTGCAATACTCCCAGAATGTTTTTCACCTTTAGTTTTTATTATTTGTCTCTCAGGGCAACGTAGAGCGGGGACATAGAAATGCCGGGCGTCCTTCCGTGCGAATATGTGTCCTTGCATGCGTCCGTCACACCTTTTTGTAACAGATTACAGCTACTATTACTCCTAGGCTCTCACTATTCGGCATGAAGCTTCAGGTAGGAGTTTCATATTGTGGGATGCGTTTCCAGTTTTATCGTTGACATGTACCTTCTTCCTGTTTAATGAGCTGATTTCGAATTTTAAGGGTAACAAGAGGCTCAAAGGAGCCTAAATCGCTCACCTGGTCTTAATGTCAACCATATGAAGACTTTTGAATAGCTAAATGAACTGAATGTTTAAGCAAGATAAAGCTTTTCTCTATCTGCAATAGTTTTCATTCAAAATAAGCAAAAAAAACACTATTGTTCACCTTTTAAGGGCTGTAACCACTATAAGGGGTCAATTGACAACTTCGACCCTTTGGAGACTTTTGTAGAGCCTAATGAGCTGAACATTTAAGCAAGCAACCGCTTTTCTTTATCTGCAATAGTTTTCATTTCATAGGGCAAAAACATGAAAAAAACGCTATTTTTGACCTTAAAAGGGCCATAACCCCTATAAAGGGTCATCTGACAACTTCGACCCAATGGCGACTTTTGTAGAGCTTTTGATTCTGAAGAGCTTAGGATCTTTTGGATTTTTTTTTCCATCTGGTATGGTTGCTGAGTTATAAGCCATTTTAAGTGATTTTACCCTGTGTTCATTTTTTAGTAACAGCAGCCATGTTTTTATCGAATTAGTTAGTTAGTTAGTTATTGCTTTACTCCCAAGCAGCCGATTTCGGCTATATCCGGGAGATGAACATGAAAATGGTGATACAATGAACATGAAATGATGATGAAGTGGAGGAAAATGGGGACACAAGGCCAATCGGGTAGGATAGTTTTGACTGCCACTGGAAAAAGGAGTGATGGGTAGGGACGGGAAATTTTGCCTCCTGCATGGGGATCCTACGGATCCTACTCTTACCGAGACCTGCAGCAGGGTTCTTTAACGTGCGAGGAACGTGACATTTTTCCCAACACGGTGCACCACTATGGTTTGCGGTCAGGTTTTCCGCATTATCGCCTGACGACCCCACATCTCTCGATGTTAGGGTTGCCCCATTCAACCACATGGGGCACACATCCCAGTCGCTTTGTGGGCAAAGCGGCTTGACCCGATGTCAGGTTTCTGAGCGCTCTTTAGTGGACTTTTACCGACAAGCTTAGCGCTGCTGCGGGCCTATTCGCCACCCGGAACCCGCACGGGTTGTGTTTATCGAATCATTTAAAAATGAGGATCGTTTGATGATGTTGTTGCCAATATGTCATATATTATTTCTTTAAAGTTTCAGTAAAATTGGTTCAGTGGTATCAGAGAAGAAGATTTTTGAAATTGTTAACGGACTACAGACGACGATGGACGCATAGTGATGGCATAAGCTCACATGGCCTTTGGCCAGGTGAGCTACAAAATGGAAAAAAAATCGAAACAGATTTCTGATCATAAGCTACTATACTATTCGTAGGCCTTTTGATATTTGGTATGCGGCTTCAATTAGGGGTCTCATACGTTGTATGGTGGTGAGTGTTTTCAGGTCTGTAGCCTTTGTACTTCCTGTTAGGCAAGTGGACATATTTTTTATGCAGCTCGACGGGGAAGCCAAGAAGTTTGTTCTTGTTAAATCCGAATATTGTAGAATAAGTCTTTCCTACTAAGGTGTAATGAATGGCAATACAATGCATGTATACACGGGGCAATTCAATATGATTTTCCATTATACCTGTAGCGATAGTGTTGAGTATGAAAAGTATTGTCCTCAAGACTGGAAAACGTAAATAATAATGCTGCATCACAAAAGTTATTATCCGTGCGTTTTTCTCATTATCACACCTAGTGGAGTTCACGAGAGATGAACAAAACTTACATAGATTTACATAAAGTTGCTTTTAGTAAGCCATTTAAATAGAATACGTTTTGTCTGGTAAAGAAAAAAGTATCAAAGTTTGGATTATGTTAATTTGTGTCTTGTGTCGGTTTTCTATAGTTTATTTGAATTATCGTATCACCTTACTAGGGGTGATCATGTACCTTTGAAAAGTCAGCTTCGGATTGGAAAGCATTAGCCCGAAATAGAAATAAATATGGAAGGGCTAACAAAACAGAACAAACCATTTTTTTTTCAAAGTCTCTTACCATGTTTCGGCATCCTTCGACAATACCTTTGACAGGCATTGTTTTTTTTGGGTCTTTTTTCGGTTGTTCACTTTTACACGAGCTTGGTTAGTTTGCACTCAGGAAGTTGAGGTATCGCCCTTAAAATATTTTAATTACATGAAACTGGATTTTTTTTGGCAACTTTTAAATCTTTAGCAATGTATGTTTAGGGGAATGAAAATAGACGGTATTTTAGCGTTACTAGGATTTTAATCACTGAATATATATATAACTAAATTTGTGTACAACGGACAACATAAACTTTATGCAAGCTTTTAATACCGACGGAAAACCGTCATATATTAGACGTCTTTTCTTACTTTCGAAGTACGAATACGAATTAAATTGCAAAAATAAAAATACACATTCGGAGTGAACGTGCGTCTAGTTTGTGTGTACAGTAGACGCAGTAGACTAAAGTTCACTCCTGCGTCTACTAAGGCTGCGGTGTCTACTTTTGGAACAATTTTCATAAATGCGTCTACTTTTTCGTTTACTAAGTGAACATTTGTGTGGTCGTGAAAGTAAACGAAATGTCAGCTTTCACGTCTACTGAAAATTTCAAGTAAACGCAAAGTGCACTTAACCGTTAACTTAGTAAACACAGAGTGCACATTGCGTGCACTTACACACCCGTCTACATGTTATGCTTGGTCTGCACCCAGCTGTACTTCTATTCAACATACAAAACCAAATTCTACATAAAAAAACTCAAATCATGAATGGCACAACTAATTCAACGCAGCTTTTTAAAAGAAAGAATGAAAAACGCAGACGCAACTTTGTAGTAGTCGATTACACAAACTTTGTTATCATAATTTTTTAGAAAAAAAAGTTTACAGAGGACCAAATAACCGACAATGCTCAACCTTTTTTATAGACAACATATTTGTTCATATTGGTGGACGTGTTTTTCAGCAAATGATTGGGATTCCAATCGGCACCTATTGTTCACCTCGCTGATTTGTTTCTTCGTTTATATCAAACAGATTTCTTACAATCGTTATATTAATAATATCCTTTCACTGAACATTTCACGACTTGATTTCCGTTCGGTTGATTTTTTGTTTTGTGTTTGTTCTTGCTGTTTTTGTTCGTGTTTACCGGTTTCGTCGTTGATCTTTCGGACTTTTGACACTCGAATGCCCCTTTGGTGCCTCTTTGCTTCTTGGTAACATTTTCCATCTCATATATCACCAGGAACATGATTTTAAGGACATAACGTATTCTGGGAAGTCTGCTATGTGGATCTCATCTTAGAATAGACACTCCGGAAAGACTATCAACAAAACTCTTTAACAAAAGGGTGACTCACTTTCCCTTCTTTTGTAGCATCATTTCCTCCGCTCCAGCGTACGGAGTATTGGTATCACAACTGATTCTTTATTCAAAACCTTGTGGTATTAATATAGATTTCCTTAGTCATGTTAGCAGAGCGTCACGTCTAACACAAACATTGCAAACACAGGGTCATACTGCTCCTCAGTTGGTGTCTTCACTAAAGAAATTCTTTTGAAGATGTCTTGCGTTGATAGACAGATATGAGATTTCTATCTCTCAGATGAGTGGAGATTTTTTTTCAAAGATTTTGGCACGCTGAATTGACATTTGATGAGCGTGCGATAGCAAATAAGACTGCTTACTCTTTATGAGCAGTCTTCCTGTTTGTGTAAAGTCTTGTTACGACTTTTTCAGTTTTTTTTTCTTCGTCCTTTTGGACATTTGACATTTGAAATAATTTATACAGATATAACATTCTTTTTACCTTCAGTGAATATATCGTATTAAATGTTCTTCTTATGTGTTTTTTTTTATAAACAGTTTAACTTAAACCTGAAGTACGCTAAACTTTGATTTTGTACATAAATGGTTATACTTAATAAAAATGCATTTAAGTTTATAACTAATAGTTTTCTATACTAGTGACTGTTACCTAAACTTCGGTTATACAAGTACAGAAATTGTACAAATAGCTTAAATTTATATGTTGTGCACAAGTTGCAATTTTGTACATGTTGCAACATGTACACATAAATTGTAAAAGTTAAGAAAAATATTGGCTGCCCTCTACATTATAAGACACAACTTATTTTTTGCAATCATATATGAGAGTGGAATATTTAAGTAAAAGTGTATCATGAAGTTCATAAAATGCAACAAAATTTAAGAACTTCCAGTGCATAATGATAACACTATAATTTCCCAGACTTTGATGTCTTCATTTCAGCAACAACACTTAAAAATGCTTTTTTTGACACTTCAATAATACTATATATTAAATATTTAGGGTAATATTTCTAAGAATTGGCATGCAGAATTTGATCAAAAAGTGTAAAATATCACATTTCTTCTTTGGGATTACATGTACCTGATAAAAAACAATCATGTCATATTTTGTCTTAACTTGTACAATTTATCTGTACATGTTGCAACATGTACAATATTGCAACTTGTATACAACATATATACTTGATTGAAGTGGAATATCAACGACTAACGTTTCCGTATCAAATAATTAGCAGCTGATTTTTATTTCCTGCAAAAACATGTTAATTTTTGTTACTTATAACAGTTGCTATTCAAATCGTATGTAGGATTCGGTTTTGTCTTTAATTTGTCATTGTTTTCTGGATTTGTTTTTATTAGGAGGTTTATTTTATTATAATAATTACACTTTTTATTCTTAAAGCTATACTCTACAGTTAACATTACCGTTTACAGATTACCAAGGTTAAAACGCTATAAACAGTGTTAATTTTTTGAGTTCATTTATATTTTATTACTAACCAGCTGTGTTTTCTCTGCTTACAATGCAAAAACAGCTGCATTTCATTTTTGCCTTGCAAAAATCTTTTAGCTTTTCAGATTTTTATTGGCATGTTAGTGTTTGGAATGTATAAGTTTGAATGCAAAAAAAAAAAATCCACAAAATTTTCAAAGTAACAAACCTTGCTTTCTTCGACCAAGGTTTAATTTGAAGTTACAACTAATTACGTATCATATAATAAACGTCTTTGAGTTTTTGTTCGTTTGGTTTTACTACGTTTGGAACTACGTAAAACATTCTCTTTTCTAAGATATATTTGCCATTTTCTTGGAGTATTCCTTGTGAAAAGTTATTTGGCATTGACATTTCTATTTCTGCAACCCATGGTAAGAATCCATAGCCATAGACGTCGCCTATCCATAGAAATGGCACATATTTTGACGCTTCGTATAAAGCAAAAGCCACGTCTCTCGACATAACAACGGCAACACCGACACAATATGGCGGAAAGTAAGGAAACGGATACGCTTTTTCCGAAATATAAAATTTGCTTAATTTATTCCTTTTAGGTTTATATTGCACATAGTACCTGCACCACAAAAGCCGCTGCTCTTTTGAAGCAAGTTTATATCTTAGAGATTCAGTGAGAAGTGGTATATTTATCATGACGTCATCATCGACTTTTATCATCACTTTTGACTTTGTACACGAATGTAGAAACCAACTCAACATAAACGCTTCCTTGATGGTTAAATTATGATAAGTGTCAATAAAATTTCCTTGAATAATATCACCGTAAATAGCGCTTTCCTCTTCAACATTATGTTGCAATGTTTCATTCAACGTTAAACCAAGCACAAAGAGATATTTGATGCCAATGTCGTTTGAATTATGATGTGATCCCCATGTTTGCCTTATAAGTTGCCGTCTTTTAAACCCACTTACTGAGCTTATTACGAAAATTATAATCATCGAATTTCTACTTTCACATTTATTGGAAGTTTTCAGTACTTTGAAGTTTTGTCTATCCACCAATGAATCATTGATATTTGCACTTCTGTTTTTGTAGAACAACTCAAAATCCGCATTTATAGTCATTCCTTTAAAATTGACGGTTTTTCTGAACGGCTGGCCAAGATGTTTTTTTATAGTTAGTTTTGTAAACCGCCTGTCAGATGAATCTCCAAGCAGCAGTAGGTGTTTCGTTCTGTTTAAACCCCAAAGTGTCGATTTGTCTTTTCCTTGTTCACTTTAAACTTTCATTTTTGTATCGTTTGCATCAAAGGCCTCTTTTGTATTGGTTATGCTATACATATTCAGTATTGTGTACAAATAGTATTCGGTGCACAGAAAAAGAACTAATAGAAAAGCCTTATTGTAAACTCTCATAATGATTGTAATATAATTTGTATATTTGCAGCGAAAGGTTTAACGTCAATATGATATATAAACATAGTTTTAAATATCTTAACCTTTAGACACGAGATCATTTGAATTGACAGATGGTCACAGGTGTCAATATGTATGAATTTAATAGAAAAATTAATATAACAAACTAAATAATTAATCATTGTATTATTGTAAAGTCTAGATCAACGACCAAAATATATTCCAAAATATTTCATTTTGCGAAGACAAAATATGATGCTCTTTAAACATGTTCTTTAAATCTGTTCATATTTGTTATACTTATGATGTTGCAAACAAAAATCTCGGTGTATCTCCTTAACAAAATTATGTAAACCCAGTACATTTTTCGAATTTAGAAACTTGGCTTAATTTACTTCTATACATTAAAACATTTTTTACAATCATGCATCGTATTTTGTTGTTTGTTTTTGATAAGACGATCCACCAACACAAATACTGTTTTGCTGTTTCAAAATCTTTTGAATTGCTTAGGATCCTTTGCTGATAAAATGTTTGTTTTTTTCAGGTCTGTTCCTTATGAGGGAGTGTTGGCGCATTTGGGAACAAACCTTTTATAGAAATTACTTCAATTGCTGTGCAAACATCATAAAGGATGGGTTGCGATAAGGCCCTATTTTGGCCCATCTATAGGCGAAAAATAAAAAGTATTTCATAGCCTGTTACTTTACACCTTATTTTGTAGCAAAATGGTTGTTCTATTGTAAAAGACTACTTTTAAATACTTTTGAAACAACAGAGCTTCATAAATCGTATTCAAAATTAACCGATTTTGAATGAAAATTTCATCTTGATTTTTAAAAAAATTCAAGGTAGGGCTTCAATAAATTGAAATTTTGTGCTCATGTACTTGAAGCCAGTGTTAACAATTCTATAAATTGTTTATCATATATATACATCACTTCAAAATACAAATGACAACAAAGTTCCAGACAATAAATTTTGCTACGCCTGACGCGCGTTTCGTCTATTCAAGACTCATCAGAGGCGCTCTACCAAAAATATTGGAAATGCCAAACACTGTATGAATATGAAGACCATATAACAGTATAACCAAAACTACGAAACTGGGGAACCAAATTATTACTAAGATATTCAACCTATGTCTGGGGTAGGAAGAACCTTAGGGTTTAGACAATTTTGAAATTTAGACGGATAATTTAAAGCTTTGATGTATTCTCCAACTCAAAAGTGTTGGTTCCGGAGCGGGCTAACCTCGGGGAATTTAAACTCCACCAGCAGTGCTAACCTTCACGTGTGTTCGAAATACAAATGACCACAAAGTTCCAGACAATAAATTTTGCTACGCCTGACGCGCGTTTCGTCTATTCAAGACTCATCAGAGGCGCTCTACCAAAAATATTGGAAATGCCAAACACTGTATGAATATGAAGACCATATAACAGTATAGCCAAAACTACGAAACTGGGGAACCAAATTATTACTAAGATATTCAACCTATGTCTGGGGTAGGAAGAACCTTAGGGTTTAGACAATTTTGAAATTTAGACGGATAATTTAAAGCTTTGATGTATTCTCCAACTCAAAAGTGTTGGTGCCGGAGCGGGCTAACCTCGGGGAATTTAAACTCCACCAGCAGTGCTAACCTTCACGTGTGTTCGAAATACAAATGACAACAAAGTTCCAGACAATAAATTTTGCTACGCCTGACGCGCGTTTCGTCTATTCAAGACTCATCAGAGGCGCTCTACCAAAAATATTGGAAATGCCAAACACTGTATGAATATGAAGACCATATAACAGTATAACCAAAACTACGAAACTGGGGAACCAAATTATTACTAAGATATTCAACCTATGTCTGGGGTAGGAAGAACCTTAGGGTTTAAACAATTTTGAAATTTAGACGGATAATTTAAAGCTTTGATGTATTCTCCAACTCAAAAGTGTTGGTGCCGGAGCGGGCTAACCTCGGGAAATTTAAACTCCACCAGCAGTGCTAACCTTCACGTGTGTTCGAAATACAAATGACAACAAAGTTCCAGACAATAAATTTTGCTACGCCTGACGCGCGTTTCGTCTATTCAAGACTCATCAGAGGCGCTCTACCAAAAATATTGGAATTGCCAAACACTGTATGAATATGAAGACCATATAACAGTATAACCAAAACTACGAAACTGGGGAACCAAATTATTACTAAGATATTCAACCTATATCTGGGGTAGGAAGAACCTTAGGGTTTAGACAATTTTGAAATTTAGACGGATCAGTTTTGAATTTGAAATGACCGCTAATCTCAAGAAAAACGAAGAAAACGGAGAGTTTTCGTATATTATTAAACTACTGACAACAAGTTCAAAAATTATAGTCTTTTAAAACTTTCAGCATGTCTTGCACGCAGAACCAGCTTGAAACTTTCACAAAAGATGTAATTTAATAAAACAAGTTTTTGAATAAAATATGGAGCTGGTTCCACGTGCAAGGCTATACTTCTGGGAAGGGTATATATCACTCATTTGTGTCATTTTCCCATAGGCACAATGTTAAAATCATTTGCGGTGGTTCATTTCAAGCACCATTTACTAAAAAATAAAAAAGCTTTTAAACTACAGACGCATATTTTCAAAAATTAGAAATAATAACCTTTCCAACAACACATTTTGTGATAGAGTTTATTAAATTCTATTTTGGTGGGCTGAAAAGGGGTCTTATCGCAACCCATCCTTTTCATAAAGATTTATGTTAGCAACACTTCCAAAATAATCTGTGTATGTGTCTTTTTGTCAAAAGTGACGATTTTAACTTATCACATCGATTTTTTTGTGTGTTTCCTTTAGAATTGTACCGACATTAAAGCATATTTTACTTGCTATTGAATTTTACCAAATAATGTATCGCACATTGTTTTCAATACAGAGGTCACATGTTGATCTGTCGATAGCAATTTGGTACAGATAACGAATGAGACTTATTTACTAAATCGGGAAATATTCTATTATGAGATACAGTATTTGGGTCACTCCGTCCGTCCGTCTGCCCGTCCATCTTTCTGTCATGCTATAAGGTACCTGTCTTGTGTAATCTTAATCTCAAAAACCTAGATCTTTCTGAATTTTGACATAATTATTACAGAATTTTTGAAGATGCGGATCGTTCTTTGTGGGATTATTTTGAAATTCCGTTTATAAATTAGGGACCCAAAAAGAACCAGAATTTGATTTTTTTTTTGTTTCCACAATGATTTTTGTCCATGTAAAACTTTACAGTAATGATACAAATCATAAAAAACAAGATTGCTACACGTAGCCAATGTCCCCCGCCGCCGTATTAAAGAAGCAAAGGTGTACCAAAGGGGTAATCAGTATCATAAAACCGTAAAGACAAAGACAAAACCGGCAGACAAAAAAATCATCACAACAAAACAAACCACATAACATAAAGTTTAACATTTACTAATATTTGAAGACTTAAAATTGCATTGGAATAGGATCAACTAGATATCATGAAGGACAATCCTACAAAATTTCATCGAAATCCGTTGAGCGGTTTCAGAGGAGTTGCGCTCACAAAGTGGTTCTATAAATCCCATAACTCCTATAAAAATGGTGGTGCGATATGATCAACTACACATCATGACAAATGATCCTACAAAATTTCATCAAAATCCGTTGAGCTGTCTTAGAGGAGTTGTGCTCACAAAGTGTTCCTATGACCTAAGATAAGCAAAGTCGATAAAGTCCCATAACTCTTATAAAATTTGTCAAATCAAAATGGCGGTGCGATATGACCAACTACATATCATGACAAACAATTCTACAAATTTTCATAAAAATCCGTTGAGCGGTTTCAGAGAAGTTGCGCTCACAAAGTGTTCCTATGACCTAAAATGAACAGAGTTGATAAAGTCCCATAACTCTTATAACTTTTGTCAAATAAAAATGGCAGTGCGATATAATCAGCCACATATCATGACAAACAATTCTACAAATTTTCATCAGAATCCGTTGAGCGGTTTCAGAGGAGTTGCACTCACAAAGTCGTTCTATGACCTAACATAAATAAAGTCGATAAAGTCCCATTACTCCTATAAAATTTGTGGAAACAAATTGGTGGTGTGATATGATCAACTACATATTATGACAAACGATCCTACAAAATTTCATCAAAATCCGTTGAGCGTTTTCAGAGGAGTTGCGCTCACAAAAATGCGACGGACGCACGGACGCACGGACACACGGACACCATTTCTATGTCCCACCATCGCGTTGCGCCGGGGGACAAACATGAATTGATTTTGGGGTGTCCTTTTTTATTTTGTTTCGAAATTGTGAGCCGAAAGGGCATAGATAAAACCAGTTAACACCAAAAAGAACAGAACAAAATGAAAACAGAAACATATAAAACACGGAAACACAAAAACTATATCAATTAACAACACTAACTCTAGTCGTAACGAAAGTGTACCCAGGTGCTCCGTAATTATGACTACGCAGTTCCTGGATGCTATAGCACACCAGTTGCAAAACGTGTAAGAATTTGTTTGATTAAAAAATCTAATACGTTTTGCACACTTATGGTCAGAACTCATTAAGTCCCTTTGTTATTCCACGACAGCTGATGCATATACTCATTGACAAACTGATAGATGGCTGCAGTGGTTATGCAAGTTTAACTCTACATAAACTCTATTTTATATAGATCTTAGTTTTAACTTTTGATTACATGCACAATTCCCGTTTATATTTTGTGCTTGAAGAATGAAAGGGGAGACTTGGTGCCATAAAACCTGGTTAAACCCACCAGTTCTGTTTAAAGCTTGTACCAAGTAAGGACCATTGAGATCTTTAAATTTTCCGGTATGTCTTCCTTGTTTTGTTTAATGGCATGGACATTTGAGATTTATCCTCCAAATTCGGTAAATTTGTTATAAAAGGACTATCCCTATGAAAATGATGCTGCTTACTGCTTATGACGAGGTGAAGGGTAGGTAAACCTGAATTATTTTAAGGGAGCAACCATTTGATTTTTAGGGGGAGCTATGGTGCAATTTGAAATAAAAAGGCAGGATGGCAAAAATCCAGAAATAAAAATGCAGGACAGTGCTTTGAGAAAAAAAGCAGGGTGGTATTTTTGGCTTAAAAACTTATAGTTGCTTTAACAAAAAAATGTGCGCGCAAGCGCGCAAAAAAAACCAATCCAGCCTAAACTTTTCCTGAAAATAAAAAGGAAGGAAGAAGAAAATATCCATAGCCCCTCCCCCCCCATAAAAATCATATGGTTGCTCCCTAACGTGGGTAATTCAAATACATCTGACTTGTTTCTTTGCTTTGTTTAAATATACACTGAGTTTATAATGTTATTTTGTGTCATGAATATAAAAACTCCATATCCCTTCATTTCTAGATTATCTTTAACACTTTAGGTAGATGACAATGAAATATTGACAAAATGTAGATGTGAAATCAGAGCCTATCTAAACATCTTCAAAACTCATCAGGCGCGCTGTGGCCAAAAAGTTGAAAATGCCACAAGAGTGCAAAACGGCAGTTGAAAAGTTTTGGTTCTTGACCATCTGTAATGTCATGCATTTCTTTATTCCAATGCTACTAAGGCAGTTACTCCTTGAAATATACAGATACTGTATATCCAATTAACAGTTCTCTTGGTACCCGCTTTGGTTATTTGTACTTAATAACAAAAACTAATTGTTCAATTGGAAAGGAATGAATCTATTTTTTTTTCATGCTATTCAAGTTACTGGTAATCTGTTTATTTGGTTTCCAAACTATTTGTCATATTTCTAATGAGACACAACTCGTAAAATCAATTATCAATTATCAAAATAAATTTAATTTGTGATTACAAATGTATTTCATCTATCATATTTCACCAGGCAATATTCGTTAGTGATAGAGATAGCATCAAATGTAAAATGTCAACAGACATTCAAGTGTACAAAAATATATAACGCGTTAATTCCATGTAGAAATATGAAAACATATACAGTGTCGATTCATTAAAAAATATATATACAAACTCATATCTAAAACATTTCATGGAAATATTACGCCATCCGAATTTATAATTGTACACCTAAATAACGACAAACCTCCAAGAATTATAAACCAACTCCCACTACTATTTAGAAAATTTCAAGTTTATTCTTTGTGACTTCATTACAGTAATGTCTTAAAGGAAATAACGAATGACATAAAAAAAAATGTTTGGTCAACTTATTTAACCATCAACAATAAAAAGCTTTGAAAAGGAAAATGTACCACTTTTCATATTCAAAATAACAAATTAACGGTTTTACAGTACATGTACTTGTAAAGGTTTATGAATAAAAAAGAACGGTTTGTTTAATTTCTTTGAATTTCATAATACTAAAGATCAAAAACTACCTTAAGTTATTTTAGAAAATTGAATTTAGAGCAAAGAAACCTTTTCTTTTTTTCGTATCACATTTCTAATTTGTATTTTTCTTCACAGCGATACTTGTACTAATACATTGTCAACTTCAGGTAAAGATTTGAAGTTGTAAGTCATGACATTTTTGTTTAAATATCAAAAAGTAAATGCTAAACTTAGGCCTTAAACCAGAATTATCTCAACGTTTTGAGTTAGATGAAGGTTAAGTTTAAGATGATGCTTTGTCAATGATTTTATCTTATCTTATTGGTTCCCCCTCCATAGGACGTATATACAAAATTTTGTGTTAGATATTTATTTTCATTTCTATTGATGCTTTTTATTTTTGGTTTACATTTGTTCAACTTTTAAACTTTTGTACAATGTGAAAAGGTTAATGGTAGGTAAATACGTCTCAAGATTTGATAATACTACCTAGATCTTTTCGTTTATAGAAAAGACAATAAGACTTTAAATTTTTTTCGTTGCTCTCGTCGGCATTTTTGGTTACTTACATTTAAAAAAATAACTTTTGCGATCTTGCTCCTAAAACTATGACTATGCAGGATTTTGGCCAGTGCTTGTACATGTAATTGTTAGTTGAAAACGACCTTAAGAGATATTTTGGTTTCAATTAAGTGGAAACTGCATGACAGCAATTGTAAGCTGCGGCCGGTAGAATTCAGGATAATAGTATATAAACCAGTGCAATAGAGCAATTCAAAAGTTATCAACAGATTTGAAATAGAAATGCTTTTGATTTCTCATTACAGACCAAAAGATGATTGTTTTTCGGATCAAAACAGATTCCAGTTGGTCTGTCAAGTCCATGTTCCTTTGTCAGTAACACGTTAGTATGTTTCCCATCTGAGGAAATAACTATTACGTTTGACAGCGAATAACAAGTGATATATACGTTGCCATTTTGATCATGTGTCACACCACTTGGTTCCTCGATGATAGAGTGGTCGCTGAATGTCCAAATAGTTTTACCTGTCATGTCACAACAGATGACAGATTTTCCTTCAACGTTTGTGTAGACCAGCTTGTTAAATTCGAGTCTTGCAATGTGATAAACATCTTTTCCATTCGTTTTAAACTGCGTGACAGTGCTAAGGTCGCTGATGTTAAGTATTTGTACTTTATTGTTCATTCCGCAAAAGAGTTGTTTGTTACTGTATGTAACGTAGTAACAGGGACTATCAGTTTCCAGGGATCTTGATATGTTTCCTTTTTCGATGTCAATAAGGTTAACATACCGATAACAAGCTACAGCAAAGGTGTTGTCATCTATTGCTACAGCATTGTAAGGATAGTAAACATGAGAGCACAATGCTGTTATCTCAGACAACGATCCATCTCTGTTGACGATTATCTTTTTAGTGCTGTTATCACAAAATATTAATTTTCCATCTGGTGAAATGTCACACCCCCTAATGTATTCTCCGTTTGTTTCCCCAGATTTAACTAGTTTAGGAACTATGCTGGAAATTGGTTTAGATATTGAGCCAGGTACCGCTGACTGTATAGCTCTATCTTCTTTAAACTTCAGGTCTAATGGGATATTATCTACAGAAATTGATCCTAACTTTTCGACTTTGATTGACTGCTTCTTTAATGTAATGAAACTTTTATCTAACTTTCCCTGGCTTTTTAGTTTGGTCATGTTTTGTTGTTCTTGATCTAATAACGAAGACGCACTGCGTATTCCGAAGAATATTTGTACCTCACTTCCTAAAGCAATCAAAGATTTTAGCTGACCCTCTCGCTTTTCAATTTCGTCTTTTTGGAATCTAACTTCCTTTAAAGTATTTGTAATGTCTTCGTTAATTGCATCACTTCGACTTGCTATTTCATCTTTTAGAATTTTTTCAGATTCGTCTAGTTGCTCGATGATTTCCTGCCTGTACTTAGCAACCTCTTTCAATAATTCCGATTTCCGGTCTTGAATCTCACTTAACTGGCATTCAAGATGAGTTTCAATTGTGGCAACATTTGCTTTATTATCAGAACACCTTTGCATGACATCGTGTACATGGGCCGACTTTTGTATTTCCTTCGTGACTTTTGTTATGGGGGTTATGTCAATGCACTTGGTGTGCTCTTCCATGCATTGTGGACAGATAGCTTCATCATGTTTTTTACAAAACATTTGGTACTTCTCATCATGACGTCTACAACGGCCATCCGGCAAGTTGAAAGATTCTTTTAAGTCGAGGTATTCATCTATTGGTATCAGCTTGTGGGATTTTAAAGCTGCAATGAAGCTATGAGATTTTTTACATTCAGAACAGAAAGACTGGTCGCATTCGGAACACCAACTCGTGGAGGGCGTTTTCATGTGTTGTTGGTCACAGACACCACAAAGCCTAGAATTTTCTGCCATTATAAGTTCATTATGAGCTAAAATAAAAAAAACATTAGCTAGACATTAAATAAATGCAATATCTTGATATCTTAGAAAAGTTACATTGCAATAGTTAAAAATGTGTATTAAGAAAAAATAAAAACTGCATAAACCAAGGTCACTTTATGACACATTTGATAACAACTACCTTTTTTTAAAAAAAAATCAATGTTAATTTGGGTTTTTTTTTGTGTGTGGTTTGTTTCGTTGTGATGTTTATTTGTCTACCGATTTTGACTTTGTCTTTTCGGTATAATGATATTTGATTACCCCTTTGGCATGTTTGGCACACCTTTATTTCCTTAATGCACTGAAAACGGTATACATTCTAATTATTTTGACTTAAAATATAAATGAAGCAAGGTGAAATAGAATGCACAGATGCAAAGCGACAATAGATAAATATAGAATATTATGTACTTTCCTTTTTGATACTATCTATATCAAGGTGAGTATCAGACGAGTCCGGTAGGACGAGTCTGATACGAGACTAGATGTAGATAGTATCAAAAAGGAAAGTATATAATATTCTTTTTATCGGTAATGACGTCACAGTTATCAAGTGCTCCCACCTGATATTTTCTTGTATCACGGACTGTCCATGATACTAAAAAATATCAGGCAGATGAGATCAAAGGAAAAAGCCGCTTTTTACCGATAAACATGACTTTCCCAATAAACTGTAAGATCGGTCACAAAGTATTGGATATAAAGTTCTAATGTATTGCAAAATTACAAATACCAAAACGCGGTTATAAACGGTTAATTTGGATATGCTATATATAAATATTTCAATGAGTAACCTCTCATCAGTAGCATTTGAATCAAAACATTGGAAGGTCAATTTCAAACACTGTTTTAAACGAAAAGTACTCAAAACCAAAACGTTCGAACAAGGAAGCCAAATCCAGCACCGAGGATATACTATTAAAACAGAATTAACATAAAAGGTACTCTTTGGCATAAGTTAAGGACTACTGATTTTTGAAATTTTCCACAATAAACTTTCAGCAAAGCTCTATGACAAACAAAGGATATAACAAAGAAACAGAACTTGGAGGACCAATCTCAATGTCCAAGAGAAGAGAAAAAACAAGATATACCGGAAAAAAGAAGATCGCAATGGTCCTGACTTTATACAAGCATTTGAAAAGAAATATAAATTACAACAAAGTTCCAGACTATAAATTTCGCTAAGCCCGACGCGCGTTTCGTCTATTCAAGACTCATCAGAGGCGCTCCACCAAAAGTTGAAAATGCTAAACACTATATGATTATGAAGAACTTAGAAAAATTATACCAAAAATGTCGAAAGTCGGGACCAACCTATGTCTGGGGTAGGAAGAACCTTAAGGTTTTGACAATTTAAAAATTTAAACGTCGGATAATTTATAGCTTTGATGTGTTCGTTAACACAAAAGTGTTGATGCTGGAGCGGGCTAACCTCAAGGATTTAAAAAACTCCACCAGCAGCGCTAACCGTTTGACCTGTTTTTTTTTTTTTTGCGCGCCAAATTTCCCCTTCCATTGCGATCTCAGGGTTGGCTGTATCACAAAACACAAAACAATCTTTTAATCTTCCTTATTTTGTAAATTGCTTATTTTTATAAAAAATGTAATTTCTAATTATTTTGCTATTTCGATACAAACTAGTTTTAGACTTAGGCATATTACTTATTAGTTTTGTTTATTTGTCACTTTGATAACCTCTCTGCGAAATGATCGAACCCATTTTAGTAGAAGTCTGGTCAATTATAATGGCCTTATACCGATTTGTGATAGAAAATATTAATTCTAATGCATTTTCAAATAAAATCATTTAATTTTGTCCCCTTATCATTACTATAAAATAGTTATGTATAAAATTTATTCCTACAATAGACACGAAAATCGCTATTTGTCGATAGTCAGTTTGTTTATTAAAGAAAAAAGTCCTTCTAATATTTTAAAAGCACAATATTTTTAAATACATGTAGCATCTAGTTTTCATAAACTTATTCAAGTCCATTCCGATTTAAATTTCACAAAAATTATAACAAATGTCAACATCAAATACCAATCACAGATTTTTTTTGTTTGTATTCGGTCCTTCCCGTTTACTCCGCCATGTTGTCTACCAGAGGAACCAACGCTTAAGAATGGTGGAACCATGGTAAAAAAAAAGACGTCACTCTGGTTAAACTAAAGACAGCTCGATACATCTTTGGTTGAACTTTGGTTGCTGATCGAACTAGTCCCATGTCTTTTGGAAAGGCTTTTAGATAAAATCATATCAACACAAAGGGCATATTCTTATCTTGAAGTTCATTCCAAAAAAGACAAACCAGGAGAAAATAAGACTACGAGAAGAACACTAAAACATACACGTACAATTCAATGAGCAACAAAAACGCCCTCAAAAACGAAAGTTAATTCAATAAGGTCACCCTAGCCCGTTTCTAAAGTACAGAAACCGTATACAAATGCGCGAGTAAAGAAGTGTTATTATTTTAATCCTTTAAAATTGCATTTTTAACTTCTGAAACTTACTGTTACTACAATTTCAAGATATGTCTGTTTACACCTAGAGACAAGGAAGCTACGTCTACCCAGGTGTTGGGTTTAAAGTTCAAATATACGATCTTTATTAAAGGTAAAAATTATATATGAACAAACTTGATACGTTTGTAAAGAATAAACGTCATAGCCATATCGATCGTGGAATTTTTTTGCTGTAATGCATACTACATTTAAATTCATGTCAATTTTTTTTTAAACCTTCGCATTTTTTTCTCCTGTTGAATATTTCTAAAAGTCTGTGTATGGGGAAGGGCCAATTTATAACCTGTTAGATTCTCTTGTTGTTTTAAGACCTCTGTAGAGAGGAAAAATACTTTTACGATGGAAAATGTAGAAAAAAAATATTTCATGGACTTTTTTAATCCTTACTGACCCTAAACTGTATCACTTTTTAGAGTCATTTTAATGTCACAATGGTTTATCGGGCCAATGGTTACTGGTTCGAATAATCCTTGATTTTATGTGTAGTTTGACATTTTTGACCTTTATCGTTTTAAACTGGTAAAAAGCTGAATTTAAATACTTCAAAAGAACTTCACCTTTTCAAGAGTCAATGAAGTTTTCATTTTATCTGTATGCACTTCCTTGTCAAATCATAGGCTCGACACTAGATTTCCTGTGAAATAAAATATATTCAAATCCCTTTACATTTGACAATGAGTATGGGACGAAAGTTAGATATCTTATATTCAATCTTATTTACTTGTTTAAAAATAAAGCTTTAAAGGAAGGAAGTTATCATAAATAATACTCTTTTCAAGTTTATAAAATGCAGTACATCGTCATGGGGCACATATTTGTGTAAACTTTGACATAGTGAGAACCAGATATTATATAGATCTATGAAAAAAATGTCCATGCACTATTTCTCTGACAACAACGACATGAGGTTTTAGGAATGGTTCGTGGCGGTCTGTTGTGTGAAATTTGATGGTGGGTCCATGACTAGCAGTCAAAGGGACTATACTGTCATGACTGTATTATAATCTTTTAGTATCGTTATTGAATCGTTTTGTTTCAGATCAGAATCTCCACGTGGTGGGAGACGGTTTCTGTCTCCAATGGGAGGAAGGTCGTCGTGTCGAGTAGTTTATGGAAGCTTACTCATGTCGTAGCTTACGATGTTGATATGTCATGAATTGGGTGACTCGTTGCTATGGAACGCCATAGCTGCCTTATGATGATGAGTTTCATTATGTGATGATACTTTGTCATTATGTGATGGTTCTTTGTCATAATGTGGTGATACTTCTTCATTATGTGGTGATACTTTGTCATTATGTGATGATACTTCTTCATTATGTGGTGATACTTTCTCATTATGTGATGATACTTTGTCATTATGTGATGGTACTTCTTCATTATGTGATGATACTTTGTCATTATGTGATGATACTTCTTCATAATGTGATGATACTTTGTCGTTATGTGATGATACTTTTTCATTATGTGATGATATTTCTTCATTATGTGATGATACTTTGTCATTATGTGGTGATACTTTGTCATTATGTGATGGTACTTCTTCATTATGTGATGATACTTTGTCATTATGTGATGATACTTCTTCATTATGTGATGATACTTTGTCATTATGTGATGATACTTCTTCATTATGTGATGATACTTCTTCATTATGTGATGATACTTTGTCATTATGTGATGATACTTTGTCTATATGAGATCAAAGTTTATTATTATGAACAACGCTGAAAAAATAGCCATTTCTTGATTTGTTCAACAGGTAGTTTTTCTGTGTACCACCCACCCCCAAAAAAATCGTTTCCAAAAGGTTGCTTTCTCGAATTTCAAATCAATAACCAATATATGATTTGTTATATATAAAACTTTGTAAACAACATTTTTCTTCTTTCGTGCGGTTATTAACATGTTTTCTTTAGTTCTTTATTTTTAGCCTAGGGATTTAAATCTATGTTTTAAACTGTTCGGGTTTTAGTGTCATCAGAAAAAAAAATACAATATATCACTAAGGTCGCGTCTATCAACACTAGTTAAAAAAACAAAGTAATTAACAACTAAAGAAGAAAAATGTTGTTTACAAAGTTTTAATATTTTATAAATTATGTATTGGTTATGGATTTGAAATTCGAGAAACCGAACATTTAGAAACTATTTTTTTTTTGGGGGGGGGGGGGGGATACACAGAAAAACCACGCGTCGAACAAGATATTTGTCATAAGAAAAGAATAATTTTTTTTTAGCGCTGTTCATAATAATAAATTTTGATCTCATATAGACAAAGTATCATCACATAATGACAAAGTATCACCACATAATGAAGAAGTACCATCACATAATGACAAAGTATCACCACAAAATGAAGAAGTACCATCACATAATGACAAAGTATCACCACATAATGAAGAAGTACAATCACATGATGACAAAGTATCATCATATAATGAAGAAGTACCATCACATAATGACAAAGTACCATCACATAATGACGAAGTATCATCACATAATGACAAAGTATCACCACACAATGAAGAAGCATCATCACATAATGACAAAGTATCACTCTATAATCAACACATCATCATAAGGCAGCTATGGCGTTCCATACGTTGCTCTTAGTGGGTCTTTAATTTTCGCTTCAGCGGCGTCGCTCGTACGTTAAATATCCATTATCTTCCATCTTTAAATCGGATGAAAAGAAATATTATAAAGTCAGTTCTAATTACAAAAAAAAATGTCAGTTAACAATGCCGTCGGAAGGGGGTGCGTTGGGTGCGATTGCACACCCGTTTTGGAAAGAAATAATGAAAAAAACTCTCCAGAAATGCAACAAACCCACAAAAATGGGTCAAATTTTAGAAAATTTTCTCAAGCTGGGAGGGGGATATAGCTGGGAGGGGGGTCCCCTCCCAGACCCTCCCCTGAAACATGGCGATGGGCCCGTTTAAGCAAGTTCAATTGGATGGTTTAGGTGTGCCTTTGCTATCTTGTTTGATATTCAAATGCCCCTGTGATATTCTCATTAAACTATATTAACATATTATAGAACAAGACGTGACATTATGATGTTTCAGAATTGATAGACAAAGATTAAATGCAAAAGAATTTAAATTTTTAAACAAAGAATTTCATTCTATACAACAAGCGTAATAAAATGAAACTTTTCAGTATAACTTTTCAATAAATTTTCAAATTGATAGACAAAGATTAAATGCAAAAGGATAAAGGTTTTTAAACAAAGAATTTCATTCTATACAACAAGCGTAATAAACTGAGATTTTTTTTCAATCTAAATATTCAAATTGATAAACAAAGATAAGATGCAAAAGGAATTAAGTTTTTAGTCAAAGAATTTCATTCTATACAGCAAGCGTAATAAAATGAGATTGTTTTTTTTTTTCAGTTTAAACTCTCGAATTGATAGACAAAGATAAGATGCAAAAGGAATTAAGTTTTTAAACAAAGAATTTCAGTCTTGTATACTAAAAACGTAATTAAATGAGACCTTTTTTCAGTTAAAACTTTCAAATTGATTAATTCAATGATTTTTTAACAATTTTTTAAGTGTATAGCCCAACAAACGTAATGAAATGAAAGTGGAAAAAAACTGAAAACAGGTAAAATGATATCCCAGTGTCTTTCCGGATGTCGCTTAGCGCTGTACAAATCACTAATGTGCTTACTCTGCTTTCGAATACACATCCACAGGGAAATTAATTTTATACAGTCATATAACTATATTAATTAATATCACCAAAGAATCTAATAAATGATAGGATATTAAATTTTACTTCATACTTTATGGCATGTGGAAGAAATATGATTTTGGACAAAATATTCAGTATCTGTTGTATTGGACCGTAACTTCAGGGTGTTTCAGACAAGGGCTCGAACTCTTGGTGTAGTGTTACGATTGTTATTTGTCAATACAATTATTATTTCTTGTTATTCTACTCCGGGCACATCTGTTTTGTGTCTGGTATATTTTGAGTTATTGAAATCTTGCCGTATAGTGCCTGGCAGAATTTATTTTATGGGGAAAGAATCTGAGAGAATTTGTGAAATTTTATAAAAAAAAGTCCTTCAAATACAAAATAAATAATTGAAATCCATGTATTTTTTTTTCTATATATAAAGTATTGGACTTTTTGCTGGTAAATAAAGGTCACAACAAAACTACCGAACTCAGATAATCAATCTTAACATATATCTAAGAAGAAAAAATAAAACATGGCGAATACTTACATGACTGTGTAAGACATTTCAAGTCAATACGTTATTGCTTCTTAGATGCCTGTATACATTCAGGGTCATATCTTAAATTTGTTCGGAATTCAATCACTTTTTTGGTATATTTCACAATTATTCGTTACCACAGAACTTGTATATTTTTTTCTGATCTTTAAATAGACATGCAGAGCTCTGATAGACATGCCCGTTGTGTCCAAGTCCGACTCTCGTATGGTCTCGAAAAAAAAATAGAATTATGTCAGAAGAAATGATTTGTGATTGTTTAACTAGTTTTTGGTTGCTTGTTATTCTGTAATGATCTTCCCAATATCCCAAAATGTCTCAAAATCGTGTCGTGTTTTAGGCCACTGCCGGGTCCTTTTAAGATCGCAATGGAAAAGGGATCATTTTGCGCCATAAAACCTGGTTTTTTCAACCAGGTTTTTTCAAATAAATCTTCCCTTGATTTGTCTTTCCTTTCTGGACATTTGAAATTGATCATCCCAGTTCGGCAGTTTTGTACCTTTATGGTGTGTTTTGTCATGTTCGGTTTATCATTGTTCTGAAATGGAATTATTTTAAGTTTTGCTTAAATAGAGGGAATTAAGCATTAACGTATTTTGCATGAATTTCATTGGTTTTTTTTACTCTGATACAGAGATCTGATGCATTACCCTTTGATTTCTAATATGCTAAGCCAATGAAGCAAAACATTCTTATAATTAATTTTTATTTTTTTTGGAAATTTCCCCTCGCTTCAATTGCTCTCCGGTTAATTAAGGAACTCTGATAACCTGCATGATTTCCGACAATAAAACGAGCTAAGCCATAAAGTTGTGATGTAGTATTCTATTCATGATATTTGAGAATGATTATTATCATTAAATGGAGATTATTGCGTGAAAGAAGATTAAGAATAGCGATACCAAGGTCACAACAAGTTAGCATAGAAAGAAGTAACCGAGATACTCAGGGATACCTTTTAAAAATCTTTATAGAATTGGTTGTTTTGCCAAAGTGCTGCTTTCTAACTTGTATTCTGTACAAACTGAACTTGAACCAGTTGGTAGATTATTTTTTGATACAAGACATGCTGTTTGTAGGTTTTATGAATTGTTGGTTTGGTTTGTAGTATTTTTTTTTTGGAATGTTGTGTGGCGTCATTTTGTGACGATTTGATGTCTAACGATTTTGTCTTTACCTTTTTTGTCCTTATGGCATTCAATTGGCCAATTAGTACACCTCTGCTTCTTCAAGATATTCTACCATTTTGGTTGGTTTTTATAATGTGACGTTTTAGTCGACAGCTTCGTCACTATCGTTTACTTCTATCTAATGTTTAATTCAAAGCCGTGTCTTGTCTTAAATATTAATTATGGAAGACAAAACGAGCATTGACATCGAACATAAAGTTATAACAAGGGTTAGCGCTATTGGGTTCGTAATGTATGTTTTTCATTTGGCAAAACGAAATTGTGCATAAAATATTGTAAATCACAAAGTACCAAGCGGGGTGTCAACAAGACTGTCAAACTATTAAGCTATATACATGTATCACTGGATAACCTTTGTCGTCAGTAGCAATAGAATGAAAATATATAAGGTCGAAAATGAAACACGTCAAAGGAGACATACATTCATTGCACTTTAGGATTAGACTTGAATCATATGTAGTTTATTTTTAATCCAGGGGCCAATTGAAACAAAGCGAGCAGCAACCGCCGGTCACATTGAAGGCTGCTGGCTGTTTTCCATTGTGGATGTTTTAAATTTACGTTTATATTGTAGGTTGTGTCGCGTACACTTATTCCACATCTCATTTTCTTCTATACTCTACCCGTAAAGTTCTTATCTATTAGGGAAACCAGAACCAGCACAGAGGATATCGACCATGTACATTACAAGAGAACTGATGAAAATGTAATGTATAAGAAAGTCGTATCAGGTCATGTTAGATTTAATTTTGTTTGTGAGTCGTCAAGATTTATTATCAGGTTTATAAAGTACTTCAATCTGCAGTTTGCTTAAAATAAAAGCAAAGACCCCACTTTTTTTCAGGAATGTATTCAGTAAATATGAATGCGTCATGGAGATGTGACATTTTCCAGCAGATTAGCGGTTGATATTTTCATAATCAAAAAAGTCTTTGATATACAAACCGGCTTAGAATTTATTTATTTCTTAATTCATGAAAAGCAAATTTTGAGATTTTTTACCAGTGCGTTTGTTGAAGTTTGGATATTCGTTAAAGTTACAATGTTAACGAAACGCCAATATATGCCACATATCACTATGATTTTTCTAGTAAAATAGAATCTGTGTGCTTCGCCGAATAAAAACTGAAAGATGTTGACATTTTGAAAGTGAAATATCTGTTTTATTTTAAAACGGTAATGCAGTAAATCCAATAAGGTTCTAATACTGAATAATGAATTCACCCCTCCAGAGTTTCAACTTATGAATTGTTTGACTCCCTATGATATATTTGTTTGCAATGAGATGAAAATACTTCTCACTTGTCTGATATCAGTGTATCTTAACAAAGGTTTTACATTTGAACAAAAGTTTAAGGCAATAATTTATATTGTTTCATTATAAATTTCGGATTTTAGCAATGGACTTTAAATTAACGACAAAAATTGAAAATTTATTACATTTTTACGTGAAAAACCAATAGAACTTCATTTGAATTTGTTAGAGAAGAAAAATCTTTTAATCATTACACATTATTTAATCCCTGTAGAACAATTAATTGGACTGTACTAATAGAGTTTATTGTCCTACATAGAAGGGATGATTATATAGTTTACTTCTCTAATATACAGTAATTGAGTTGATAAATTCAATGACAAATAGGTCAAAATGTAGGCCATGGAATTAAAGATAACATTTACTTTATTCTAGCTAGACGAAACATCATTTTGTAATTACTCAAAACAATAGAGTATAGAGTTTAAAGTTCTACAATAGTGACAGACCAGAAATGTTCTAATAGTGCAGTGACAATTTCAAAAAAGAAGCTTATTTTCGGAGTTTAATCAACCGGGTGGACACACGGCTAATTTTTGTTTTATTGTTTAGAGTATACCTTAAGGCAACTTTTTTGCCCGGTCGTAAAGATTTCCCATGGTGCAGTTCTGTTTTTTATGAAGAAAAAGTGGGGTCGTCTGGTTTAGGGGAAATTTGAGTGTTGACTTTGGTTTACAATTACTTTTAAGAGGGCTAAACAGGGTTAAAACTTGTAAGTGGTTAAGGTAGGCTAGTATTTCAGAATTTTAAAACTTTCTTAATGAAGCGTGTTCATTGTGCTGTTTCAAAAAATTTTCAAATTTAAAAAAGCCTTAAAAATTAACAGAATTTAGATGTATTTCAGTTGTAATATCTCAATCAAAATAGGTTAATGTCTGTACTTTTTGTAATTTACAATTGAAATATGATCACTGTAAAACATTAAGTTAATTTTTATCTGTTTGTGTGTTCGAATTTTAAAAATATGGTTGAAAAATAACGATGGTTCAAATCTGTCAAAACTTGTTTCCGGATTTTAATAACCTATCATGGCCGGTACGATTCATAAGTTATAAATTTGTTTATTTTTTACACATTTAAATCGTCTTAAACAAATAGAAAATCCATTTTGTTGGCAATAAATCATTATTTTGAGCAAAATGTAATATAGCAGAACCTTTTAAAAATAGTTTTTGAATGTAAATTATCATGTTTTTAAAGTTTTTCAAAATATCCTAAGACCAAACTGTTAAACAACAAACTGCAACGGACCGATATTATTAGTTCAAAATGTGTCGATATGAATGTCTTCAAAATTTATTAGCTCGTTTTGTAATATATTGAAAACGTTTTAACCCATGTACTTGCAAGTTTTCGACTAAATAATGACACTAAGATTAATAATTATACTAGTAAGTCAGAGGTAAAAAAAATGGAAACAACATTATTTTCCAAATTATTGCATTTTTTTTCAACATAATAAAAATGTAAAGGTATCAAATTCTATAAGACCAAGTGTTTATCCTCCTAAAATGTCATGACAGAACAGTTTTTCTTTTAAGTGTGCATGAAAATTGCAAATTACCCTCTGTTAAATAATCAGCAATTCAACAAGTTATTAAAGAAAAAAGAGAAAAAAGACAGACGGGGTTTCAAATCTCTGTCGTCTGGAACTGTGTTTTAGTTTAAATCAAATGACTCTATTCGTTACTGCGTCCCGACAACATTTTGAGAGGCATTAAGCTTTACTCATGTCCGTCCGTACGAATTTCTGTCAAGCTTTTCTCACAAACCGTACAAGATAATGATTTGAAATTTGGCATGGTGGCCGTTCAGTATCACAGTCTTTATGCCCTAAGCGACTTTCAGACACCTGTCGGACTTCTACTTTCTTGTTGGGACTGGGTCGACTGACAATTCCACTAAACCTTTCTCATAGCTAGACCGCGCATTAGAATAATTTGTAACTTGGTAGGATAGCTCAGTATCACAAACTACGTCCTAAGCGAATTTCGGAGTTGTTGGACTTCTATACTCCTAGTTTAGGGCCAAGCAGGGGCACCCGTGCCTTCATTCCTTTTTTATTTTGGTTATATGAATAATAGTTATATCAACAACAATAAAAAAATCCATAGATTATAGTCAGTCAGTGATGAGAGTTTAACGAACAATCTTACACATACATGTAAACTATTGCTAACTGCCATAGCATGATTGTCAGATTTTGATAAATAATAATTGCTGAACACCTATTCCACATTTTACAATTATCTTCTATTGGTGCTTTTCAATAGCTGTCATACTGATCGAGCTTGTATCGATAGATCTACACCAAGAGTTGGTGGTCCTGGTTCCAGATCTACGTCTTAAACGTAAATGGTGTCCCCATGCAGGTTTAAATCCTAAATGTCCGGATCCGATCTTTTAGCATTTATTAGACTTATAAGAGTACCCGAACTTGTGCGGTTGGCGTATCGCTTAATTTTTGTTCTACATTTATGTAGCCAGATGACTTCGTTTAACTTTGTGTGGTTTGGGCTTGTTTTGCTTGGGTTATGAGCGCTAATACCTTAGCTCAAGTCCATTGCTTTTGAGAGAAACCGCCTTTCCACAGGGTTGTTTCTTAGTTAAACGTATGTCTTTGTTTGGATTGTCGGTGCATAACATCTAAAAGCTACGAACCATCTTTGATATGATCGGTCTTCAATGAATCTGCATGCGACAGTTGATCAAACCGTTTGCCCTCACCTGAATAAGTGGATCATTGTCTCTTCTATGTGGTACTTTTTTCAAACCTGGTTTGGTTTGCGATTTCCTTAGGATGCTGATAATGTTAACAGAGCTGGTGACCGTTTTGTCTTTGACAACAGTAACTGAAACTTGGACGTCTAGTTGATAGTTTCATATCTGATATAAAAGACGATTTATAAACAAAGTACACGGATCGGGAAAATATTGCATACACTAGAATAACAAATGAAAGAATTTCTACATATGTAAGAATAGAATATTCTAAAAAGTGATAGCAAGAAGAAAAAAAACTCCAAGAACTTTTACATTTTGTTATATTAAACATATGTTATATGAACACCATCGGTATATACAAGTCAACCATTGTTTGATAGTGCAGCAATTTGGGGAGGAGTGTTCAATAACTTATGTGACTTAATATACATGTCTACTTGTTTCTAAATATTATTCCTGTTGGATTTGACGTATTCTAAGTATAAGAAAAGCTTCAAATCAGTGATTGGTAAAGATGATAGAAAATCAGACGCTGTCAGCCATGACATGAGTAAATTATAAATGTAATGGTCTTCATAATTTTTGATAAAATCCTTGTTATAAGTTGTCAAAAATACGTCTACACTTTGAAAAATAGTTTGCAATTAGTAAATATGAAAAAACTGGTATAATTATTCAGAACTTCCGGAATAAACATAGTAATTTGAAAAAATGCACCTAGAAGGAAAAGGGGCATAATTCTAGCAGTAACAGAGTTATGACCCCTTTTTATTTTCTCTGTTCGTTTGGTATTTGCTTAGAGTATCTTAAAATATTAAAGTTCAAACAAAATCACAATGCTCTACTAAAATATAGACATAAAATTCGAAATTTGACGAAAAATTGCATGCTGAGAATTTGACCTTTTACCTCTGATCACAGACTTTTGCACCACTTGTAACCTTTACGACCACCCAAAATGAATGGGGTACGAATTAAGCTATCTTAAAAGGTATGATTCAGCCGTGTGTCAGGGTGGTTGATTAAAATTTGAAATCGACACTCTAAGTCACTGCACTATAAATAAAACAAGTATTAACTGTGATTGCAAGCAAGTCACAAAGTCCCCCAAACGACCCGTATTTGCCACTATTCTCTTCAGCATGTCAAAAAACCCCTAAATATCAATTTTCATGTAAATTGGAGCACTTTGAAAAATTCGACCCGATTATCTCCCTTGAGAAATCACATTTTTATTTATATCTCGAAAACCGTAAATATCGCTTCAAAATTTTTTTTCATATTATTAAAGAGAATGTTTTGCTCTATCAACCTACAAAATTTCAGAACCCTGCGCACCTAGGTTACCGAGATATTGCAATGTCCAATATTTAGTCCATTTTCCTGTTTCCATGGAAACGGCGGCCATTTTGAAAAGTCTGATTGTCAATGAAGCTTCCTTTCTTTACAATCTATTATCCTGCCAAGTTTCATATTGATATGTGGAGTCGTTTTCTTTGGGATCTCCGGACAAGTTCACGACTAAGTGGAAGAATCGGAAGAAGAAGAAGAAGAAGAAGAAGAATAATAATAATAAGAAACGGTGCAAAAACAATAAGTCCCCAAACGTTGTTTGGGGGACTTAATAATTAATCAGAGTTTGACTTCATTAATAATGGTTAACTCATCATATCCCAACATTTGTATAGTACCTAAAATTAAGCTTAGAATTATCCATCGAGTGGTGTAAAACATGATAAAAAAAGTGGGATGGGAAATAGAGGAATTGTAAGTGAAGACCACTGGAAAAGGGGAGCGGTGGGTAGGGTCGGAAAATTTAGCATATGTGGTGCACTACTTGGCGGGATATTTTACGCGCATGGAGCGTGGCTCTTTCAACACATGTTGGTCCACTATGGTCAGCAGTCAGGCTTTCAGTATTATCTAGAACTGACAACCCCTGTGGACGAGAGTTACCCTATTCAGCCACGTACAGATTACACACTTGGTCGCTCTGTGGAACCCGATGTCAGGATCCTATGACCCTTAGTTGCCTCATACGACAAGCAACGCTCAGCTGTGGGCTTATTTGCTCTCCGGGACCCTCATTGTACGTATATTTTTAGTAACCGACAGTCAGTTTTTACTTTAGAGAACTGCAAATGTGATATTAAATAAATCATTTTAGGACAAATATGAAGTTACTTCTATAGGAAATACAGGAGTAACAAAACATAATGCCAGTGCCTAATGCTTACTAAAACCGCTCTGCTAACAATTTTTCAGACGTTTCAATATATTGCTAATTCTTTTATTGCATTATGACGAATATGTCCATCTCTCCGTAAACCCTGACGATATTGTCCAGTATTTTCAGTGGTCTGATACCTAATTAAACCTTTACATCTCATTCAATTTCCGATGCCATCTCCGATCGTACAGAAAAAACTCGTCCCATCAGATCACGGGGAAAATAACCACAAATTCATTACCATTCCCCAGAGACTGTAGAGTAATAAATAATGGCACTGCATCCCGATTCACTCAACGTCCAATCATGGCATTATTGCAGCCTAATAATGTTTTATTGACTAGAAGCTGCTTTATTTCTGTTTTATGTAGCTTTAACTCGCTATTACTCTGCTTGCATCGCTACTGCTTGGTGTGAAAATATAGACTCCCCGTGGGCTTTCGGTTATTGTTTACGGCTTACGGTGCTTCGTTGATCAAACTTCATATCCACTTATTAACTTGGCGGTATTAGTGGGTGAAATGCATTGGAATAATGTGGCTTGATATGGGTTTGTCAATTGTATAGAGATATAAAGCTTTTAGTGCAGAACAAACCAAACTATGATCAAGGTCAGCAGTCGTAATATAGGACAATTTAAAATTACAGGAAAAATGGTAAAAAGTTGTTATCATGTGTATTTGTTTTTTTTTAAATTTTACATGTATGTGAGTGAGTGAGTTGTTCAACATTATATAGTTTATATAAGAGGTTGAATATGAAAATGATGATAAAATGAACATATGATGAAATAATGGAGTGAAATATAGGGTGGGATGGGAAACAAAGGAACAGTAAATTTTGAGGACCACTGCAAGAGGGTCTCATTATTCAGCTACATAGGGGATACACATCTTAGTTGCTCTGTTGTACTTGACATGAGAATCCCAAGACCTTTTGTCGTCTATTACGACAAGCTAGGTACTGCTTCGGGGCTATTCACCTACAAATGTGTTTATCATAGTTTATAGTCATATGCGCGACCAAATAGCATTATGGTCACCATCATTTTTTTTTAATTCAGCGATGTTTGAAAAGATATTTTTGAATTAATTTAAAAAAAAAAAATAACAAGTGCACATAAAGAAAGCATACAACGTTCCTAATAATACACATAAAGGACGACATGATTAAAGACAATCATGGAAGCTGATCTCGAAATCTAAATTAACAAGACAAAGGATGTCGTATTTTTTTTCTTATCAACAGCACTTGCATCTTCTGTTCGTTATAATTATAATACGATTCATTCAGTGGTAAGGTAATCAACTTTTTAGGAATCAGGTGTTGTTCGTTTCCGTGTGGCGTCATACTTTTTATTAAAAAAAATTTACAATTGAAAAGAATATAATATTTTTTTCACAAAATTTTAATGTGAGTTCAACTGGTTTTGTCTTTGTTCAATTGTTTTTTTAGCCCAGCTGTATCCGTTGTTGTATTTTGTTTTGCAAATGCCGATTACTATTTCTATGTTTTTATGAGCATCAGTTCAAGTCATTGCCCTTTTATCTTATGATAATCATCAACATATATGTAGAAAGAAGGCTGCACGGAATATGTAAATAGATTTCCCACAAAAATTCATTGATGGACCTTGAACAAAATGCTTCAGGTACAAATCGTTAATTTTAATTAATCTAATTGAAAACGTCCTAATCCTTATCTGTTTGTGTAGTTAGTCCATCAATTGGAATTCAACCTACGAAAAACAAATAGTCCTTTCATGTGTCGTGTCAGGCCCATAGTTGGCGTGATATCAGAGCACTTATTCACCTTTTCTGAAGCTACAGAAATAAAATGATCATTCTTTTTCTGTTCTAATTTTGGGTACCCAATAGCAAATACGCTAACGATTATTTGTGATTTATTACAGCTATTTAGCCCTGCAAAGATGTTTCTTTTAGATCATTTTTGGTTGCAGAAGAAAAAAAGAATAAGATGCATCCAAGATCTCTGTCGTTCAGAAATGACCAAAAGTAAACTGTATGAGTGTTTCTCTTTTTTTCTTCTTATTTATTCTATGCTGGTCAGACAAATAAAGGTAATAACAAAACTACCGAACTTGAATGATCAATCTCATAGTCCAGAGAAAATGACAAAAACGAATCAGTCATACCGGAGAACTGGTGAATCGCAATGGTCCTGACTTGGTACAGGCATTTCAAACGAAATGGTGGGTTAAACCAGGTTTTATGGCGCCAAACCTCCCTCTTCCATTGCGATCTTAGGATCCGGTAATGACCATAGAACACAACATAGTTGTGAGACACAATAGGGATATTGAGGTGATCATAATAAGGACAAAATCATACATTTAATAGAATCGTTTTTTTTTTTTGTTTAATCAGAAAAAAAATCTGTAAAGAATCGATATTTTTAGTTTAAACTGACCTAAAATTCTGATACAGAGATAGAAATGTAAAAATATATACCCAAGCAACAAGTAATTTCTGCTAATTGTCTTAATCTTTAACAAGCCTTTCCAAAAGGTCATTGTTTCAAGTTCTTTTCGTCATTCGATGAAAGATACAAGGTTAATAAAAAATGAGGGAGGGGTCAGTTCTATAAAGGTATCTTATGAAAGAAACATAGATAACAATGGGGTGTCCGAATGTCAAAAGTCCTAACGCACAGAGACAAAACCAGAAAACATCATCGAGAACAGGACGAAAAAAACAAACAGGTTGAACATATAAAACACGGACACGCAAAAAAACCCCTACTGAATATCAATTAACAACGCAAACTCTTAATAGTCGTAACGAGAGTGAACTCAGGTTCTCCGGGAGAGTAAGTAGTTCCTGCTTGCTTTATCACACCCGTCGCATTGCCAACAGTCTATTCGGTTTGTCAAGTTCGGTAAAAAAAGACAAAACAAAACCATATGACAGACCAACATCTACACTCATCTGAGAGATCGAAATCCCGTATTTGTCTATAAGCGCATGGTGTCTTCAGTAAAATTTCTCGAGAGAAGACCGCAACCGAGGAGAAATATAACCCTGTTTTAGCAATATTTTTGTCCATAAGTGGCGCTCTGCTAAGAAAGTCGCCGAAGTCCCGTAAGCTCTGGAATAATAGACGATAAAGAGATACAGAAAAATAAATCAATTGAGATAAATAAGCTGGAGCGGACGGAATTCGCTATACAACAATGGAAGCTTAGTAGAAAGTTTTCCTTGAGAGTCCATTTCAAGATGTAGATCTTAATATGAAGCAGATTTCATGAAGTCCGTATTGTCCATGATTTCAATTTCCTGAGGATATATAAGGTGGAGAAAGTCACCAAATCGAGTATTGTTCAGTGAAAAAACATCATCAATATAACGGATAGTGAAATTAAAAAGGAGAGCTAGTATTATTTATCTAGAAGTGATTGTAAGAAATCTGCTTTATATGTATGAAAAAAACAATCAGAAAGCAAAGGTGCACAATAAGTGCCCGTTGGAATCCCTGTTGTTTTTCTGAAAAATACGTCCACCAAGCTGAACAAATATGTTGTCAATGAGAATATTGAGCAAATCGATTATTTGGTCTTCTGTATATATGACTAAGACACACCCGTGTTCATTTAATTGTAGGTAAATATGATCGTCTTGTTTATGGCCATCTTTGATGACATGGCCGCTGGACCTATCAAACATACCAAAACTCTATCTGCCTTATATTTTTGGTTGGTTTTTTTTTGCACTGCATTAAGAAACAAGCTATCGTTTTCCAATTTTCATTGTGGAATGTGGCCTTTGCATTTGACATTTTATGATACTTGTAAAAAACGATTATATTCGTTATGGAATACTTTATTATAGTACCTCATTTGATAGACTCGCAGAACCCCCGTTTTTGTTTCACTTTGAAATATGTACATTTGGTGATGCTTCCATACAAACGTTACCTAAGAGCTAGCTATGATGAGAAGGACAATTAGTTATTGCAAATACAGAGTCTCGTTATAAATGTCAACTCATTAAAACTGAATAAAAAAGCAATGAAATGAAAAGACAAGCATGACAAATTATGATAAAAGTGCGATAAGCGAAACAAAATGCCAAGCATATCAGTAGCGCCAAATGGGGCAGACGATAGGATCTGATATCACGTGATTTGGTTCCAAACAGATAGTCTGCTGCGTAATGTGATATCGTTTCTACACGGTTCCATACAATACATTAATTAATTTGATAGCATCATAATAGGAATGCCGCCAACATAGCTTTAAATTGAATTAAATGACTTTCACTGAAAAACTTGTCATGAAATAATTATAGAATAGTTTAATACAAAATGTATCCAGGACTTAGTGAATTCAAGCAGGAATTTGATGCAGAATATTTTACCCTCGATACTCGCATAGGTTTCTGTTTCGGAAACGTTTTAAGTTTACTTCCGTGCTGGCGTCACACTGTCCCGATTTTGACATACGATGGACACACGAATGTGAAAATTTCAACTTCGTGCGAAGTTAGTCCCGAACTTGCTAAAAATCAAAATCAAAACCGAAGGGTATACGATTAGAACCGATGGCTAAGCGATCGGAAAAGTAGCACATACGAATAGCTGCGAACCGATTACGATGTTGTTACGATGTTATCAAGATTAGTCGAGAATTAGATCCGAAGGAGACACGAATTTATACGACGGATGTACGACGTCGTTTTTAGTGTACGATGGGTCTACGAAGCATCACGATGGGTATAAGAAGTATGAAATATAATAACGCGATTTGCAATAAGATTATATAATTTAGTCTTTATAAATTGTTCTTTGCAGCCTCTAATTAGTATTTATGGATAACAAGTTAAAACGATGGCTCTCCAAGCAATCCCTGCTGTCCCTGATGTCGATCAGTAAGAGTAGATAAGACATTTGATCTAAAGCTTATATGTAGAACAAAAAAGATGACGCTACTTTATCTTGTATTGTTCGTGTGAGTTGACCGAAGCACACATAATCTGAAAACAAGAAGAATATGTTGTAACTATGTAGAAAGTTCAACAATTTTAGCTGTTGCGAACGATTCTTGAACGTTACCGGTCCTATACCGGTATAGTAACTTTAAAACGTTAAATTTTCACTTTGTATCCACTGTATTATTTATAAGCACCACAGCGATCAAGTATGTCGGTTCTGTATGGTGATACAACTCTTAATCATTCATTGTTTTGACGTGGGGTGTCGGATTTAGAACTGATGTATTTGATTCTTTTACATCAATCGATAAATGTTTCTTAGCTAGTTGTCAGTAACTTCGAGTGTTCTCAAGAGAGTTCCTCCTTGTCTTGTTGTTTTCGTACAGTATTTTGTCTTAGGTTCTCTCTTGTTGAATTGAACTTTTGTCGATTGAGTTTTACAGTGTGTTTTATATGTAGCTTTGTGCAAGCTTATCAATAGGGGGAAGGTTGGATCCAAAAAACTAGTTTAACCCCGCCACATTTTATATGTGCCTGTCCTAAGCCAGGAAACTTTGCCAAAGCCTTTGTTTGTCCTTGTCATTCTATGTTAACTGTTTTATGTCAAGAATTGAGTCTTTCGTTGATGATTTAGGGATTGGTTTTGATACTTTTGTATTGGATTATAAGTCTTGGGCCAATGCAAGACGGTAAGCAGTGACCTATGGTAATGTTGAAGACTGCTTGCTGTTTTCCGTTGTGATTTTTTGAATTGCTGTTTGTTTATGTTTGTTGTGTCGCGTACACTTATTCCACATCTCAATATCGTATATCTAAGTCCAAAGGTCCCATAAATATTTGCGGACCGAAACGGAAAGTAAACTTGATCTCAGTAACCCGTAATTGTGGACTGGCATACAGTACATACCAAAAAGCAGTTTAATAACTATAATTAAGGGTTAAGAAAAAAGTGTGGGAAACTGATATTTCAGTGAAATTCCAAAGTTCAAAGGGTCCTAACTCTGTAAAAAATTGCGGACCGGAACAACGCGTTAACTTGATCTTTAACTTATCATGGTAAGACTCACATACCAAAAATCAGTTTAAAGTTTAATATCTATATATGAGGTTTAAAAAAAAGTGCGAAAAAGTTATTGTGACAGCGAGACGGCCGGACCGGACAGACACACAAACGGGCAGACGGAGTGCAAACCTAAAGTCCCCATTCGGCATTTGTCGGTAGGGGACTGATAAAAACTAAAGTAAGTTTAAAATGTTTAAACCTTTATTTCTTATATTGAAATTTTAGTATTAAAAGGTGCCACAAAAGCCTGGACGAGGACGCGAAAAAGGGAAGCACCTGGCTGGAAAGAACAGGACGAAAAGAAAAGCGTCAGAAGATTCTATATCCAGACTGTCTCCGCTTTGTTTTGCCTTTTCTTCTTGTACTTTTGAGACTGATCATTCTAGTTTCATTTTTTTTTAAATTTCCTTTATCAATTTTTCGAAACTAAAAAAGTTATGAATAAAGAATTAATGAGGATACTTGTATCATAACTGCTGTCTTGTAAGTCTTCCTCCTGCTGCATTTTAATTATGAGGGGGAAAAACAGAGCTATATACATGTACTAACTTTTCTTTTTCTAAACGTTTTATTGTAACACGCCCCTAACTTAAATGGATTATTAAATGTCCCTGTAAGGCACTTTTGACACGTTTAATATTTTTTTTTACTTCAGAAATCGTACTGCTTTGACCAGTGCCGTGTTTCCATCTCCATGCCATTACTCTATGCCATTGCATTAGTTACGACGGATATACGAATACAAAGCGAGGTCTTTGCGACGCCGTGTTTCTTTCGCACCACCTTCGGAGAGCTTCTTGTTTTATTCGTGCCGCCATCGTAAGATAAATTAAGCCGACGATACATAGAAGGCAACACGAAATCAGAAGATGCTTTCACGAAGGCATTACGATAGAAAGGATGGATTAACGAACACAACACGAACAAGGACCTTCGCACGAACCTTCGGGAGTTTTTTAACATGTTAAAAAATTAGGAAGGCATTACGAAGTTGCTCCCGAAGTTGGAATATTTCAGCCGATGGTGCTACGATGGTAAAAGATGGCAACACGAATAGCGCGATTTGAATACGATCACTCCCGATTTTGAAAATATCCATAATCGTGTTTCCATCGGGGTCATCCCAGTTCGGTAGTTTTGTTGTTATCTTTATACAAAAAGAAAACCGTGAGATAGGTAAAACACTGTAAATGCAATCATTTATTCAAAATAAACAGCATGAACAGTTGCAACTGCAAACAAGGAACCATTCTTATAAGAAGAACAGGAAAAGTTGTCTGTATTCGGGGACCAGATGGATTGACTTGCCATTTCCACGCCCTGTCCCATACATTGACCAATCAAAACATTGCAAATTATCTTATAGCGGGGGAATCCCATTTTCTGTTTTTAATTTGTACTGATAAGTCACATGATAATTTTTTACATCTTTCTTGGTTGTATTTCTCATTGCGTAGTTTGTCTTCCAATATTTCCGTTACAAATTTTTCTACATTTTTTGCTTTGAAAAGTGTTCCTTCGTCCGGGTCGATTTTGTATGTGTTTTCCAGCATCACTTTTGGTTTTGTTTCCACGACCTTGAGTTGATGTTTTGTAAATCGACGCATGGTCATAAGCCCTGCCGCAATTCCTCTGAATGATGGTCTTTTCTTGAGCATGGCCAACGGTTGTTTTTGTTCACATTCCCTCGCTAATGATGCATTTGTACTTGACGACAGGGCCATCATTTTTAATCTAGCTGCTAAGTTCCCACTTTTATTGCTATCTTGCTCACACCCTGTTGGTAGATTGGGCTGCAAAATAGAGCAAAACAAATAGCTATATATAGAGAGAGCTTTTAAATACAAATGACAACAAAGTTCCAGACAATAAATTTTGCTACGCCTGACGCGTATGGTACATTTTGTAAAAAAAAAAAACACCCACAAAAAAACCGTCCAAGCTTAATGCTGCACACAAACATCCTTTGCTTTATATTATTTAAAACAGTAGAGGATTAAGTTGAATACAGTTGGGAGAACATTTAGGTCTATTTGCTTGTTTTCATGATATTTGAGTTCATAATTTTGAGATGAAAAGGGTTTTCTCTAGACTTTAATTACTGTTGCATTTGTACATTTAAAACTGTATACACGTACATGACATAGAAGCAATATCAACGAATATTAAAGAGAAATTCATAAGCCCGAAAAGACAAGACAAATAAAAAGTAAAATGCACAACATATATAAAAAAAAAAACATAAATTCAGCCATGTTTACCCTAGTTGAAACGTATAAACCCTTTAGTATACGACGGAATATTTGAGCTTTCATTTAAAAAAAAATGGCATCTGCATCATGATTCAAAATGCACAAAATATTGATACATGTACTTAATACGTGCCAGGTCCAGGTTAGAATTGGTCGTCTGAACCTATTTTAATATCAAATGTTATGTTGCTTTTATCTCCAGTTACCAATGAATCATTCAGTTAGCTGTTTTTGTTTGTTTGTGTGTTGTTTTTTTGCCTCCAAAGTATATTTTATGCATATGAATGAACAAAATATTAATATATTGGATTTACCGTGTTTTTTTTCTCAAGCTCCAGACCAGATAATATTACACATAATATCTCCCTACCTTTTCTACTGTAGCTGCCATTTTTTTGGTACCGATAAGCTGTCCGTGAATCTAAAAAAGGGAAAAATTTATACCGACAATAGATAATATAATGAAAAAGAAAAGAGGGAATTGAAAAAATGTTTCTCTCTGAATTAAAAAATCTCATAAATAATAGATTATTTTTACGTTAGCTGGATGATAAAAGAAAAAATGCTAACAAAAAGAAATAAAACTTTTTAAAAAGCCAGAAAATAATCCATAAATGGCAATAAAATCAGCCTTTTCTCAAAGCTGTGCAAAGAATTTTCAATTTGATAAATAATAGAAAACCAACATATTTTTTCTCTAAAAAGCCTCCGGATTTTAAAAAATATTTTTTTAACATATCTCGTATATCCTTCAAGATAAAGTTTTTTTTTTACAATTAATCAATCTTTAACACATAGCAGTCTCTCAAAATCGAGAAATGAGTTAAAGCATACTATCACAAACGAGTTGAAACAATAAACATAAACGTCGACTTTTTGCAATATAGTTCCATTGCTTGCCACAAACTTCTTCGCTGTAGAATTATCAAGCTCTATGCATGTGCGGAGTGTCGTTCGTCTTTGCTATGTGATATTGTCGTCGTACATATATGACCGCCCGAGGGCTCTTCGCTAAATTCGTGCCGCTAAGCGTTTAGGTTTTTTAATTGTGTTTCTATCGGGGACAAAATTGGCACAGTGTGATGCTAGCATAAATATTATAAATTTCTTCAAACTATAACTAATACTAGCCTACCTTATTTTAAAATGAATAAAATATCCACCAAAAAGCAGTTTTCTGTATGCTTTATCCGGTTGTGTCTCCTCCTTCTCTAAAGGTTATATCTATAATTTAAAATAGTGCCAAAAAATCATACATAATATATGAGAGTCAAGTAAAAAGAGCATTCATTTGAAAATCTTAAACGCATTAATTAGCCATATTATTACGTAAGTGACTTTTACCCCCTCCTTCACATTTAATGTTTAAAATGGATTTTAATTGTAATTGCGTAAGAATATTTAATTTTTAAGTAAGAAACAAGACGCATGTTATTTAAATTCACAAATTAAAAGATTTTCACAGATTATCTTTTACACAATTATTTCGTTATAAATATATTATTGATATAAATTTATACTTATTAATATAAATACTTGTCATAATCTTGACATTATTTTAAAGAAACTTTACATGACTGAAATCTGCAGATTAGGAACTGTCATATTAAGGAATCATTTATTTGAACGGTCTAGAAATTGACCATTGCTTAGAATATTTTAGATTGCTTTCATAAACAACTTATGTTGTGTGTTTTAACGTCTCACCACTTAAAATTCAGATATACAATTTTAAAATTATCAGTCTCATTAAAATCAAACCTTCAATGTCGCTCCCCCTTTTTTGTTATGTCCGCTCGTTGAAGCTTCAACGAGCGGACATAGCAAATAAAACCTTCAACGAGCGGACATAGCTTAAAAACCTTCAACGAGCGGACATAGCAAAAAAAAAGGGGAGCGACATTGAAGGTTTGATTTTAATGAGACTGACCTAATTTTATCTAATAGTGAGCATTTTGAATTATTTTTGTTAAGAAATATTTAATAAATGAATTTTCGCTATTACAGTCATTTAATGATATTGATCATTATGCTTTCGATACATGCTTTATGATTAGGTACCGGTTAATAGCAGTCAGTCCTATTTCTGAATCGCTTTCGACACCTGCTTTAACCGGGCATAGCTTTATACCAACCAATCCTGTGCCGGGATCGCTTTTGATACATGCTTTAACCCGGTACTCGTTTATAGCAACCAGTCCTATTTCTGAATCGCTTTCGACACCTGCTTTAACCGGGCATAGCTTTATACCAACCAATCCTGTGTCAGAATCGCTTTTGATACATGCTTTAACCGGGCACTGTTTTATAGCAACCAGTCCTATTTCGGAATCGCTTACAACACCTGCTTTAACCGGGAATAGCTTTATACCAACCAATCCTGTGTCGGAATCGCTTTTCATACATGCTTTAACCAGGCACCGGTTTATAGCAACCAGTCCTATTTCTGAATCGCTTTCGACACCTGCTTTAACCGGGCATAGATTTATACCAACCAATTCTGGGTCGGAATCGCTTCTGATACATGCTTTAACCAGGCACAGGTTTTAAGCAACCAATCCTATGACGGAATCACATCGACATCGTCAACAAAATATAATATTTTTTGATAGCAATGTGGTATCGCATGCCTAGCGATGAAGCATGAGTAAAAATAATAAATTTAAATAAATAAGAATAAAAAAACTTGACATGAATTTTGATGTTGTACATGTATTTTTTAATACCAATAGTATGAAAAGTACCATTTTTTTTGTGTTTTTTGTTTTTTTAGGGGGGTCCTTTTTCTATTTATCCTGTTCAATGATTTAAAATAAGCTACCACCTACATGTTGTACAAATTTACTAAACTAATTGAAACGTCGGCCAAGGTTAAGAAAGAATTGAAGAAGTTTGCCGTGTTTCTTGGCCATTTTTAATAATCATTCCAGGTCTATAATTGTGTTACTACCCTTATTGGAAAATACTACCAGATATTTTGTTCTGGTTTAATTGTTTTAAAAACACTACGTGCTTGTGGCAATCTAATTGCACGATTTCTATTTTAGTATTTCTAAAGTACATTGTATATAAATGATGCAAGCAGTTTGTGTGTCTGCGAGCAATATATCATTTACTTTGCTATTTGTTCTGTTCTCTTATTAGTTTTTTCATTTGTGGAATTGTACATGTCCCTTCTCTTTCAATGAAATGCACAATTTTCTGCTAATGCTTTCAATGAAGTAACGAGATGCTTTAAAAATCAAAAGAAATATCGAAGGTGGAATTAGAATATATAAGTTCATATAAAAAATACAAAACCAAAACACGACACTGCAATGACTTTACTAGATTGCAATTAGCAGTAAATAAAAGGTTATAACAAAACTACCGAGCCTGGAGGATCAATCCCGTGTATGTCCATGAAGAAAAGATAATGAGGCAAAAACAAACTGGAGAAATTGTACATCGCAATGGTCCTGACTTAGTACAGGAATTTCAAAATAGATAAAAATTAAACCAGGTTGTTGAATTTTAACAGTAGTCGATGGATGCTTCTTAGATACTAGCTGTCAGTAACTTCGAGTGTTCTCAAGAGAGTATCTCTAAGTCCCCTGATTTTCTTGATGTCCTTTTGTCTCAGGTTCTCTCTTATTGAATTGAACTTCTATCGATTTTATTTTTACTGTGTGTTAATTTGTGCTTTGTTATTGATTATCAATAGGGGGAAGGTTGGGCAAAAAAACCTAGTTTAACCCGGCTACATTTTAGATGTGCATATCCCAAGCCAGGAATCTTTATCAAAGCTAATGTTTTGTGTTATTTGTTTTTGAAGAGAGTCTTATATTGACACTCTAGGATTTGGCTTGAATCATATCTAGTTTATTTTCAATCCAAGGCCAATTGCGAAACAGCGAGCAGCGACCGCTGGTCACATTGAAGGTTGCCGACTGTTTTCCATTGTGAAATTTTGAATTATCGTAAATATTGCAGGTGATGTCGGGTAAACGTATTCCACATCTCATTATCTTCTATTAATGACGCCCAATCCCCCTCTTCCAATACGATCTTAGGGTCCAGTTACAGTGCTTACACAAAACATAACACAATTAAAACATACATTAAACAAAACTTGGGTGTTGTGGAAGGAAGGGTAATCTATGTAGTGAATCAAACAAAACTCGGGTGCTGTAAAAAGTAGGTAAGGTAGTGACGAGTTTGAAAAAAAAGAACTTAACATGTCGTGTCGCACCGTTTTGTACATTTTGATCGAACATTTTTTATGTAAAACAGCATTATTCCAACTAACTTTAATAGAATTATTCAGACTCATAGAAGAACCAAACATAACATTTAACGGAACATTCTTCATGATTAAATCAGACATTTCATTAATCAATGTTCAAATTGTTTTGTTTTTGAAAACTGTTGCTTTAAATTGGTTTTGCAATAGCCTGCGAAAATTACCGTCTCCCACTACCAAGGCCGTATCTAATTGAATGTCAAAGCTTCTTCCACGAACAGTTTTATTTCAGTTGTGAAAAATTAAATTGTGACTTAGCTTTATCTTACTTTATATTAAGCTACGCGTTGTTGGTTGATATATTCATTGGTTTTTGTTTTTTCGTGTTTTATGTGTTGTCTGTTTTTTCGTCTTGTCCTTGTTTGTATTAACTGGTTTTGTCTCTGCCCTTTCGGACTTTGACACTCGGATGCCCCATTGGTACCTCATGCTTCTTATATTATACCGGAATACATTCATTGAAACTTGATTTGCTAGTTAGACCGTGAAAACACCCGTACGGTATCTTTCTTGTTATTGCCAATGAACGTCAGTTACGTAGCGCTAGTACTGACCCGTCTTCCTCGAGAGTTCTATTTTTGTCCCCCGCCGCAACGCGGAGCGGGGACATAGAAATGCCGGGCGTCCGTCCGTCTTTCCGTCCGTCCTTCCGCCCGTCTTTCCGTCCGTCCGTCCGTCACACTCTTTGTAAGCGCTCTCAAGGCCAAAATTTTTTCGGATTTTCATGAAATTTATACCAAATGTTTATATCACAAATACCTTGGTCAAGTTCGAAAATCAGGATTTTTCAATAATTTTTGTAGGAGTTAGGGGACTTTGACGATAAAAAAAAAGACTCTGTTTATTTGCAAAACAGACCTTGTAAGCGCTCTCATCCCTACAGATGTTGACGGATTTTCATGAAATTTATACCAAATGTTTATATCACTAATTCCTTGGTCAAGTTCGAAAATCAGTATTTTTCGATAATTTTTGTAGGAGTTATAAGACTTTGACCATAAAAACGACTCTGTTTTTTTTAGCAAAACAGAGCTTGTAAGCGCTCTCATCCCTACAGATGTTGACGGATTTTCATAAAATTTATACCAAATGTTTATATCACTAACTCCTTGGTCAAGTTCGAAAATCAGTATTTTTCGATAATTTTTGTAGGAGTTAAGGGACTTTGACCATAAAAACGACTTTGTTTTTTTGCAAAACAGAGCTTGTAAGCGCTCTCATCCCTACAGATGTTGAGGGATTTTCATGAAATTTGTACCAAATGTTTATATCTTTACTACCTTGGACAAATCGACAATCAGCATTTTCGAATATTGTTTTAGGAGTAAGGGGACTTTGACCATAAAAATGACTCTGTTTTTTTTTTGCTAAACAGACCTTGTAAGCGCTCTCATCCCTACAGATGTTGATGGATTTTCATGAAATTAATACCAAATGTTTATATCACTTATTCCTTGGTCAAGTTTAAAAATCAGCATTTTTCGATAATTTTGTAGGAGTTGGGGTACTTTGACCATAAAAAGACTCTGCTTTTTAGCAAAACAGACCTTGAAAGCATTCTCATCCCTACAGATGTTGATGGATTTTCATAAAATTTATACCAAATGTTTATATCACTAATTCCTTGGTCAAGTTTAAAAATCAGCATTTTTCGATAATTTTGTAGGAGTTGGGGTACTTTGACCATAAAAAGACTCTGCTTTTTAGCAAAACAGACCTTGAAAGCACTCTCATCCCTACAGATGTTGAAGGATTTTCATGAAATTTATACCAAATGTTTATATCACTTATACCTTGATCAAGTTTTTACAATCAACCATGTTCAATAATTTTTGCTTCACCGGCGGGGGACCCTGGAATTCCATTCTGGTTCTTTTAAAATGGCTTGTGGTTTTATAATCCGTTTAACAAGTGGAACAGTTTATTTTTTGTTCCAGTATCATGAGTATGTCTTCCTTGTTTTTTCTTTTCTTATGGACATTTGAGATTGATTCTCCGAGTTCGGTAATTGTGTTATTACCTTTATTTAATAAGACATCTTATTGGGTTCATTAATCACAAATATTTGCTCCATTAAAATCTCTTTTTTTTGTGGGGTGTTTAGGCTCTACTGTTCGCAATTTGTATTTTTAGATCTAGACTTTTTAGCTAAAATATTATTAACTATTCGCAGCTCTATGATTCAACGATTTCAACTCTTTCCATACGCTTTTCCACAACAATAAAACATGAACATTATGATTTAAATTGAACAAGTCAACGTGAGAAAACTTTACAGTAAATAACAGAATGGACCATAAATTTATGACAACTTCAATAAAAGATGGGTTTGTTTATCAATTTATTTTAACTTTATACGAGTTGAGATATGGATTGCATTATCATACTTTTACTTGTTGTTAATTTATGACGAACGCTAATAGCAAAGTACTCTTACTTCTGTTTCTTTAACTGCTTTTTGATTTGGTAATAAGTTCCTATGCTGACAACTGACCTAGGAAACACTCACTAAAAAGGAAAATTTCATAACATACGTTACTCAAAACGATGGTACATAAATTTATTGCTTCCTTGTTTTAATTAGTAACGTATAGGCAATCATTCTTCCTCACCAGTAACGTAGTAATCTATTCTGCCACTTGGGTGAGAGCATTATATTTATATCGTTGAGTAAAAGCATGGTTTTAGGTGCGTTATTGCTGTTTTACTATAATAGTTAATGAAACTATAATAGAAACTGTATCACTTGTCAAAATAAAGAATACGTGTTTGCTGTAGCATTAAAGCAGACTGTTTAGTGTATATACATGTTGACCACAGATGTAACAGTTCTTGTAAGGTGTAACGCTCGATATAGTAAGTCACGTTTCCACTAATAGGGGGAACATCTAGAAACTGCTTTTCAAAATTGCATACAGTCTAACCTTCCTTAAAGGGCACCTGTATATTGCAAATCACTGCCTGTAAAGAGCACCTAAAAATATCCCTTTATTAACAACACAACCATAAGGAACCTTATATAAAGGGCACCTGCTTATAAAGGGCATGATTTTGTCGTCCCATGGCTGTCCTTATTATTTAGGTTTGACTGTGTGTGCAATTGTTAACATATTTGACTAAGCTTTCGTTTGTCTTTTTGATGTTTTCTGTTCATTGTTTTAGAAGGGGGTCTATCTGTGACTATTTCAGAACTGTGTTTGAATTATATGCTTTTTATTTAGACCATGGGCCAATTGCAGAACCGCGAGCAGCGCCTTTGCTGTCGGTTGTCCATTGGGGTTTTTCCTGAATTGTCACTTGATAGTGGGCTGTGTCGCGTACACTTATTCCACATCTCATTATTTTCTTTATATGTATGTTGCAACAATCAGGAACTGCTTATCCTTCCAGGGTTATCTGAGTTTACTCTCCTGATATGACCTTCATATTACTCATTGATAACATGATATAGGCAATGATTCGGGTTTTGCTCTTTTTTTTCACGCAAACACGAATTGAAAGAATATTTGGTATATTAGAAATCATATTTGTTAGAAATCTTTATTTTTAGAGTATTTTCTTCGCCACTTCTACCAAAAATTTATTTGGTTTGTAGAAAATCAAATTCAATTTTTAAGTAAAGCCCTGGGGTCGTTGTTCGATGTGTTGATCTTTCTTAACATGTAAATATATCATTTCAATTTTTACTATGTTGGTATTTGTACAATCTTCAAAGAAGCAAATATATTTTTCATTCCTGACTGTAAAGTTTGAGTGACAATTCTTTTTAGGTTAAAAGATTTTCTTTTAATTTCCCGAAACCTAACAACCGTTCTGATTTTATTTCAGACTTCATTGTTTAAAGGATTCTATATATATAATCTGGTTATCACGTTATCTGCGTCCCGGAAGTAAAGTCTAAAAAGGGACTATGAAGGTTTAGCAAATAATTTACATAACATCGAATCACGAAAGCACAACAACGTACCAATAGCAGGAAAGATTTCTTAACAGGTCGAGTCATCTAGATTTCACTTGACCTATCTATCAATCAAACTTTTGTAAAATTGACCATTCAAATGGGAGAAAATGGTAAAAAAATTTTCGACGTTTTTATAAAAAAAGTTCTCAGCATTTACATATTTTCTTTAATTTCCTCAATCATATTTTGTCCATACCAAACATTTTTAGTTTTAAACGTTATTTTATTTGGCATGGTAAATTCTCCTTATAAAGTAATGTTATATTCCCCATTTTGAATTTTTTTTCACTCGGTGCATTGGTCATTGGACAAAAACATAACACTAAAATTTCCCTGCTGGTCATTGTTCCTCGGGGGAAAATTTGTGTCCTATATTCCTTAACTTTTTATCTGATATTGATGCAAAAAGACCAACTATTTTTTTTTCACCGCTCATTTTTAACATTTGTTCAGAAAGTCATTTTTGTTGAATTATTTTGTAAAAAAAGCACGTGTTGGTGATCGTAGTTATTTTATATTCTCTCAAAAACCATTGGTCAAAATTTGATTAGAAGATTTGATTCTTCGACCTATTTAAAGGGAAGATGAATGATGCACTCGATAGACAGAACAAAACAGGGACGATTCGAATTCCTTTTGGGAAGAAAACAAATGATTGAGTGTTAAGGAACCAATTAGGCGGGTCAACCCAGTCCTTCAACGTGAGTCGAACGGCTTTTTTTTAAAACGTCAAAACAAAAGAATTGAAAATTCTAATAAAATACCAAATAACATATAATGATAGTGTAAATTCTATATTTGTATGAATAATACTTCTTTTTCATATAATTGATTTCAGCAAAATTGACGACTTGGAGTTGAACTCAATCATTACACTCAAAAGTAAAAAAAAGGAAAAAAAGATAACTTTGGTAATAACATGCCATTTGCAACAATAAAAAATGTTTCAGATGAAAATGTCCTTTAGTGCATACATACAGACTTAAAAGTTCCCTTAAAACTGTTCTGAAAGTAACATCCCGTTTTTTATATAAACTTTGTTGCTGCTTAAACGAAAATTCCTTTTGGTTCTATTATCGAGCAAAACTGCAATTACAAGATAATAAATCATGCTTTGATCCTTGGTTTGTAAATCAAAGTTATTCCGGAGAACGTCGGTAAAGATCGATCAGCGGAAATGTGAAACAAAATATATGATTGCAACAGGAATTGAATAAATGTTCGTAATTAACTCACAGGTCGACTAAAACAAGATAAGAACTACAGACATCGATTTGCAATTAAAATTTACCTGTCGTTTTATTTATTGAATTTTACCTTAGGTTCATATTGTACTTTTATTCACTTAAAAGCCATCGGCTCATTGAACTGTCCGACCACACCTCACCTACGCACCCCCTACCATCCTAAACCTATTTAACCATTGGGCAAACAACACATTATCATTATTGCCTCTCTAATTAATTAATATGTTTTGTTATCACTTAAAAGGAACAGAGAGATTAATATTATTATACATATCCTTCCCAGCGTGAACTCAGTTCTACCGTTGAGTTTTGTCATATAAATTGAATTTGAATGCTATAATGAAACTCCAAACAAATTACAGAAACACTGAAGCTGTTTCTAATTCTCATTGGTTAACTGACAATTTTATTGATCCAATGGGAGAAGCTGTTTTATTCATGTATCTCGTGCTATTCATTATATTAGCTTTGCTTTGATGATTTGTGTTTATTGCGATAGAAGCTGACGGTGCTACATTGTACACGGTCTTCCAAAAGTGCCTCATCGTCCTCAAAAGTCATTACTTAACCATGCAAGGACTATTCGGGACTTTTATTATACTGACAACTGCAACACTTACAGGTATGCATAGCAATCATTAGACTTGGCTCTGTTAACTTTTTAAAGTTAACTTGTTTGTTAAACTTTGCAAATTTAAAACTTTTGTATAACAAGATATTGCACATCAGTGGTTTTGTGGTTGCATTTATCTTTGGTCGACTTTGCAAAACTGTTAGCGAGCTTTAAGCGTTGATTTAAGGTTTATCTCATCTGTTTTGTGGTATATATTTAACACCCCAACGTTATGTGTTGTTTATGAATAGTACGAAAAGCAAGACAACTAGATTTTAAAACTTAAAAGTCCCTTTGGTATTTTCTAATTAAACCTAATTGTCCCTTTGATATTTCTATAGATTTTTCTACTTTTAATTATTAATTCTAAAACCGTAAAAGTAACTTAGCTTTAACATATGGCAGTAGATTATACAAACCAATACAGATATTTTTAAACGGTTTTACAATTGTCCTCTTTACATTCTTGTTCATTTATGCAAGGGGTATCTGATAAGAAATTTGAGCCAAATGCATCATATACATGTAATTGTAAGTCAGATACGATACTTTTCTGTAATTTTGTGTTGGTAGAAGATTGAACTTAGTAAGACTTGTATTTCCTTAGACAAATTTTATCGCGATACTAATAATCCAAACATTTTTTTCGAAGTATTTTATTATGATAGTCTGATAGTTATATCATTGATGAAGGCACAAGACTAGCCAGACTTTAGATATTTAATCGTTATGGTATCTCCCACAATTGTAACATTATAGTTACCATTTATAATACATGTATTTTATTGTTTATCTTGCATTTATGCATCACTGTTTTCTGAAATGTTTGAGAGGCTACCCCTTGAAATATTCATAATATATAGCATAACAAAATTAATCGCTTAATCTACAAAGGTACTTTGCATTCAAACAAATAAACCCGAATTTATATGTATTCAGGCTTTGCAGTTCTTTTTTGTTTTGTTTATCACAATAACTAGCTTTAACCTTTTTGACTCAAGACTGAAGCCTACGTATAATGGTTTAATTCTTTGTGATGCTCTTTTGCACTCCCATGTTCTCCCATGACACATTGCGCAACACTTTACGTCGGTAATAAAAATAAATTCGAAGTAAAATTCCTATTTACTCAAATAACATTGTATACTCACAGACTAACTGATAAATTTATTTGAATCTGTAATCTCGACGGAGTAATTATCAACATTTTAAATGTCATTTACAAAACCTTAAGTACCTAGAGTGTCAGTATTCCCTTTTCTTTTTCGATTAAAATGTCATATTGAGCATCGTAAGAATCTATTATACTCTAAATACGTATATTATATATTTTTTTTTTGTAAAAGTCAGAAAATGCAGAACTTTCTTTGAGTTTACAAGTCAACTATTTGTAGATTGATTGGACTGTCGAAAATCCTCACAAAGATATACACTTGTTGTTTAAATAAATGTTATAACAAATTTACCGTAGTTGGGGGTCTCAAATGTCAGAAAAAAAAAAGACAAAACAAGACAGACATACCGGGAAAATTCAAAAACGCGATGGGACTGACTTGGTACGAGCAGTTAACAGATATAGTGGGTTAAACCAGGTTGTATGGCGCCTAACCTTCCTCTTTTAATCGTCAATACACAAGGTTACTCCATTTGCCATGGTATTCCTTTGCTTTTTACAATCCAATGAAATACTTTCTTCTGGTAAAATACCCGTACACTTGTAGCCTGTAAAATTTTTTATGCTCTGTATTTTTTTAATCTTGATTATCATTATTGTACTAGAGCTACTGAAACGTTTACGATGAAAAACTAAAAGATAATTTATATAGGAAAAACAACTATTCTTTAAACATACAATTTTACTTTTAATGTAAATAGAACACTGATGGTACTGGTATTAGAAAAAGACAAACCTTAATGCTTTAGCGTGGATTGCAAAATATTAATAAAACAAGTATTCCTTTAATCTACAATAATGTTCTATGCAAAAACTGAGAAAACTTCAAAACAACACAATCAAAGTATTATTAAAGAAATATATTCATCGTGCAAACATAACTAAGGGCCAATATAAACAAAGTTTCTATATCCTTTGCGCTTCATCTGACCATATTACATGCGTGAAAGCTGATGAATCTCGATGTAGTTGTTATGAGAAACGTAATCAAAATAAAAGCAAAATATAGCGTCGTAAAAAGTTCTGTTTTGCCTTTTGATGTTACATTTCCTAATTAAGTGTGAAGAGTAAATATCATATATTTAAATAATTTCCTTGGTATTGATGTTATGTGATTGCTTTTGACAATTATTTTATGCATTTCAATGACATATTATTTTCCAATATTTAGAAGCAGTGTTGTAATTTAATAATGATGCTACACTGTATTTTGCTAAATAGATATACTATAAATTCAGAATGACGCGACAACTGCACGAAATCTTAATATCAAGGAAGACTTTCAACAAGGCTCTATGACAAACGTGATGACTTCAACTTTCCAATCGTCAGCTTTCCTTTCTTGTGTAGCAACATTCCGTCCGCTCCAGCTTGTGGAGTATATGTATCTCAATTGATTCGTTACTCCAGAGTGTTTGGGACTTATGTCGATTTCCTTAGCAGAGCGTCACGTCTGACGCAAAAATTGCTCACACAGGGTTATGTTACTCCTAGGTTGCTGTCTTCAATCAAGAAATTTTACGGAAGACATCATGCACTTATAGACAAATATGGGATTTCAATCTCTCAGATGAGTGCAGATGTTGGTATGTCATAGAGTTTTGTTTTGTTTTCCTTTACCGGATTTGACACTCTGAATTGACTGTTGGCAACGCGACGGGTGTGATATAGCAAGCAGGAACTGCTTACTCTTCCGGAGCACCCGAGTTCACTCTTGTTTCGACTGGAGTTCGAGTTGTTGATTGATATTCAGCTGTTTTGTGTTTCCATGTTTTACATGTTGTCTGTTTTTGTCCCGTTCTTGTTGGTGTTTACTGGTTTTGTCTCTGCCCTTTCGGACTTTTGACTTTCGGATACCCTATCGGTACCTCTGCTTCTATCAAGCTTATGGTATAACTGGATATTATAAAGTTGAAATATAAAGTTGGTTTATCTTCCAAGATTTTCTATTTACATATTTTAAATATAACGTTTAGCCAAAACATACTATCTTAACATATATTTTTGGTTAAAAATGTTATGAATTCTACGTCAGATTTGCAAGAAATCAGTACTGTGCTGCTATTTGTATCAATATTTTGTGAAACTCCACCATTCTTTTTTCTTTCTCAGCTCATACATTTAAGTTTTAAATATTAATATATAAAATGTCTGAACAAAGGACATACGATCATGTGTTAGAATATATTGTTACCTTACATTCTCATCAGTTGCATAGAAAAGTAGAACTTGAAACCCCCAATGGACAAATAAGTCATCCAAAAACAATAATGTCATTTTTTAACGACGACAATGTATAAAAATGTGTTCACCTGATCCAGAGAAGTAGATCCTTATCATCGGGATCAGCAAAAATCTAATTAAAATGGATAGCTAAATTGACAATTTTTAATTAACATCTATTTATTTTGAATGGTTGAACCCAATTAGATCATGTTTAAATACGTAATCTGATTTTGTACAACACAAGAAACGACGTAAAATCAATGTAAAAGTCATCTGTTCTTTGTTTACCATTCAAGTTGTCTCGACCTCTGTAAATAATAATTTGAATCAGTAAGTCGAGATTGTCAATGACGTTTTTGTCACTTAAAAGAAGGCTTAAAATTACAAACTATATAGAAAAATACCTAAAACAGAAGTTTTTCATGAGAAAAACTTCGTTTTCATATCCAGATTGAAACGGTTGTCAGTGATGGTTTTGTAAATGATTAAAAAACAATTAATTAAATAATTAAAACAAATAAAAAAAAAGCTAATTTGAGAAACTGGTAAAAGAAAGACTAGATAATTGAGAAAAAGTATGACCCTCCAAAAATAAGTCATATCAAAATTTAGCCATTTAAGTTTTTCGTGGAAAAAATCCTCAAATGATAAACCGTACATTTTTATTACTGATAAACAGTTGTGTTCGGCTTAAATGTTGTAAGTTTTAACTGAACTTAAAATTTTAACATCACTATAAGTGATCTTGTACACGCTGTTCAGGTTTTAATATTGACCCAAACATTTACATAGGACATTTCTTATTAAAACAATCAGATTAAGAGAACAAATGACATTCAAAATGCTCAACTGTCTGAGCAACAGCAACACAACTGTTCATTTTATTGGAGAATGTTAGGCAGATAAAGATTTATTGGAGAGTGTAAAGCACATATCGGTTCCCCAATGGTCAGTAATATTCCACTAATGATTGCTAAAAAGCACAATTTTTTCAATTCTTTATATTAATGGTCAACAGACCTACGTAGACCTTTCATTCTGTCGCTTTGTTTAAACATTTTGAAATTGACACGCAAGGAAGACTTTCACTAGATGTAGAGGGCTATGACAAATAAGATGACATCAACATTTTGTTCATCGAATTTCCCTTCAGCAACGTAATGTGCTCCAACTTATTCTTATTGCATATACGTGTCAACTTTTACGAAGTTAGACATACAAGGGATGTATTGCAACAGACAAGTTATTCTTCCAGAGCGACTAAATTTACTATTTCGCTTTCTAACGTTATCTGTGCCTTGTGTTCCTAAGTAGAATCATTGTCTGGGGTGTCTATTGTTTTATCTTTTCTCCATTTTGATCGTAAAAAGCTTAAAATAACACAGCTTTTCCCTAGGAACAACTCGGATCAATCTATCTCTCTTAAAGAATCTAAACTCGTGTCTAAAACCCATCCATTTTATGTCATGACACAAAACGATTGAATATATTTTCTGTAAACTGACATGATTGTTCATATTAACAACAATTCTAAATTGTTCTATTCCAAATAAAATTACATTTCTGTACAGACTTAAAATAAATAGTTTCATTTTGTTTGAGTAATTGTCAAGAAAAAACTGGTTCTTGTCACGGAAAATGTTCAGACATTTATAGATTAATATCAAATAGCAAAAGAGAAACGCACCACAGGAAAAAAACTTAACTAATGTCTTATTTGATAAATAATGCAATAAAATTATCAAAGTAACAATGGCAATGTGTAGACATATCATTTTTAATTGTTACAGTTGCATAAAAACAATGTTTTGGGTTGATAACAGTGGTTAAAAAAAACCTGGTTGCAAAATAATATCATTGACCATGATCTCAAAAATATATTCCGACTTAAAGCAGGTGTTTAGTTATAAAACGCCGACAGCATCAACTTATACATACCGAGGTTAAGAACAGTGGGATGGTTTGTTCTTTTTAGGATTTGTTAAGCATGAACACTTAAACATTCAAATATGACCTAAATGAACGAAACCTATTAAAAAACAAACTTGAACCGTGATGGGATGACGTGAGGTCTTAAACTTTTCTTTGATCAAACAACACCTTTAGTAGATTTGAGCACTTTCTTGATTATCGTTGCTTCTAATCCTACACTGTTGTAAATTTTTGATGAATTGCAGCCATTTTCCGGGAATTAGTTTATCAGCTCGAATATATAAGTCGATCTTTTCTGAAAAACGTAGTCGGTAGAATGATTTTGGCTTCAGATTTAGGTAAACAAAAACGATATATTGCAATAAGAAGGAATTGCTTGCATTTATGGTGTTCCAGGTCCTACTCTCGTTATGACAAGGCCTTGTTATCATTTTGTCTACTCATTCCTGCTGTTTTCGTACGTGTTTACATGTTTTGTCTTTGCCTTATCTGATATTTGATACCAGAATGGCTTATTGGTTCCTCTTTGCTTCTATTAGAAATCGAATCAGCAAAGAAAAAGCATTTCAATGTCCATGAAAGGAATTAAAACCAATGAAAATCCAGGTTACGCTTTGGCTGTAGCATATTAAAAACCATTCTACAAATATTGTAGGCAGTTGAAAGATTATTTTGATTTAAACATGGTCTACATGCCTGGATACATTCGTACGGTATTGGTTCAATGATATTGCCACTTACAGCATACGTGGAACTCTATAACAGCCTTCTATATCTAAAATATGCCTTAAAAACGGGCAAGGCAGTCATTTGGTTGACCAATTCGAATGTTTTATGGCTCTTGCTAATGACATTAAAATCATGTACAGAATGATACAGTTTTGCAAAATCTTTTAGATTTAAACTTTCAATGTTCATTAGGAGGCAGTTTGCAATAATTTATGCTCTTCACAATTAGTGCCATTCGGTTAATGTTCTACAATTATTGCAGCCTAGCGTTATTGCTATTCATACAGCTTCTCATACTTCAATACCAATGGAAATATTTCTCCTGATACTGTGCCGATATATTCATGTTGGTTTAATTAGCTGATGAATTTTGAATTAATCAAGACCATAAAGAGTCCATAAAATTGTATTTAATACCAGTCAGGCACAGGTTTTCACGAAAATTTAGAATGATTAGTTCATCTTGAACAAAGACGAGGTCTGATTGCAAGATAATATACTTTTTTGACATATGAGAGACTCATGAAGACGTCATATAAATATAATCCTACTGCCAAAGGCAGTTACAAAGCACAACCCTTACAATTTTAAGGTGAATACAAAATGACGAACTCTAAGATAAAGAAATAAAATATGTTGCACTGTGGCTTGTGTATAAATAGTTGTTTTAAAGGTTTTATGTATTTATATTTCGTATTTAGTTTTTACCTTTTAAATGTGACTTCACCATCCATTTATTTATCTTATAATGATAAATCTCAGATGTCTCATATGTACATTATGGTATTCTTAGATTGGATTTATTCTCATATTATTTGTTCTCTATTATTTTCGGTTTAATAAATAAAAAATAATTCGGTTTGATATTAAAGTTTACTTTAATTTTGAATGTGCGTTTGAAATTCCACAGTTTTTTTTTATATTAATTGCAGAATATGATACCTGTGTTATATGGTAATTTATTTCCATTTTCATATCTGCATTTTCTACATGCTATATGAGTTTGATCTAATAGGTTTTGTCTAGTATGTTATAAAAAGCGACTAACCTCTAAACGTTATTAAATTAATATGTCTGCTTTTATGTAATGTGGAAAGTCCATTCGGGAATTGTCTTTGCATGCTGCATAGAATGAGAGTAGAAGTCGATTCCTATGTGAACTAAAGAGTATTTAAAAATAAAATTTTAGTCTGCTGGTAATACAATTATTTCCCTTGTCTATTGAATATTTAATGCAGCGTGGGGTGCGTCGTCGGGGTTACTTTGTGTTCAATAAAGCTTGGCATTTGGTACATCTTGATAACTGCTCAGTAAAGTGTGGGATGCATCGTCTCTCTGTCGGGGTTGCGTTGTTGGTTTTCTCCTACAAATGCATGCATAATCAATGTTTAACTAGTTTTAATCAATCTTTAATTGTCTCTCGAACAAAAGGTTTTAGAGGTGTATCAATGCGGCAACCAAATGTCGTAAAATATAACACAAAAAAAATAAACAAAGTATACCACAAACCAACACCTGTTTAGTGTATTGCAAGCTATCATCTGAAAGATATAAATCCCGTATTTTTCTCGAGTGTCGAAAACATATTTTTTCATATTTATAATTTATCAAAGTACTTTTTTTTCAACATTATGTTCAGAAAAATTTTAAAAATATATCGTCATTAACGTTTTAATTTCTGTTCGTTAAGCTAACGTTATATTAACGTTACTAAATTTTCAGCCAAATTTAATAAAATAAATCCAATGCAACGTTAACAGAAGAATCATTTTTTTTTGGATAGTAAAAATAAACATAGTAATAAATTGTAGTATACAGCAAGAGAGAAATGATATGACAGGAAAACAGGATGCTGATCAAAGGATATACGGACAAATCTGTGCACCATTGGTATGCAATGGATGCTCACATTCCTCAAGGTTCCTTGAGAGAACGAGGGAAACATTTTTCAAGATACGCCAGCCTATATTTTGTATATTGGTAGCAATTTTATTTTAATACTTATAAAACATGGGAGTAAATTCAAACAATATCATTATTGGATTTGGATTGGAATTTTATTTCATTATACACTGGTCAAATCCAATCTGGTAAGAAAAGAACCGACCCCTCATGGTAAAAAAAAAGTTAGAACAAATTTATTGCCACTCAAATATGGGTAACAACAGCACACTCAAACAACACCAGAGCACTATATTTTTTTTTTACGTTTCAGATTGCAGCTCACCATGGCACGAATGGTGGATGTACGAAGGGGTTTCTGGTATGTAATCAGTTAAACTGATTAATCATAACGTTAATTTTCGTTAACTTTTCATGTGAATTTCACTTTAAAACTGATTTCAGCAGAATTTTAGATGAAAAAAAATTCCTACATAACTTAACAATCCAAACATACGCGAGCATGTTCGAGCTTTTGGATTTGAGTACTTATCATTCAATACTTTTGGTTTTTGACCTTCCAATGTTTTGATTCAAATGTTGCTAATAAGAGGTTACTCCTTGAAATATCAATACACAGCAAATTAACCGTTTATTACCCGTATTGGTATTTGTATTATGGCCATTAAATGTTCAAGTGATACTGAAACGTAATTACTCCAGCAGTTTGCGTACCTATGACTTTTGATTACACAAAGCTATATCCTTTAAATCTTTATTACATTATTCTACCAACTGTATAGACCAAAACTATCAATAAAAATAATGTATTTGAAAATTTTAAAACATTTTTTTTATTTCTTCAAAAACATTGGAACAGTGATAAGACTTAGTTTTGCATGTTTAAGAGTGTCGCTAACAATTTGATAAATGTAATCAGCAACCACTCTAAACATGCCACAATTTGAACATAATTCATGAATATCATTGCATAATGAAAAGCTTCTAATCACTAACAAGTCTTTTACTCCCAAGAGGAATCTGTACTCAAATTGATAAATTGAATTTATTGCTGCCAATGAAAGAATTTTATTAGATTTTAAATACTTTTGATTAGACGAAGGGGATTTTTTTCATGACAGATAATCTAAATCAATTGATACAAAGACAAGTTAATATAAAGTTCTGTGTGTTAAATGTTCCACGAGGTTTTATTTGTTTCCAATAGAAAACCATAAATATGTCTTTCTGTGTTTAACATGAGTTAATAATGGAATAGACGATTATAGATTGTGGCTTCTGATATAAAGTATAGGGTACTTGGTACTTTAAATGTCTGTAAATGATTCTTATAGCAGTGTTGATAAAATAAAGGCCTCGACAGATACCAACTTTGTACTGTGCCAGGGTAAATCTATGTGCTGTTGATGAAAGGTTACTCCTTGAAATATCGATATACAGCATAACCAAATTAAGCGTTTTTATATCCGTTTTGGTATTGTATTTTGAATGCACATCGACTGTTACCTCCAAGTTTAATCTTTTATTTCATCAAAAAGCTACTATCATGGCACTGTTTTGGGGAGGGGTGATTTTGGTAGAAAAATGCACTTTCATATAAGTTAAGTTTATCGATCTGACTTGTTCAATGATAAAAGAGAAGCAAAGGTGTACCAAATGGGTAATCAGTATCATAAAACCGTAAAGACAAAGACAAAACCGGCAGACAAAAAATCACCACAACAAAACAAACCACATTACAACATAAAACACACACACACATAACAACAAAACCGCATTCAGCAACACAAACTCAAATCGAAACCAGAGTGAACTCAGGTGCTCCGGAAGATATATTATGAAATTATACACCAAAAAACTACAAATAAAAAAATATCACAGGGAAGCTTTTAAAAGAAACTACATGCAAAGAAATCGTTGCAATAAGATCATGAAAATTTAAAGTTGCGATTCAGAAGTACATCTAATAATAATAATTATAGTTACATGAATATTTAGGTAATTACTGGAATTCTATAATTTTTTCTAGGCCCCCATAATTGGGGTAAAATTAACACAAACTGGTTGCTATGCAGCAGGGGAAAGAACCAATCACCAATCAATATAGAACCAAAGGACTTGCTGTTTGATCCTGGCTTAAACAATATCCATCTAACGGGTAAACAGGTAGTTATACATGCACGTCACTTTCTTTGTACCAATCAATATAGAACCAAAGGACTTGCTGTTTGATCCTGGCTTAAACAATATCCATCTAACGGGTAAACAGGTAGTTATACATGCACGTGACTTTCTTTGTACCAATCAATATAGAACCAAAGGACTTGCTGTTTGATCCTGGCTTAAACAATATCCATCTAACGGGTAAACAGGTAGTTATACATGCACGTGACTTTCTTTGTACCAATTAATATAGAACCAAAGGACTTGCTGTTTGATCCTGCCTTAAACAATATCCATCTAACGGGTAAACAGGTAGTTATACATGCACGTGACTTTCTTTGTACCAATCAATATAGAAACAAAGGACTTGCTGTTTGATCCTGGCTTAAACAATATCCATCTAACGGGTAAACAGGTAGTTATACATGCACGTGACTTTCTTTGTACCATTACAAAGGACTTGCTGTTTGATCCTGGCTTAAACAATATCCATCTAACGGGTAAACAGGTAGTTATACATGCACGTGACTTTCTTTGTACCAATCAATATAGAACCAAAGGGCTTGTTGTTTGATCCTGGCTTAAACAATATCCATCTAACGGGTAAACAGGTAGTTATACATGCACGTCACTTTCTTTGTACCAATCAATATAGAACCAAAGGACTTGCTGTTTGATCCTGGCTTAAACAATATCCATCTAACGGGTAAACAGGTAGTTATACATGCACGTGACTTTCTTTGTACCAATCAATATTGAACCAAAGGACTTGCTGTTCGATCCTGGCTTAAACAATATCCCTCTAACGGGTAAACAGGTAGTTATACATGCACATGACTTTCTTTGTACCAACCAATATAGAACCAAAGAACTTGCTGTTTGATCCTGGCTTAACCAATATCCATCTAACGGGTAAACAGGTAGTTATACATGCACGTGACTTTCTTTGTACCAACCAATATAGAACCAAAGGACTTGCTGTTTGATCCTGGCTTAACCAATATCCATCTAACGGGTAAACAGGTAGTTATACATGCACGTGACTTTCTTTGTCACCAATCAATTTAGAACCAAAGGACTTGCTGTTTGATCCTGGCTTAAACAATATCCACCTAACGGGTAAACAGGTAGTTATACATGCACGTGACTTTCTTTGTACCAATCAATATAGAACCAAAGGGCTTGCTGTTTGATCCTGGCTTAAACAATATCCATCTAACGGGTAAACAGGTAGTTATACATGCACGTGACTTTCTTTGTACCAACCAATATAGAACCAAAGGACTTGCTGTTTGATCCTGGCTTAAACAATATCCATCTAACGGGTAAACAGGTAGTTATACATGCACGTGAATTTCTTTGTCACCAATCAATATAGAACCAAAGGACTTGCTGTTTGATCCTGGCTTAAACAATATCCATCTAACGGGTAAACAGGTAGTTATACATGCACGTGACTTTCTTTGTACCAATCAATATAGAACCAAAGGGCTTGCTGTTTGATCCTGGCTTAAACAATATCCATCTAACGGGTAAATAGGTAGTTATACATGCACGTGACTTTCTTTGTCACCAATCAATATAGAACCAAAGGACTTGCTGTTTGATCCTGGCTTAAACAATATCCATCTAACGGGTAAACAGGTAGTTATATATTCACGTGACTTTCTTTGTACCAATCAATATAGAACCAAAGGACTTGCTGTTTGATCCTGGCTTAAACAATATCCATCTAACGGGTAAACAGGTAGTTATACATGCACGTGACTTTCTTTGTACCAATCAATATAGAACCAAAGGACTTGCTGTTTGATCCTGGCTTAAACAATATCCATCTAACGGGTAAACAGGTAGTTATACATGCACGTGACTTTCTTTGTACCAATCAATATAGAACCAAAGGACTTGCTGTTTGATCCTGGCTTAAACAATATCCATCTAACGGGTAAACAGGTAGTTATACATGCACGTGACTTTTTTTGTACCAATTAATATAGAACCAAAGGACTTGCTGTTTGATCCTGCCTTAAACAACATCCATCTAACGGGTAAACAGGTAGTTATACATGCACGTGACTTTCTTTGTACCAATCAATATAGAAACAAAGGACTTGCTGTTTGATCCTGGCTTAAACAATATCCATCTAACGGGTAAACAGGTAGTTATACATGCACGTGACTTTCTTTGTACCATTACAAAGGACTTGCTGTTTGATCCTGGCTTAAACAATATCCATCTAACGGGTAAACAGGTAGTTATACATGCACGTGAATTTCTTTGTACCAATCAATATAGAACCAAAGGGCTTGCTGTTTGATCCTGGCTTAAACAATATCCATCTAACGGGTAAACAGGTAGTTATACATGCACGTGACTTTCTTTGTACCAATCAATATAGAACCAAAGGACTTGCTGTTTGATCCTGGCTTAAACAATATCCATCTAACGGGTAAACAGGTAGTTATACATGCACGTGACTTTCTTTGTACCAATCAATATTGAACCAAAGGACTTGCTGTTCGATCCTGGCTTAAACAATATCCCTCTAACGGGTAAACAGGTAGTTATACATGCACATGACTTTCTTTGTACCAACCAATATAGAACCAAAGGACTTGCTGTTTGATCCTGGCTTAACCAATATCCATCTAACGGGTAAACAGGTAGTTATACATGCACGTGACTTTCTTTGTACCAACCAATATAGAACCAAAGGACTTGCTGTTTGATCCTGGCTTAACCAATATCCATCTAACGGGTAAACAGGTAGTTATACATGCACGTGACTTTCTTTGTCACCAATCAATTTAGAACCAAAGGACTTGCTGTTTGATCCTGGCTTAAACAATATCCACCTAACGGGTAAACAGGTAGTTATACATGCACGTGACTTTCAATGTACCAATCAATATAGAACCAAAGGGCTTGCTGTTTGATCCTGGCTTAAACAATATCCATCTAACGGGTAAACAGGTAGTTATACATGCACGTGACTTTCTTTGTACCAACCAATATAGAACCAAAGGACTTGCTGTTTGATCCTGGCTTAAACAATATCCATCTAACGGGTAAACAGGTAGTTATACATGCACGTGAATTTCTTTGTCACCAATCAATATAGAACCAAAGGACTTGCTGTTTGATCCTGGCTTAAACAATATCCATCTAACGGGTAAACAGGTAGTTATACATGCACGTGACTTTCTTTGTCACCAATCAATATAGAACCAAAGGAGTTGCTGTTTGATCCTGGCTTAAACAATATCCATCTAACGGGTAAACAGGTAGTTATACATTCACGTGACTTTCTTTGTACCAATCAATATAGAACCAAAGGACTTGCTGTTTGATCCTGGCTTAAAAAATATCCATCTAACGGGTAAACAGGTAGTTATACATGCACGTGACTTTCTTTGTACCAATCAATATAGAACCAAAGGACTTGCTGTTTGATCCTGGCTTAAACAATATCCATCTAACGGGTAAACAGGTAGTTATACATGCACGTGACTTTCTTTGTACCATTACAAAGGACTTGCTGTTTGATCCTGGCTTAAACAATATCCATCTAACGGGTAAACAGGTAGTTATACATGCACGTGACTTTCTTTGTACCAACCAATATAGAACCAAAGGACTTGCTGTTTGATCCTGGCTTAACCAATATCCATCTAACGGGTAAACAGGTAGTTATACATGCATGTGACTTTCTTTGTACCAACCAATATAGAACCAAAGGACTTGCTGTTTGATCCTGGCTTAAACAATATCCATCTAACGGGTAAACAGGTAGTTATACATGCACGTGACTTTCTTTGTTACCAATCAATTTAGAACCAAAGGACTTGCTGTTTGATCCTGGCTTAAACAATATCCACCTAACGGGTAAACAGGTAGTTATACATGCACGTGACTTTCTTTGTACCAATCAATATAGAACCAAAGGGCTTGCTGTTTGATCCTGGCTTAACCAATATCCATCTAACGGGTAAACAGGTAGTTATACATGCACGTGACTTTCTTTGTACCAACCAATATAGAACCAAAGGACTTGCTGTTTGATCCTGGCTTAAACAATAACCATCTAACGGGTAAACAGGTAGTTATACATGCACGTGACTTTCTTTGTCACCAATCAATATAGAACCAAAGGACTTGCTGTTTGATCCTGGCTTAAACAATATCCATCTAACGGGTAAACAGGTAGTTATACATGCACGTGACTTTCTTTGTACCAATCAATATAGAACCAAAGGGCTTGCTGTTTGATCCTGGCTTAAACAATATCCATCTAACGGGTAAACAGGTAGTTATACATGCACGTGACTTTCTTTGTCACCAATCAATATAGAACCAAAGGACTTGCTGTTTGATCCTGGCTTAAACAATATCCATCTAACGGGTAAACAGGTAGTTATACATTCACGTGACTTTCTTTGTACCAATCAATATAGAACCAAAGGACTTGCTGTTTGATCCTGGCTTAAACAATATCCATCTAACGGGTAAACAGGTAGTTATACATGCACGTGACTTTCTTTGTACCATTACAAAGGACTTGCTGTTTGATCCTGGCTTAAACAATATCCATCTAACGGGTAAACAGGTAGTTATACATGCACGTGACTTTCTTTGTACCAATCAATATAGAACCAAAGGGCTTGCTGTTTGATCCTGGCTTAAACAATATCCATCTAACGGGTAAACAGGTAGTTATACATGCACGTGACTTTCTTTGTCACCAATCAATATAGAACCAAAGGACTTGCTGTTTGATCCTGGCTTAAACAATATCCATCTAACGGGAAAACAGGTAGTTATACATGCACGTGACTTTCTTTGTACCAATCAATATAGAACCAAAGGACTTGCTGTTTGATCCTGGCTTAAACAATATCCACCTAACGGGTAAACAGGTAGTTATACATGCACGTGACTTTCTTTGTACCAATCAATATAGAACCAAAGGGCTTGCTGTCTGATCCTGGCTTAAACAATATCCATCTAACGGGTAAACAGGTAGTTATACATGCACGTGACTTTCTTTGTACCAATCAATATAGAACCAAATGACTTGCTGTTTGATCCTGGCTTAAACAATACCCATCTAACGGGTAAACAGGTAGTTATACATGCACGTGACTTTCTTTGTACCGTTACAGTTTTAATTTAAAACAAAACATTTTACCAAATTAATTTTTAACTCACTAAAAAAGCTGTGGGTCGTCGAAACCATCAAGTCTGAAATGTACTGACAATTTTTATAACTATTGAAATCTTATTTAATATAAGAAATTTGTTAAGGTTCATGTATATGTTTACCTCAAAATGGCTTCATTTTAAAAAGATTTTTAGTATATGTACAGCAAAGGCTGTATATAAAGAAACTATATATATTGTCTTTGTGGTTTCCTCTACCCAGTGACTTTGACCATGTTTTCAAAATTTCAAGGAACAAAATGTCAATATTTTACTGGGTGCATTAGATAACTGTGACAAGAATCAATGAACTGAACTAGATATTTTACATAATTTATAATAATGATTTCGTTAGGGCGGGAATATTAAAGACAAGTATTAAATCTAAGTACAATTAAGACTTGGCTGAGGAGAAAATCATTCTGACAAGTAATTTTCAATAAGGTCAAGTAAAATCTAGTATTTTGAAACTAATTTAAACATATAAGAACATGTTCGGAACTTCCAAAATAAAATCAGACTTTTGTTGCTTTCAATTTTTTTCATGAATATACAATTTAGGACAATTAAATGTGAACACTATATAAACTATTTACTAGTGTTAGTATTTCCCTGCTTTTTGTTTTCAGATAACTGGATTTCTAATTAATAAAGGAACAGATTTAACGTTTGAGGTTTATCAGAACACCACAGTGATGATATCTTTGGGTCCTTTATCTTACTCCTACTCGTTATACCAAATAAAGTTCCACTATGGAGGGCATGATAACATTGGTTCTGAACATCTAGTTGATGGAAAACATTTTGCTGCAGAGGTAAGTTCATATTTTGACAAAAAAGCTAAAACGCTTATAGAAAATCAGCAAAATTGTTTGTTAATTTCCTGATTTGTCATATTGAATGTATTAATAACATAGTTCTTTTAATTGAAAAAAGTATATTATATAAAATAGCATTTTGATAATACTTCCCATAAGCAAAATAAAATAGTCATAATGTCATGCCGAGAAACCATTCTCTTTTTCTTATTTCCATTTTAAACAAAATATTTAAAAATGACCAAAAAACACAGTTATATCCAGAAGAACAATTTCTTTGATTAATTTATTAACTATGTGTTTCATAACCAATTGCATTGTTCTGGAGCTAGTTGTAAGATGGTCAGCACTGGTCATAGTAAAGGCTACTGGCTGTTCCATGTAGATATTTTTAGATATATATATTGCCACTGCATGCATTGATTAATGGTTGGGGCATCGTTTTCCAAGTCTCATTATTTTTTTTTACAGATGCAGATGATATTCTATAACTCTGAATTATACACAAATTATACTGAAGCTTTGAATTCTCCAAGAGGGTTAGTTATACTTGCAGTTTTTCTAAGAGTAAGTATGCATAACAAAACCAAGATGTCTTTTACTTAAACTTTTTAAACTGGAACGTTAGACACTGAAAGATGTTCTTGTATTGGCACCTTTTTCTTATACTGGGTATTTCTAGAAAGGATATTTTTGACTTAAAATTTATTATAGGAAATAACTGCTGAAAGTTAATCTCGTACATAAATATCAAAATAATGCAAAATTAGAGATAAAATTATGTGGAAATTTAACTATGCATTAGATTTGTATGATCCGAAGTATTTTGCTAGGACAAGTTTCTAAAGCATCTAAATAGGGTGATTTCCTTATCTGTAAATATCTATACTGAAATTGTCAGGAAACTACATGTAGTTTTCTTTTCTTTCGATGCAGGCTGACGATAAGTTTTCCTTTAAACAAAAATACACCAAACAAATATTATTTCAAAAGAAAGTTGGCTTAAAGGAAGTAATTTTCTTGTTTCTGCATTAAGCTGATAAATCAATTCAAACTGACAAAACTTATTTACTCAAGGATCACCAAGGAAGTAGTCTCAGAAATATACAACCAGATGTTCTCATAAAAAGTACACAATTCTTATCTATATTTCAAATAAGCATAAACATAACAAAACACAAATAAAGAGATTTATTACAGTTATTTCTTTGTGAATCCCTTAAGGGAGCACTACTCAGTTAATCAAAAACAAGCGTATCTAGAAACTATTACAAAGCACTGAATAATGTATTATCTCCTGAACAATAAATCATATTTTTGTTCCTTCTAATTAATTCTTTGATATTGTAATTCTTCTTCTGGGTCAACTCATGGATCACTCGGTCATCAATAATTGAGCTCATTTCTAATTAAAGATTCTTTTGAATGGTTGAAAATAGTAAAGAGGAAAATCCGCTGTGAATGGGAATTAGCTATATGCACGACGTTATTACTAACCTTATTTTAAAGTTATACAAGAATTTTGGTTAGTGAAAGAATATGATTGAAATGCGACTAGGATTAATATACAACAAGTAAAAATAGTTCAGCGTGTGATGATTATGAATCTAAAACAGACAAAAGAAAAGGCAAATGGTATATTTCGATGCACTTCAATGGTGAAACGCAATCCATGCTATTACAATAACACAAATGAGTTATGTTAAAATCAAATGATAATAATCAGCAAGATCCGCTTGACAGAAACTCATGCACGTACTTATTTTAATGTGTGCACCTTGGAATCACAATGCTAAAATAAAAAAAAAACAATTTCAATGAAAGCTAGCACTCTTCATTAATATTTTTGTGAAGAAAACGTTAGCATCAGACTGCCGCCTTGAAGACATCAAGGTCCGAGGCAGTCACTGTTGGGGGTGGGTTGGTCCCGTCCCGAATTCCCCTCAAAATATTTTTATAATCCCATTCTCCCGGATAATAAAAACTACCGATCCCGCATCCCGTTAAATAATATGTCCGATCCCGGCGTCCTGGAAAAGGTCTTCCCGACCCTCACTGTTCCAAGTAGAAATTGGTTCCAGAGAATGATTTATATAGGGACAAGAAAATGTCTCTAGGCTTCCTCTTATGGTTTGGAATTGAAGTTGATGTGAATTATGGATGTATTGGACTATGGCTGTATTGGTCTATGGCTACCATGGGACGGTGCAATTGTTGTAAAGCTTTTAGGTTGTTAAAACTCTTGTACATGACATCTGTTGTATTTTGTTTTTGTTGAAGTTTACTCCGTTTCAGTTCTTCTATCATTCCTGTGGGCGGGGGGTTGTCAAGTTTAAGGTATTTAGCTTGTGATGGTATAGCTTTTTTTCTTCCTGAAAATTTGAGATTGGTAATCTCAGTTCTATAATCTTGTTATATTTTAAATACATGCAAGTCGCGCATACATGAAAGGTAAATAAATTGAATTGTACAATAATTTAAACATAAATAAAAATGACAACAAAGTTACAGACAATAAATTTTGCTACGCCTGACGCGCGTTTCGTCTATTCAAGACTCATCAGAGGCGCTCTATTGCAAATGCCAAACACTATATGAACATGAAGAGCATAGAACAGTGAAATCTAAGATACCAAACTGGGGAACCAAATTATTACTAAGATGATGATCAACCTATGTTTTGGGTAGGAAGAACCTTAGGGTCCAGACAATTTTGAAATTTAAACGGATAATTTAAAGCTTTGATGTGTTCTTCAACACAAAAGTGCTGGGGCCGGATTAACACTATAACAAGGAACAACTCGCATTCGTTACATTTCTGTTTCGTTTGACATAAAGATCTTATATGCTTTTATGAACGATTTGTTTCCCGCTTTTAGGTTACGGAAAAGGAAGAGCACAAGGAACTGTCTAAACTAACAACCCAAATAAAATACGTACAGTATAAAGGTACGGTTCGGTTTTGTTTCATGTATTTTAATGACATTTATATATACAAGTCCAGTGTTCACCCAATAAAAACAGATCACGTCCTTATCAATTAATGTTAGAAGGACATGTGAACCTTATCCAATGATCCTGGTATTCCGCCTCATTCCCGAGCATGTTCCCGTAACAATTTTATTAAATATTAGTTAACTATATGAACCGGTATTCTCTGCTTATCTATAAAGTTTTGGCTGATAATTCTTTCACTATAACATTGGAATTAACTTTTTTTATCCCTGGTCACAAAGGCCTATAAGTAGGTCTATATGCGTAAGGACATTTAGGCCTGTATATGAATGGTCAGACTAACCTAGGCCTAAAAGTGAATGACCGCATGTTCTAATGCCTTAACAATATTTATGCTATTTAAGCATATCTTATACCAAGGCATGGCCACCTAGGCCTTAAATCAGAATATTTAATGAAATAGCTGAATGTCGCACTTGACACGTCCAATTGTTGGCATGAAGAATTATCAACATTTCGCCTTGGTCATCAGACAATGAGACTTAACAAATATAGGACAACTTTACCCCATCTATTTTTGTCTGATTACTAGTAGTTGCTAAGGAACTTTTTAATTAATTAATAAATGCTTTGAATTCTAATATATTTCTGCCCTTATTTTTTTTCGGCTTTCCAATTATTTTGATTAAATGCTGCTGATGAGATATTTCTACTTCCTATCAGCTTGCTCATTTTTAGCACACGAGTTAAGACTAACGAGTTCACGTTGTTGATTGCTACTCAGTTGTTTTTGTATTTCTGAGTTTTATATTGTCTGTTTTTCGTCCTCTTCTCGTTGCTGTTTACTGATTCTTTCTCTGCCCTTTCGGACTGTTGATACTCGTATGCTCCATCGGTACCTCTGCTACATTTCGATCAAATTAGCCGTTTTATTGATACATGTGTTTTTGTATTTTGTGTCTCTTGATAAATCTGAATTGATGTACAAAATGGATTTCATACAAGACTTTTCTTCTTATCGTACAGGCGAAACAATAGAGATACACGATATCGACCTTCTAAGGATACTTCCTGACAGCCGCCATTACATGACGTATGAAGGGTCCTTGACACAACCCGGATGTCAAGAAACAGTCACGTGGATCATTATGAATCGACCGGTGTTTATACATATGAAGCAGGTATTATGTTTATTTACAGAGGTCTGTATGCTATTTTATGGTCAAGAATGTGACTTCCTTTGGAGTTTCATTTCAGTATTTATGATGAAAGTGAGAGATTCGAATAAGAAAAGGGGTTTTCCATTGATAAAAGAAAAGAGATATCAATGGAGCATTCAATTGCCAAATTTCGAATATCCAGTTAAAACGAACGATAACAGCACGAAAAAAGAAACAACATGAAATTATAAAAAAAAACTAAATAGTCATCACTCAAGTAACGAGAGTGAATTCAAGGGAGAAAATGAAACCAATAACAATGTAAGACCTGTGTCATTTTTTTTTCAGATACAGGCTTTTAGAACATTACGACAGGATACGCCAGAAAACCCCCAAGCTTTAATGTTTAACAACTATAGACCAATACAGAAATTTAACCATCGGACAATTAGAACAAATATCAATTTTGTAAGTTACACATATACAGGTTAAAATATTTACATGAAATGGCGCCTGTTTTGGACACCTGCATCAAAGATTCTTCATGCAATACATAGCAGTTAAAAAATCCTTTCATTACGTAACAAACAGCATTTAATCCCAGCGGGATCTCATCCGAAAAAAGAAAAGAACATTAAGTGGTAGTTAGAATGCAATTCCTGAGAATCAATAACACCAATTGTGATGTTGATTTTGAACATTACCTACAATGCTGCTAAGACAATGTTGTCAAAATCCAACAAAATGTTGTTGGAAAGATAAAAAAAAATATGCAATTTCATACCAGAGAAATCAAAGACGGCAATGACCATTACAAAGAGAGTGAAGTTATCATTTAAATTTAGAAATATGCCTGTAAAGCATACTTTTCTTTTATTTAAAGGCCGGTAAAGGGTGTTCTATGCAGAGAGATATGCAATACAAAGGTACGGTAAGTTACAAATACTTACAAATTCAACCTGTGTTTAAAGGAAATCAGAAAAATCTTTCGTCTAGAAAAAAGGCTTTAATTACACTTTACTCAATGTTATTTTAATACGACAAAGTCATAGAATAACATAACAGTTTGACGGTGAGGCTATTGTTGACAAAAACGGTCCATTCCATGGAGGAATTCCTATTTTCATTTTTTTTTTAAATGAAATTTCAAAATATCGCTGTCAGAGTGAGAGGCAAGAAAAACAGAAACATCATCAGGCAAACTATAACCTCGCAAGCACAGATGGTTTTTGCGAAAATATAGTTGATAAACTTATTATTATAATCACTAAGCTCCGTCATTAGGGTAAGGGTAAAAGTTGTTTACATGAAATACATGATCACTTCGAAACTCAAACTCTATAACAATGTATGGTTCACCAATGACATAAAAATGAAAATTGATGGAAATTGAGCATTTGTTCTGATAACAACAAGATTTTATAGATTAAGCCTTTGCTTATTATCTGATATGGTATACTGGAACTTATGCATAAAAATAGTAAATCTTGTTAAACAAAAAATGTTGAACAACCTCAAAATCTCCTGTTTTAAATGAAATGATTTATTTTCAGTAAATGACGACATTAATAGAAATTGAGTTCTGATGAAGAGACTTTGTATATTTTCAAGGAACTATCCACAGACTATTGAAAGAACGTCCGATCTGGTCATGAGAAATGACGAAAGAAAGGAGAGAGGACTCTGTAAGTGTTTAAACGCTCCTTAAATAATTTCGACTCTTTCGTGACATATGTCAGACATAATGAGAGGAAAAACACAAAAAATCTAAAACCTTAAAGCAAAATAAGTATATTGGGTGATTCTTGTTTTTGTCTTTGTAAGCCGGAAGAGTGCCATTTTTAAATAGATGTTTCCTTATGCTGTGTACGCATATTTCAATGAGTAACCTTAATTCATCAGCAACAATGGCATAAAAAAAAGGTTGTTTTTTTTGGCCCAAATTTTCATGTGATTCTTTGTATCTCTTTCACTTATTTGAATTTTATTTTGAGAACATATAAATACATAATTATTAAACAAAGTATTGGTAATATTAACCGAACCCCAAATTTCTATAATATTTTTAATTTCAGATTTACTGAGTGGAGAAGACCAACTATACGATAGCGTAAACACCAAAGAGATAATTTTCAACTTCGACAAAGCATGCATTAAAGCTTTCTATAATTTTCTCATGAGAATGCTGCCCTATAAAGTAGAAAATGCATGTGTGCATACACGTACATTGTGCTTGATCAATCTTACCTAAGAATTAGAATGCTTTTTTCAATTTTTTATAATAAAATGTTTAGAGAAAACAAACGATTTGACTTGTTTCTTTGTGTTTATATAATTAACATTTGATAATCAAGTAGGGCTAAGCCCGTGTCTCGTGTATTCTCATTAAGACATAAATAGCATTTCGTACAATGCTTCATTTTCCTGACGAGTGTGCTTTAGGAAGCAGGAATTGCTTAATATTCTTTCGAAGCACCCGAGTTCACTCTCATTTCGACATGAGCGCACGTTGCTTGCTGATTGTGGTATTATTGATATGATTGTATGTTTTTTGTTTGTTTTGTGTTGATACTTTTTGTCTTAATCTATTAGGATTAACGACATTTGATTACCACATTGGTTCACATTGGCTTCTTTAACCTACTCCCGTAAGCTTTGAAGTTCTCTTCATGTGTTTTGGTTTTCCTGAAGTTTCATGGTAGGAGGTTTTGAATGGTATTTCTAGTTTTATGCATGTCTTCCTTATTTTGTCTTGTCTTATGGACATTTGAGATTGATTCTCCAAGTTCGGTTATTTCGTTATTACCTTTATTTATATGTGTATGTCCATCCTCTTGTCAGTTTTAGTCAATTTATTGTAAAAAAAAATGTCAAACAAAATTCTATTTTAAAGATCTGCTCTTTCTATTTATTACAACCTATATAGTATCAAAAGTTTACAGAAGATCATTATTATAAACGTTTTGAAATTATAATAACAATTGTAAATATTGGTAAAAGCATAGATGTGGTTTGAAAATTATTGAAAAGAACCTTTCTGTCAGCCATGGCCTATATCTATTATCAAACGATTTACAGGAAATGACAATTTTTGAAGTGACAATGACTATGCAATAAACCCCTTTGGATGTTTTAGTACATTAAATTATTATGTTGGATCAGTGTTTGCTCAAACTAATAAAACCTTAGTTTTATTAAACGAAAAATAAACAGAACAAAGTTTCATCTGAATAGAATATTTTGTATGGACGTTTACATTAAATTTCAGTACAAATAGGGCACCATGAATGGCATCACATAAAACACAGGGGTTACAACAGATGTGTCAGATCTTTTTTACAAATGTTGATCTTAATTTGGATAAAAAGGATAAATATTCAATTTTTTATTATATTTTAAAGTTTACAATTTCTTCATTCCAATTGAAAGAAGCAAAGATACCAATTGGGCATCCGAATGTCAAAAGTTCGAAAGTACGAAGACAAAACCAGTAAACAGGAACGAGAACAGCACGAAGAAACAGACAAAACACAAAAATAAAAAATCTTAATCTTATACATGCTAAACTGTTAAAGGATAAAAAATAAACATCTATAACGCATTTTACCCTAATTTTTTCGACCTTTGTTTTTGAACACACGAATTTCCACAGAATTTTTACAATTGGCAAAATGAGATTTTAAATCTTCCCTTGTTTTGCATTTCATTTTATTTGGTAAGGTAGTGAGTGAAAGTTCATGTTGAGTTCCGAAACAAACAACTGATTTCCTCGATATTTGTTGTAATTCTAATCAGGAATTTACAATAAGATGTTTTCTCTTTTAGATTAATGTATCTTGATGTAATTATTTTGTTTATTACTGTTGTCCAATAAATCTTGATGTGATCTGTAATGATTTCATTTCCGTTTCCGCTGAACATGACTCGCAATCTAATGACGACATTTCCGGTCTCAATGTGTCATCACTCGCAAATGGATAATAAAAGTTACAATGAACTCCCCAGCACTTCTAAGGTTTATTTCACTTGGTTTGTTTCATCGAAAACTTGTTAGTATTTTTACAACACAGATAAATTGGAATAAATTCTGATTTCTGGTATTTATGACCCCTAATGAGAGAAGTTAAACCTTGAATCGTCAAAGTGAAAGGTGCATATGGGGAAAATATCTGGAACAAAATAAAGAGCTTAACATGACAACGGTCTATCTTAATTCCATTTCATCATCCAGATGTTTAAATAAGTTTTTCCTGATTTTTGCTGTCAGGTAGTTATTTAAGTTCGTCATTTCAGAAACGCATATAAAACTAACAAAGGCTATGGTCTCGCCTATCAAGAAATAGTACAATAATATCTCGGAGTTCTATGTTACCTAAGAGATATAAAGTTGGATAAATGCCCTTGAAATTCCCATTGATCAGATAACACAAAATTAAAACAAAAATGATTTATTATTATTGTTTCTCAGATAAATTTCAAGAAAACTACACAATAACATGTCATACAGTTTAATTTGTCATGTGCAACTAACAAAAAGACTGAATTTATGCATACATTTACAAGCTCTAAATCTAAACCTACTATGTAGTATAGTCACTATATATAAGCATTTTAGATATATGTACCTGCTAATTTTAAAAAATACTAGTAGTTGTTTGTCAGAAATATATAAAATATACATTTAGTACATTGCATTTACACGTGTCCCCTGTCAACTTCTCCTTGTATTCTGCCCGGAAGCTTAAACTGGATCTTTCAAGGAAGAACTCAAACCGAAAGTATTGTTTCAGATTGATCAAAATCGTCTTTACCTCATACTTCTATATTTTCTGGATCTATACTTTGATTGTTTGTCTGAAACGTCTTTGAAATTGAGGCTGGAGAATAACCAGTACTGTGTAGTTCTATGTCACTTAACTCAGCATCGACAGTCGACGACGTCGATATCGACCGGTTTCTATCGTTTGGTCGATTGTAACCTTCCGAGTCATGATCTGGGAGGGTTATACTTTTATGGCTTCTAAGTGTTCTATTATTTAGCGCATGCTCACTATTACTATCGTCTTTCGGAACGTCACTTCCGCCAGAAGAAAAAGCTGTATTTGCATACGTTAAATGATCTGTATCGTAGTCCTTTAAGTATGGTACAAACGGTCGAGGAAGTCGAAAGGAATATTTTCCGCTGGATTGACGGTCAAACGATACTACCGACCCATTGTCGCTTGTCATATCTTTTACCACGTGTCTAAAATTAAAAGTTGCAATTAGTCATCTTTCAATTCTGTTCGATATCAAAAGACTAAGATAAAATATATGTTTAAGTACTTTCGATTCAATCTGATTGTTAATGTGAATTTCCTAAGAAAACTTTACAGATGATGCACTTTATGCAAAACTCAGACAGACATAAACAAGTCGTAAATCACAAAAAAAAATCCAAAACTTAATCATAACAATTAATGTTCAAGAAATTTCTTTTCCGATGTCAAAATTACCTATTTTGATATCTGCAGTAGCAGATTCCCCCGATGATAGAAGTTACAGCTACAATTACACCAGCAATTACACCAAATATAATTCCCTGCATTTGACGGATACCTGCAAAAAAGGTTAATAACAAAATTACTGACCTTGGAGGATCAATCTCAGTGTCCAAGAGAAAAGACAAAACATGGAAAACACACCGGAATTTAAACAAGAGATACATATTAGACAATCAAATAAACAATCTTTCCATAAAGAATCCCTGCGTTTGCCAGATTCCTGAAATCTTAAATCACATAAATGCATAGACAATAACATATACGAGAACCCATACAAACTCTTAATTGGTCAATTATATGCATTTTCAGTTTTTATATTAAATTATAGTTTGGAACAATGTTCCGTTTTCAGTTTCATCAGAAATCAGTCGTCGTCTATTTTTTTAAGTAGAGAGCACATTACACAAGGATCTGTAAAGTCTTTTACTTACAAAATACCTGCCATTTCCTACTTGTTGCGTTAATTGATTTTTTTTGGCTTTTACTATTATCTCAATAAGTTTGTAGACCAAATGAATTTGAATCATACCATATAAATATTTGCATTATTTAACTTATGGATGGATATAAACAAGTGTGGCCACTAAAAGTATGTCTCGCCTGCCGGCACCATCACTAAAATCAACTACCTAAGCTTTCATTTCTTGATATAAACACAAAAAGTGTCTGACAGTGTATACCTAATAACAGATGCCTAGATATTATACTATTCAAGCAATCCATTGTCCACACAAGTATTACAAAAAGTTTTCTGTCTGAAAAAAAGACCCAAGTTCACAGAGTCACTGGAGCGTAAAAATGGGGTCATGGTCACATGGCATGGGGACAGTTGCGTTATCTATAACCCCAACTGTCTGTTTACCCAATATCAGATGCCTAGCTATTATAACTTTCCAGCAATTCATCATCCACAAAAGTCTTACAAAAAAGTTTTTCGGCCTGAAAAAAACCTAAGTTCACAGTCACTAGAGCGTGAAAATGGGGTCAGGGTCACGCAACATGGTAACAGTTGCGTAGACCATAACCTGAACTGTCTGTATACCTAATATCAGATGCCTAGCTAATATACTTTTCCAGCAATTCATCGTCCACAAAAGTCTTACAAAAAAGTTTACGGCCTGAAAAAAGACCTAAGTTCACAGAGTCACTAGAGCGTGAAAATGGGGTCAGGGTCACACAACATGGTGACAGTTGCGTAGACCATTTCCTGAACTGTCTGTATACCAAATATCAGATGCCTAGCTAATATACTTTTCAAGCAATTCATCGTCCACAAAAGTCTTACAAAAAAGTTTACGGCCTGAAAAAAGACCTAAGTTCACAGAGTCACTGGAGCGTGAAAATGGGGTCAGGGTCACACGGCATGGTGACAGTTGCGTAGACCATAACCTGAACTGTCTGTATACCAAATATCAGATGCCTAGCTATTACACTTTTCAAGCAATTCATTGTCCAAAAAAGTCTTACAAAAAAGTTTACGACGCCGCCGCCGCCGCCGGAAAGTAATACCTATGTCTCGCCTTCCGCGACTATTCGTCGCAGGCGAGACAAAAACGAATGATGCAAAAAAAAATATATAACAGATAAAAAGGGCACAAAATGAAAAATAGGGAAAAATGACCCTTAAAGTACATAGAATAGGGAGTAAAAACATATACCATTAATAAGATAGATAAAAATAAAAAAAAACTAGTGCTGATTGTGTTGGGGTGCCAACACATAAGTCGCCCAAAATCGCCTTGGATAGTATTCCATTCAAATCAGTGCATCAAAATAAGTCTAGAAATCAAATTTCGTTGAAATCGGACAAAGTTGACGTTTTTGGGGGGCGGGTGTGGTAAAATGGCCGCCATTTTAAAATGGCGGTGTTCGCGTCGAATTTTTTTCGGCATGTTGCTCAGGAAAGATCACTCTACCAGTGTACCAATTTTCATTAAAATCCATCCACCCATCTCCGAGATCTGAGAGGGGCCCAAAAATCTTAAACGGCGGCCATTTTGAAAATGGCGGCCATCTTGAAAATTTCAAAAGTGGATTGCACACCTCTGAGTGACCCTACACCCATCTCAGCAGGTTTTATCTTGATTGGTCAAAGCGTTTTCAAAAAATGTGGCGGACAAGTTCACGATCACGTAAGGAAAAGATAAATAATAATAATAACTAGGTATAATTGTGATCGCAAAGCGAGTCACAAATGTCCCCTCACGTACCCCTCTTTGTTAATATCCGGCTTATTCAAGAACATTTTTTTGTTCGCCATCCAATATAAAGCTTAGATATCAATTTTCGTTAAAATCGGAGCAAGTTGAATTTTTACCGGAAGTGGCGGCCATTTTGAATTTTTCGACATTTTCGACTTCACGCCTCAATTCGCCATCCTTAAAAACCTCTAAATATCAATTTTCGTTAAAATCGGAGAAAGTTGAATTTTTACCGGAAGTGGTGGCCATTTTGAATTTTTCGACATTTTCGACTTCACGCCTCAATTCGCCATCCTTTAAAACTCCTAGATATCAATTTTCGTTAAAATCGGAGCAAGTTGAATTTTTACCAGAAGTGGCGGCCATTTTGAATTTTTTGACATTTTCGACTTCACGCCTCAATTCGCCATCTTTTAAAACCCCTAGATATCAATTTTTGTTTAAATTGGAGCAAGTTGAATTTTTACCAGAAGTGGCAGCCATTTTGAAAATTGCGGTCGATAAAAAAATTTTGATACCAAAAATTAACTCGGCATATCACTATTACCTTACAGACCAATTTTCATCAAATTTGGAGCAAGTTTCAATTTTGGCGGGAAACGATCAGCCATTTTGAAAATCGACCAAAGTTTTTTTGAGACCAAAAATCATTTTGGCACATTTACTTTCAACACCAATATCTGTATAAAAGTAGTCAGCGATATTTACTTTGTAAAATTTTACCTAGAAATACTAAAGATTTGATATAATTTTAAATAATGTGGTATTCAATTATCTCCCCTTTTTTCGAGTTTTGCAAATATTTTGAAAACGGTAAGTCCGATTTTCAAAATTCTTTTTTTGTATGATACCTCTTATATATACCTACTACATAGTGAAAGGAATTTTTCCTAATCCAGCCGGTTTGGAAATGCCAGTAAAAATTCAACTTTGATTTTGAGGAGCCATTTTCAGGCCCCTTTTCACCCAATAAGGGGTCGCTTGATTTTGACGAAAAAATCTGATTACACAATTTCACACTCCATACTCTTGATATATGAAGTTTAAGCTTCCTACCTTAAAAGATGTTCTTTAAATCGAGCGGACAAGTTCACACTAAAGAATACTAAGAATAATAATAATAAAAAAAAAATAACTAGTTCTAATTGTGATCGCAAGCGAGTCACATACATGTCCCCTCACGTACCCCTCTTTGACAATATTTCTGGCTTTTGTGGGAACCCTGTTTAAGCAATGACGTCCTTATCATTCCATTGAAGCACCCTTTTTACAAGCATTGGTAGCGTACTTGTAAACTATTGTAGTGACTAGCGAGCATAACTACCGCTCTCGTCCTCTACAATGGAGCCACTCTTCAATGAAATGCTAAAAACGTTACGGAGAAGCTTTTGGTTGACATCCATATGAGATATTATTCTCCCTTAATCTCATATAGCCGAGAAGAATCACACAGTCGCATCCAAAAGCTGTTGCATCGGACCATAAACAAAATTTAATGTTAAAAATCAACTCGCCTTACCACTATTACCTTATATACCAATTTTCATCAAAATCGGAGTAAGTTTAATTTACGGCGGGAAATGGCGGCCATTTTGAAAATGGCCGACGAAAAAAAATTTTTAATGTCAAAAATCAACTCGCCATACCACTATTACCTTATATATCAATTTTCATAAGAATTGGAGCAAGTTTAAGTTTTGGCGGGAAAATGGCGGCCATTTTAGCCGCCATTTTAAAAATGGCCGCCAAAATTTTTTTTCGATACCAAAAATGAACTCGGCATACCACTATTACCTTGTAAACCAATTTTCATTAATACCCCCTTCACATTTACGAGATTTCCTTACGAGTTCTTACGAGTTTTCAACTCGTATTCGATCGCAAAGACTCGTAAATCACTCTTTGTTACTCGTAAACAGGTCTTTCTAGCTCGTGCTAAATCGTAAGAACTCGTGAAAGTTTTACGAGGATTTTTGACATGTCAAAAATCCTCGTAAGACTTTTACGAGTTGAAAAAACAACAATGTCATAATTTTACTCGTAAATACATTGCAAATAACTCGTAAAGAACTCGTAGGGATCGTAAATGACTCGCCTTTACTCGTAACTAACTCGGGAAGACCTCGCAATGGAATTCTTTCACGAGTGGTTTGCGAGTTAGTTACGATATCATTTCCAATATCGCAATCCACTCGTATTTAGACATCGTAAAGGCACCGTAACATGCTCGTAAACACTCCAAAAGATAAATTTGTATCGTGTCTGGACGGGAGTGCGAAAAATTTCCGCACAACTAACGAAATCGTGACAACTCGGAAAAAGATCGTAAAAGGTTGGAAGAAAATGTCGCAAGAACTCGTAAAACTATAAATTTTGAAAATCGTAACAACTCGTAAGAGAATATCGTATATGTGAAGGGGGTATATGAAATAACAAAGTTAAGAATTTTTACATTACTATTACAAAATATATTGTTCCAAGAAAGATAACTCAATTTGACAAAAAAATTAAATTTCGATTTTTTGCAAAATTTTGAGAACCGTAAGTCCGATTTTCAAAATTCTATTTTTAAATGAAAGGTATTAAAAGTCTACACTTACCCTTTAAAGGAATTTTTCCTACCCCTGCCGGATCAGAAATGCCAGGTAAAAATTCAACTTCGGTATCGAGGAGCCATTTTGAGGCCCTTTTTTGACCTATAAGGGGTCATTCGATTTCGGCGAAAAATACAAAAAGCACAATCTCCAATTCCATACTCTTGATTTATGAAGTTTCAGCTTCCTACCTTAAAAGATGTCGAAAAAATGAGGTGGACAAGTTCACCACTCCAGAATACCGAGAAAAATAATAATAATAACTAGAATTGCCATTGCCAGCAATAGCAGATGTCGACCGTTGCCTTATCTTTTACGACATATTTGACACTGTTGGCAGCCATTTTAATGATTTTTTTTAATATTTGACTCCATATTCCCACTCGCCATCCTTCAAACACCTAAAATATCAAGTTTCGTTAAAATCTGAGAATTTTTAATAATAACGGAAGTGGCGGCCATTTTGATTTTTTTGGAATTTTTGAACTCGTCATCATTTGAAACTCCTAAATTAAAAGTTTCGTTAAAATCTGAGAATGTTCACTTTTTACGGAAAATGGCGGCCATTTTGAATTTTTCGACATTTCTGACCTCGCGTATCAACTCGCCATCCTTCATATTCCTTCAATATAAAGTTTCGTTAAAATCGGAGAATGTTCTTTTTTATAACGGGAAATGGCGGCCATTTTGAATTTTTTGAAATTTTTGAATCGGTCATCCTTCAAAAGTCTGAACAATAAAATGTCGTTAAAATTTTGAAAAAAAAAATTTGGAAGTGGCGGCCATTTTGATTTTTTTTAACTTTTTGAACTCGCAATCATTTGAAACTCCTAAATTAAAAGTTTCGTTAAAATCTGAGAATGTTCACTTTTTACGGGAAATGGCGGCCATTTTGAATTTTTCGACATTTCCTACTCCGCGTATGAACTCGCCATCCTTCATATACCTTAAATATAAAGTTTCGTTAAAATTGGAGAATGTTCAATATTTACAGGAAATGGCGGCCATTTTGAATTTTTCGACATTTTTTTTGGTCACGCCTCAACTCGCCATCCTATAATATGGCTTTAAATAAATTTTTGTTCAAATCAGAAAACGCGACTTTTTTTTACGTAAAATGGCGGCCATCTTAAAAATGGCAGCCATCTTGGTTCCAAAAAGTTCTACCGCAACAGATATCATCATCACGTATCATCATACCAAGTTTGGAACCGCAATATAAAACGGAGAATACATCAAAGCTTTAAATTATCCGTCTAAATATCAAAATTGTCTAAACCCTAAGGTTCTTCCTACCCCAGACATAGGTTGAATATCTTAGTAATAATAAGGTTCCCCAGTTTGGTAGTTTTGGTTAAACTGTTCTATGCTCTTCATATTCATACAGTGTTTGGCATTTTCAGTATTTTTGGTAGAGCGCCTCTGATGAGTCTTGAGTAGACGAAACGCGCGTCAGGCGTAGCAAAATTTATTGTCTGGAACTTTGTTGTCATTTGTATTTCGAACACACGTGAAGGTTAGCACTGCTGGTGGAGTTTAAATTCCCCGAGGTTAGCCCGCTCCGGCACCAACACTTTTGAGTTGGAGAATACATCAAAGCTTTAAATTATCCGTCTAAATATCAAAATTGTCTAAACCCTAAGGTTCTTCCTACCCCAGACATAGGTTGAATATCTTAGTAATAATAAGGTTCCCCAGTTTGGTAGTTTTGGTTAAACTGTTCTATGCTCTTCATATTCATACAGTGTTTGGCATTTTCAGTATTTTTGGTAGAGCGCCTCTGATGAGTCTTGAGTAGACGAAACGCGCGTCAGGCGTAGCAAAATTTATTGTCTGGAACTTTGTTGTCATTTGTATTTCTTTAGTTATGATGTGGACAATAATTGGCGACAATAAGAATAAGAATAAGAATAAGAATAAGAATAATAAGAATAAGAATAATGAAAAAAAATAAACGCGACAATAACAATATGTCTACCGAATAACTGCGTTTCGGTCGACATAATAATAATAATAAGAAACCGAGCAAAAACAATATGTCCCCGACACTTCGTGTTCGGGGACATAATAATAAGAAACCGAGCAAAAACAATATGTCCCCGACACTTCGTGTTCGGGGACATAATAAGAAACGGTGCAAAAACAATAAGTCTCCCAAACTTTGTTTTGGGCGACTTAATAAAAATAGATAAAGATTTTTTCCGTTTTCCGTTGTGGATTTAAAAAAAGATTGTCGTTTATATTGTAGGTTGTGTCGCGTACACTTATTCACCATCCCATTCTTCAAGATTTAGAATAAGGCAAACCCCATCCATACTGTTTTCTATCAACGGAGCCTATATATTCGATCAAAGTTACAGCTGACAAATCATTTTTTTAATGCCTCTAAAGATGAAACTGCATAACTTCCATAATTTACACTTTACTAAATAAGATGAAACAGAAGCTGTCATTAGCTCCAATAATTGTACAATATTTCATCAAGATGACAACCTAAGCAGATCTACACTTTTTAGCACAAAATAAATATGAAATATTCAACAAATAAGTATACGAAAATGAAAAGATTTTATCATCTGATTTATGTCTTTTAAAAGAAATGTAGAAAAAAAGTAACCACCAAAGATTGTCGTATTTATTGTTTTTCCTTACACATGTTGCATGGTATTAACAAAAACTACCGAACTGGGATGATCTCAAATCTCAGTTCTCTAAAATCAATCTAAAATGTCCAAGAAGAAGACAATAAAAAAACAAAGGCACACCGTAGAAATTGAAGATTGCAATTATAGTCATGACTTGGTTCAGGCATTTCAAAAGAAATTGTGGGTTAAACTAGGTTTAATGGCACCAGACCTCCCTCTTCTATTGCGATCTAAGGGTCCTTTAGCAACACAAAATACACGGGTGCAAAACACAAGAGCATAGAATCATCTCAGAACAACAAACAGCAATAAACTAAGAACAGGGTTAAGTAATTATTTACAGCACTGTACATAGATTATGGACGTTATCATATGACAAGATTAACGATAATCTTACGACTTATGGCATTTCTATAGTATGGATCATCTCCCCAGTCTTCTAAGTCATCACTACATTGCCGTGGTTTCCTGAAGCCTAAACATAAAAAGAAATATCATAAAGCTCAAAAAGTTATATTTATTACATACAAAGAACACAAACTCATTTTGTAAATTTCTATGGTACTGACAAAACTTGTTGTAATAACTCTTTTAATGAATACAAAGGGAAACTATAATTTATAGGTTGTTTTTTTTGTGTATGTCACTAACTAGAAATCATCCCTGTACGGAACTGTTGTTATTATTTTTGTTATTTTTTATTAATAATGCCGCATACACATTGATAGCCCCAAAAGACAATATTACTTTGCATTAAAACGTCTATGGTAATACCATAACACCCATAGATGTCGCTATCGGATAGGATAGCATTAACTGATTACGAATTAACTGATTAAGAATTTTCTAGACGTTACAAGACGTAACTGTTGAGTTGTTTGGCTTTAATTGAAAATCAGATAAATTAGGATGATAGTTACCTATTGCAGAGCTAACATTTCGACATTGGAAAAACTGTGATGACGTCACATTTCTATCAGCGTCACCAGCTTCCCTCAGTCCTTCTTTACATCTGCAGGTTCCCTTGTCACACGTCTGCTCGGTATCATGAAAACACTCAGCCAGAAAAGACATGCATTTTTCACCAAGAAGAGGAAACTTGATGAACCACGAGGTCTTATGGGTACACCACGATCCATCGGAGCTTCTGACGTAATCGTCTTTACAAGTGCACACGTTGTGTTTACAAATAGTGAAAGGACCCAGGCAGGAGAGAGTAGAAGAGCATTTCTGACCCAACTTCGTTACTAAATACAACAAAAAGACGTGGTATTCTATCAAGTCTAACAAAACCCAAAGTAAACATTTTAACATAAAAAAACCAAGTGATTCAAATGTCTTTTTCCTAAACTCTTTTAATGCTTTTTGGCCATTTGCGACTATGCTCCTCTAAACAAGAGCATATCAAAAGAGAATGGAGCTGATAAATTCGTTACTTTGTAACAATAAAGACAAAAAGTACTTGACAAAACATAAATTTTATGACGTTATAGGCCAATAATGTCTAACATTCCATGATATACTTAGAAAACTAGTAAAAGTGTTTATTTGGTCTGGTACTTACACGGTACATACGAAGTCCTTTTTACGTTTGGTCTGTATCCTATCTGACAGCGACATCTAGTCGAGCCACATCTATCTTCCTCACAAACACCATAGTCAGGACATGTATGGGTAGCATTGCACACGGACCCATCAGATACTGAAATAATAAGTGTTTTCTTTAGAATTCCCACTTAAGTTACCCAACAGTATTGATCTGGTGATTTTCTAAGCAAAGGTGTAGTATTTTATATTTCTATTCATACACACATAACATGGTAATGTGATATAACAAAGGTTTTTTTCCCGTTTGTGAGTGAACATTTTAAAGCCTTTAAAAACATGAAGAACAGTCCTAAGAACAATAAAAAGAGCATACAAAGAACTAGTCTAGAGCGACTTTTCAACCTAATTCGTCAAGTTTGGTGTCGTATAGAAACCCCCATCAAATCTTCAAAAGCTGTCTTCACTTAAGAAATTTTACGGAAGACATCATGCATATATAGACAAATATGGGATTTCGATCTCTCATATGAGTGCAGATGTTGGTTTGTCATAGAGTTTTGTTTTGTCTTCCTTTACAGGATTTGACACGCTGAATTGACTATTGGCAACGCGACGGGTGTGCTATAGCAAGGAGGAACTGCTTACTTTTCCGGAGCACTTGAGTTCACTCTTGTTTCGACTGTTTTACATGTTGTCTGTTTTTGTTCCGTTCTTGTTGGTGTTTACTGGTGTTGTCTCTGCCCTTTCGGGCTTTTGAAATTCAGATACCTCCTTGGTACCTCTGCTTCTTTCAAAAACACATTTACCTAATCAGAATTTGATTCATTTCTCATGCATGTACCTAGCTCTTTTTATCCCCTTTTTCTTGAGCAGTTAAGGTTAAGCCTTTCGCTGTAACATTTACTGAAAGATGTTAGCTTTCATGTAATGGTTACTTACCTATCGTTATAGGCGATTTTGTTGTTTTCTCTGTCAACTTCGTTGTCGACGTTTGTGGAGTAGGTTTTATGCTTGTTGGTTTGGTGTCTTTCTCTGTATTAAAAGTTGTTTGAGGAGTTGTTTTCTCTTTCATCCTTGTTGTCGATGGTTGTGAACTAAGTTTAATACTTGTTGGTTTAGTAACGTGCACTGTTGTAAATGTTGATATGGGTGCTGTAGAAATGGTCTTAGAATTCGTTGTTTGTTTGTCAACAACTGAAGTTGTTTGTTTATAGACAGACGACATCATTTTAGAGCTAAGAGGTATCATCGGCGAAGATGAGATTTTTGAGCATTTACTGGTTTGGTATGGTTCGATAACAATTGAAGACACAATTGTCAAAGACTCTGCTGCACTAAAGGATGGTAAATAATTGATAGTTGATTGTTGCTCAGTTGCTGTTGTAGACACTAAGGCAGTTGAAATATCCTTTGAAGTTAACATTGATAAAATCTTTGTTGATTTTGATGAACTTAATGATGAATACATCATAATCTGAGTCGACGATTGACTTCGTGATGACATCAAGTCTTTCTCACTTATCGAAGAGGAACCAAATTTAGTTGTTTGAATGAATTGTGACATTTCAACAGAACTATCAACTCTTTCTTGACTGGACATCAAAACATATGAGCTTTCTTTTATTTCTGACGTATATATGATAGAACCTATCGTTGAATAATCTGTTTGTTGAGATGACATAAAAGAAGTGGTCATGATGTCTGATGTGGGTATTGATTCACCGAGGCTAGATGACGCAGCCAAAGTCATGGTGGACGTTGGTTTCCATTCTAAATAAGAATATTTTGAAATGGATGAGGTTAAATTAGATGACGGTGAGTGTGAAATTAAATATGACGTGACAGGAACTTGAGAAGAACTAGCAAAATTATGGAGAACCTCCGATGATGAATGAATCAAATTCCATACACTATGGAAACTACTCCTTGAAACAGTTGTTGATGAATTTGGCTGTCTTGCAACTGATGTTGTTGGGACAGTCGTAAAGTCAGAGGAAGTTTCTAAATTTATTTTCGATGTAGACTGTGCATTTTTGGCGCTTTGTTGTGCTAAAATTAAAATCAAATTTATTTTGTACATATGCAGCAATTTCTTAATCGACTTAAAGGTCAAATTACAAAAATAAAAATAAACAAATAAATAAAAAGGCAAAAAATGCATTTTCTGTTAACTCTGTAAAAAACAAGTGTAAAACCTTTCAAAAATGTGATTAACGTGATATGATATATTTATAAATGACAAATACCTACCGTAAATGCACAAGCTAGAAGGAAATGGTTGGTCTGAAAAAAAAAGAAAGAAAAAATGATATCAAAAAGTGAATATTCATGAAAAGTGTTCCATCGATGCCAAAGTCAATTAATTTGTGTACACTTAAGGGTTTAATATAATTTTGATTTTTCTTAACATTTAAGTAATTATGTAAAACCGACACTTTTGATACAAAAATTAAGAAATATATAAATAAACACCAAATAAAAAAACCATAATAGGGCAAAAACTAAATAGGAAACAAAAAATATCGAACAGGGATAAAAAATCCCATCGGTACAACCTTGCAATCAGTATGGTCATTACTAAATTGTCGCAGTTATCAACATTATGTTTGGAACAGATTTGAAAGAAAAACTCATTTGGGTAGCCTATTAAAAATTAGTACATGAAGTTATTTTAGTTAGTTGTCCCTTACTTACCTATAGTAAACTTTTGTGGCACACATTGTAATAAACGGAACGGATACAGATTGACTTCCGTTAAATTTGCTGGTCTGTATCCCGAAATGCATTGACACACTCCGTCCATACACTCTGTTGTTTCAAAGGAATCCGAACAGAAACTTTTACGACTATCGCAACGCTGCCCTAAGAGTAGTGGCTCAGTTTCAAAAACTGGGTTTTGTTTGCAGTGAAATATGTCCATGACTTTGATTTGGGTGTGGCCTGGACTGCAAACACATCTGTTAGTGTCGTTGCATCTGCTATAAAGTCCTCGGCAACGTCGGCTGTGGTCACATGCCTCGCCAATTTCTGAAACTGAAGGAAACAGATTGCTATAAATGTAAGCCAATGTTGAATAGATCCATTGAGAAGACAGTAAAGGACTTATTACTAAAGAGAAATAGTACTAAAAGGGAAATTAAAGTCCAACCTCAAACTTTAGGACAGAACAAATAAGCACATAAGACATCAATTCTACCAAAAACAACTAAACTTCAATCTTACTTGAAAAGGAGAAGATGCAGTTCCTTAAGAAAGGGTATTATTTAATGTTGACTGTCGTTCGGGTGTGTCATGATAAGTAAGAAATAAAGGTAATAACAAAATAACTAAACTTAAGGGATCAATCTCAAATGTCCAAGAGAAAAGACAAAACGGGAAAGACATACCATAGAAATTGAAAATCGCAATGGTCCTGACTTAGTACAGACATTTCTAAATAAAATTATAGGTTAAACCAGAATTCATGGCGCGTTAGACCTCTTCCATTGTGATCTTGGTGTCCGGAAGTAACAAAACACAACATGGTTATGAAATTATACGGTTTGATCAAATACGATGTTTCTTTTCAAGTTCAAGTTTATTGATGTTGAATACTGAGCAATAGAATATGATTGTTTATTTTTGAATGAACAGGTTTAAACAGAAAAGGGAGATTAAAAGAAGCAAAAAGGCACCAATAGGGCATTCGAGTGTCAAAAGCCCAAAGGGCAGCGACAAAACCAGTAAACATCAACGAGAACAGTACAACCCTAACCCTAAACAACACAAAACATTAAAAAACACTAAATCAGCCGAATGGAAATCAACAACGCGAACTCAAGTCGTAACGAGAGTGAACTCTGGTGTTCCGGACAGTAAGCAATTCCTGCTTGCTTTAGAATACCCGTCGCACTGCCAATTATCTATAAAGTGTGTTAAATCTCGTAAAGGAAGACAAAACAAAACCCTATGAGGAACCCTTCTGAGAGAGAAATCCCATATTTGTCTATGAATGCATTTGAATATCTTCCGTGAAATTCGTAAAATAAGCCTTTTGTTTTTTTAATTCAGTACATGGTTAGGGTTGAGGTTAAAAGATTGTGCATTGTAATTTGCATTGAAAACCGTCATGGGAAAATAAAAGGTCGCGGAGTGATACTGTTATGAGGATTTACAATTCAATGTTTACCCTTAATGTGCAAAACAAGGCCAAAGTTACATCAAACTTGAAGACCTTGTGTCAGTAGGTAGAGCCAAAAACTATCCTGCTAATACTCTTATATTTATTTTATTAAAACGCAGATGTAAATTGTTTGAAAATTTAAAGCCTTTTTAAAAATGTTTTTGCAAAACAAAAATTCTCAGGACCGACCAGGACATTTTTGTCAAATCTTTTGACCGTCTTTTAATATGTTTAATGTCAAACTTTTCAAAGTGGACAATTTAATCCCAAAGTGTAAGCATAGACCACAAAAACTTTGTATTTTAATTGCAATTTTGAGGTAAAACTTTTCAGAGTTTGCATAGTTTGTCCATATCGGGGATTTTCTTGTGTACAGATATTTACATACAGGGTGTTTGGTTCGGGAAATCTTCCGCTCCAAGGACTGAAGAACTATTTATGATAACGGATGGAGATAAACCGCCAAGGTGAAATTAATCCGCTAATCGGGGTTCATCCGGTGTTGTTTAAATATCGTTTAAGCAGGTAATTGATTGTTTGTTGATACTAGGGTGAAACTGTAACTAGATGGCCAGCTTTGATATACCAGGAATTTGATAGCAATTAGGAATGTTATAAATATGATAACTGAAATAAAATGGACTTTTATGATTAAGAATTGGATATTAATATCCGACAATTACAAACAGGCTAACTTTTATATAAACTTTTTTGTACTTTTAGAAGTCAAGTTAAAAAAAAACACATTTCAAAATTAAAATTTGATCCGCTTGATTTTAAATTTGTTATTTTCATTGGAAATTTTTTATCAAGAACCAAGCAAATAGTCATCTGCCTTTTGTATACAACTCTTCGATCCATAACCACTCAGTGACTTTATATGAAACATTGACAGAATCTTTATTACATAATGTAATTTTAGCATCCTATTCAAAATTGTCATCTATATTATGTTTTTGTTTTTTATGTTTATTTATTTTTGAGCTGCGGAACATAGCTTTTTTGGTTGACAATAGTTAATATTTATCTCACATGTCTAAAACTTCAGTCTCTCAAAACTAGTGAAAAAACACGAAAATTAACTAGTAAACTAGCGTGTCTGATGAATGTTAGTCCAGAAAAGCGCTTCACACGCATTGAATGTTTGCTTTTTATCATTTATAAAAATAATATCAATTTGTGGATAGTATGTTTCTGGTACATGTTCCATATTCTTTCGTTTTTAATAGTAAAATCGTTATTTCATGGGCAATAACTCTGGGATCCAATATTGATTGATCAGATTTCCCCTATATCAATACAAATTGATGTAAAATACATGTAAGGATATGCAACACAAGACAACCTACGTGAATTGACGGCAATTTAGAATAGTCAGCACCTTTCCGTCTTCCGAATGGCCTCAAATAAATATTATGCTTATAATTACGTTTCAAAATCAGTCTAGAATTCTCAATTTAAGTCCTCCTTCAGCTTCTGAACACACAAAAACTTAATTAAAGGCGATTTGTACAACCATAATATAAGACATAGATCCCTTGCGTAGGACATGCAAATAAGGTTCATCTGACAACTCCGATCCAATGGAGACTTTTACAGAGCCCGGTGAGCTTAAATTCAAGCAAGGAATAAATTTTCTCTGTCTGATATAGTTTTTATCTTATAATAAGACCAAAGACATGGAAAACGTTTTTTTTTTTTTCTGAAACGGCCACCTCCTGTAAATAGTCACCTAACCATTCCGAACAGGAGCAATTATAGAGCGAGAAATGTTGCGTCAAAAATTTGTTTTTTCTCTAAAAAACTTATGGTGTATTAATTTAAACAAAGAAAAATGACAAAGAGAATTTATAGGGATAAGGCTGTTGTTTAATATTTTCTCATTTTGTTCTTTTCATTGTTAAAAATCATGCACTGGTTTAATTGTTTTGGATTGTCTTCACTTTTTTCAGCGTTAACGAAAATCGGTATAAATAAATACCCCGTGAAACAAGATCTTTATAAAAGATAAAAGACGATAGATAATAGCAATCGCCCAAATCACTTAGATCGTGAATCTATTTCTGTTTCTCTTTCAAAGACTATTTTTGACCGAAAAAAATAACTTGTCAAAAAGTTCCTATAGCGTAAGATTTCATTTTATTAAGCAGTTAAGTCTTGCATAAGCGAACAAAAAAAATCGGATGTTTTCAACATTTTATTTATTTGATCGGGATACATGTATAAACAAAGAGGCTCCCAGGAGCCTGAATCAATCGCTTGGCTTCAATTACTTATTTAACATTTCCAACAGCCCGTCATGGACATGAAACCATTTGAAAGCTATAAAGCTGAGCATTTCAGCAAGAAAATGTGTGGTACAATCCTCTTTGGTATACAATCTTTCACGTACAATCCACTATTTTTGGCATTTAAGGGAAAGGGATATAACTCCTATAATGGTCATCTCACAATTTCACCCTAATTAATTTTGTAGAGCTTAACTAGCTAAACATTTAAGCCAGCAAAACCTTTTCTTTATCTTCTATCGTTCACAATCTATGAGACTAAAACCACTACTTTTGCGTTCAAGGGGCCATAACCACTAGAAGGGGTCATCTGACAATTTCTACCTAATGGACTATTTTGTAAATTTCAATTAGCTGAACATTTAAGCAAGCAAAACATTTTCCTCATCTTCTATCGTTCACAATCTATAAGGCTAAAACCACTATTTTTGGTATTTAAGGGGCCATAACCCCTATAAGGGGTCATATGACAATTTCGACCCTCGGACAATCTTGTAGAGCTTACTTGGCTGAACAATATGCAATTAAATTAACTTCAATATTCTATATATTTCTTAAGATATAAGACGAAATAAGTGCAAAACGCAGAAAAAATCAAGAAAGGGGCAATAACTCCCACATGATTTGTTGGAATTTCTTCAGATAGAAAATAATGAGATGTGGAAAAAGTGTACGCGACACAGCCCACAATCAAGCGGGAATTCAGAAAAACTCCAATGGACAACCGCCAGCAGCCTAATCACTTTTACTCAGCCAGAATTTCGATGTCTGTCACTGTTTTTTTTAAGCTATTTGCAAAAAAATGCGGTTTTACCCCCTATTCTATTTTAGCAGCGGTGGCAATGTTTTTATTGGATCAATTTAAAATGCGGATCGTTTGTAGCCAACATGTCATATATCATTCCTACAAAGTTAAAATTAAATTGGTGCAGTGGTATCAGAGGAGAAGATTATTGAAATTGTTAACGGACGACGGACGCATAGTGATGACATAAGCTTACATGGCCTTTGACAAGGTGAGCTAAAAATGTAATATTTTTTTCTAGTTTTTTAGTTTTAATCTTTTTATCTTGGATTTGGAAAGATGCTTGATGACCATTTTTCGTCCCTTACGAAGAAATAACATCGTCCTGAAGACCAGAGAGAGTCGAAAAATTATACATGAAATTTTCATTCCTGACGATGATTGAGTGTGTATTAGTGTATTAGTTCGACGCATTAACCACTACATCGCCTGCTCTCACAGTTCTTTTAATCAACTTGTGACTGGTTTAATAATAACACTAAGTTCAAGACGCATATGATATGCTCTTTTAAAAAAATGAATATGCCAAACACTATAAAGAGCTTTATAAAGCACAAAAAAATGCCGAAACGATATCCAAAGACTGGATAGGAAGAACTAAATGAATTCTGGCAATTTTTGAATAAACACAGTCAATTCCATATTTTTTTCCCAATAAAAGAAAAGTTGTGAAGGAGCGGGCTAACCTCAGGTAACTAAAACCCTACCAGCAGTACTGACAATTAATGGGATGTTAGACATGAAAATAACAACAAAGTTTCCAGCTAATACATTTGCAAAGTTATGCTCCACCCACAGTTGAAATATTTTTGTGGGTCACAGGTTCGCTGATACATATTTTATTAAAAACTTTGTGATAGTTTGCCATATTTCGAGTCTTTTTGGAAAAAAGTCACTTTTCGCTCAAATTTAGCTCTATTAAACTGAGAAGGAATCTGACAAAGGATAGTGTTGAAACATACAAATTGCTAAAAATTCACCATTTTAGAGTAATAAAAGGAATGTTTCAAAGAAATCTGTCAGTTTTGAAAAGGGGGTCAAAAGCAGCCCTTATCATACTTTGTGTATTTGCTACGCCTGAGCAGTATATATAAAAATGTTTTAAACGTATTTTTTATTAAAGTTTTGACGAAAATTAAATATGAAATACGGACGTACTACACGTACTAACAGACCGACACAAGTAATGTAATGCCCTCAACAAAGTACCATGAGATCCATAATAAACTTACTTTTGACACAGGTGGCATTGTCCCCTTGTGAGGGCATTAGACCGTCGTCACACAGACATATCTTGGCATCACATCCACGGTCTCGGCAGGACGAATCTCGCGGACAATCTTCACTAGAAGAACATCGTTCTAAAAGCTTAACTGAAATTTAAAATAAGTAAAAGATAAAATAAAGAACTCTTTAAATGCTAGTTTCAGAAAGAGAGTCTTCGGCGAGTCGTTTATTAAAAATAAAAAAAAAAAAGTCCTCTTCCCGGCATTTTTGATTGTTGTTTTATAAAACTGGATTGTTTCATTGAATTCTTAATTTGTCTTCATTACCTAGCTGTTTGAAAATTGGGTGGTTTTTTATAATGTAATGTCTAAAACATCCTCCTTCCTCGTATAAGACCGAGTTCTTCTTTACGCCTCCTTGTACACATGTCCCATACTATCGGTGCTGGATCTGGCTTCCCCCTTTTTAATTAGATACTTAAAATTTCACGTAGTTCTCATTTGTTGTTGACGATTGGTTACTTTTCGAAATTTTCATTTTTCTGATTTTTTTGACGATATCTTTGGTCGGAATCTTTTCAGTTGCTTCTTTCGTGTCGGGTTCATTGCGAATTTAAATAATATACTAATTAAAAGAAAACTAAAAAAATATTTCGATTTGAGGCGAACTTTCAACATTTGCTCTTACTAGGTAAAAGATAAGCAGGAAATATTTTAAGTCGGCAAACGAGTTGTTTTTCCTGCAGAAAACTTAATATTTAACTTAACACTAAAGAGAAATCTTTGCTGCAATTTGGCTTAACAGGTCGGAAGAAAAAACAATTTACTTACCCTTTGAAGAAAGCACAACCCCTAAGACAAACATAAAAATTGTAGCAAGCTTTAAGAAATCCATTTGAAAATGTTCCTTATTTTCAATAGTTAACAATCAGTCTTAGAATCCGAAAGCACACTACATTCCCCCCTTCACCGATGTTATTTTTATCAATGAAGCTTATTTTCACTTTTACTTAATCACATAAACAAAGTCATATTTTAGCGACTAGATAAAGGATGTCCATAATCTCCAAGTGTATTCCTCTTTTAGATACAATTTGGTGAATGCCAACGTATCTGAGTGCGTTGGTCGCCAGGGTAAGCTTCCGCCTCTAAGCACATGAAGCATGGTATGAAATAGTAACCTCCCTTAGTTAGGATATAACTCCGTAGTCCTAATGAAGTTATAATTGTTTATTCTAAAGAAAATGTTTGGAATGTTAAATAAAGAAAACTAATAATATTAGGAGATTAAAAGAGTAAATATTATCTTAATCTAAAGATGGACCCTTAGAAAACTATTTTCATGTCAATGTAAATTGCAAAACGACAGTTTTGAAGATCAGACAGTTTAAAGAATGAATTGTGTTAAAATGAATTAAATAAATATTTACATGTTCATTGTAAAAAAAATGTAAGCATTTTTTTAGATTTCCAGTGCATATCTATATAAAGTTACTTGTATGCCCCAAATTTGTTATCCTTCTATCGACTCCCATGTTCACACGTCTAACCATCTTGGTCTTTTTTTTTAAACTGAAGTTTCGGAAATCAAAACTAAAACTGAACTAAATTAAGGATATAAACCATTTTTATAGAAGTCAGACTTTTTTCCCTAAAACTTGAACTTCCAAATACGTGTACATGTGCTGCTTTCCAAGATTTGTGACTTGGGGGGGGGGTCTCAACGGTTTTCAAGGTATTAAGGATTTTGTAATTTGAGGGGGGCGGGGCATTACCCCTGGGATTCCCCTATGGTATCAAATAAGTCGTCTTATCATAAGGAGTAATAATATATATTGTTATGGGGGTCTCAATGGTTTTCAAGATATTAAGGATTTTGTAATTTGAGGGGGCGGGACATGACCCCCTGGGAACCCCTTATGGTACCAAATAGACTAGGAAGTTGCCAGGGTTGACATGAATGACAAGGATGAGAGTACGTGTATTTTATGTATTTTTACATGTCCACACTTTTGTTGTACCAAATATATAATGAACTTCTAGTCATCAATTATGAGGTCATCCATTCAAAGGTCAACTGAGGTAAGATCTGACATCAGAACATTGGGAGCAATGGAAGCAAGATGTTTACTGGTTAATTTCAAGAAAAAAATGAAAGAAAATTGAATAAAAGTCTTGTTTGTTGATTTATCATGGTTAAAGAAATATAAAAACAAACATTTCCAGGGATTGGAGAGAAAGGCACAGGTTTCTCTATTTCTTTCATAAGAGAGTAGGTACAAGTTTTCCAGTAAAATAAGGGTTAAATGGTGGCCATTGTGGAGCTGACAATCCAGGTATTCTTTTAAGTCACTGATGAAATCTCATTGCAATTATATTAACATGTATCCCAGGTATCCACACAGTTAAGCTGCAGTCACAGGATCATTTTTTTTCCATCAGAGCCACCCCATTTTGCTTCAGAAATTCATATGACAAAAAGTTTTGATCATGTGAAGATAATCCTGACGCCAAACTTTGTATGGGATGTCTGGGAAGTCTTTGAAAAATCTGACATGTGCTATTTCCATTAAACTGTTTGACGTAAATCTTATGTAAATCTTATCTTGTGAACGTCAAAACAACTCTCCATCAGTCATGTCACTGTAAGGTAAAAATTTGATGGAACAAGAATATGTCCAAAAGACATAATGCCCCATCTCGCAACATTTATTTTTTTCTGCAATCACTAAAGCATCACTAAGTGCACCTACCATACCAATATTGTTGCTATAGCACTTATAAGTAAGTGGGAAAGGACTTTAACCATTCTTCTATAAGTGGTCATTCATGCAGAAAATATAGGTCACAGCCAGCATCCGAAGCATGCATTGTGCTAAGCATCAATAGGTGCACCTACCATACCAATATGATTGATGTGGAATTTGGAAATATGTGGATTTAGGATGGACAAACGGACGGACGGACGGGCGAACTGACATGCACAATATATGCCCCTCTTCTTTCGTAGATGGGGCATAAAACAGACCTCAAGGGGATGTTCAAGCTAAACAAAAATTGTATAGAGGTCAGAAAAAAAGACTGATTGTGTGAATGAAGCTGTAGAATACTTTCACAAGAAAATAAGCAAGTGTATATCATTTACATTTAATTGTATATACCAAAGTCATACAAAATAATTGAATCTATTTTGAAATGTAAAGCTAAATGACAACATATGTTTTATATCACAACAAATGGAAGATCTTAGTTCTTAATAGACATAAATTCTCTTAGTATTCAAAGCAATTGTAAGTATTCTAGTCAAATCACAATTGTATATATATACTGGTACGTGCATCCATGTTATATTGTGATCTTATTTTTTCATCATGTGAAGTATTATTCCACATATTAAGGATCAGGCAGGGGGTGGCACATTGATAATTTCTACTTTAAGATTCTAGGGTATAGATGTAATCATTTTACCATAAAAAGAAACGCAGTGCAGTTTTTACATTTTAAAATATAGTTATTGCCAAGATATGTTCTGATTGGTCACATAGGCAAAAATTATGGCGAAAAATTTCATGTACTTTTCACTGTACAATGTAACTAAATTTTGACTGGTTATATGATAGACTACAAAATTGAGTGGTCAAAACATAGTTTACTAGGGTTGTTTTTCTTATTCTATTCGAATTGTTCGTGTATTTGTTATTGATGTGCCACCCTATAAATGGCGTCTACCTGATTCTTAGAAAAAGTAGTATTTTAAAAGTCACAATTAAATTGCAATATGATGATGTTTCACAATAAAATAATAACCACAATGAGACAATGTGCAAAGGTTTGTGGTTCTTATTTTAAAATTAATATTTAAGCATTATAAAAAATATAGTAATATTTCCTCAAATAAACGTGCAATTGCCTCTATCTAAAAATAAATATGATGAAATACAAAGTATGCACAAAACTGTTGTTGCTCTTCCATATTTGTCATTTTATCAAAATCTTTTAATTGCAGTTGACTTCTACATGGTGATAAGTATATTTGACATTTTGTTAAGGCAAAATAAGACATTCAAATTCTCAGTAATTAGGTATATATATACTGTTATACACCTCCCTAATGAACAAGATACAACTGAAATACATTAACAAATAAAATACATTTAGGGACCAACCTTTTAACTTGGAGTGGGGGGATTGGTTTTTTCCTAAAAAATATTTTGAAAATGATTTTGGATGAAAAAAAATTTTTTTTAAAGAAAATAAAATTCTGAAGAAGGATTTCTGCCTTTATAAAATAATGATTAAAATGACAAAAAAATCCTGTCATAGCACCTTCAAAATAATAATATTTTTTCACTTTGCACCCGAAAAAAAATTCTGACAAAAACAAATAACCGATGCCACCATTCAAGTTAAATGGGTCGTCCCTTACAAGTTTACAGAAGAAAAACTGTGGTTTCATTATTATTCGTGGGGTATTAATTTTCGTGGTTTTCGTGGGTTGTCTTGACCCACGAAATTTGATACTCCACGAAAAGAAGATTTTATATTGGTTTGTATCTTGCAAACTACAGAACCACAAGTTTAAGAATCCACGAACTGACAATTTTTCATCAAACCATGAAAATTGGTATCCACGAAAAAATAAATGAATCCACAGTACATAGAAAAGCCTATATCTTACAGCTAACAAAACCAACATAACATTTTTGGAATGAATCAAACTATACCCTGCTTGTTTTGACATTGTTCTTTCTTCTGAAAGTTTATTCCCTGCTTTAAGTGAGGCAAAGGCTACTCCACAACGTACAGATACATGAACCGAGAACCAAAAACAAAAAAAGATTCAGCATATTTATCCTGCAGAAAGTTTCACAAACAAAATCTTAAATGTAAAATTTATCATAAGTGTAATTTTCTATGATTTTGATTGGCTGAAACTTTCACTTGCAATGAATTTTTCACTAAATATTTTTGGTGAAAAGAGCCACTGGTTCTTTTTTTTTCAAATGTTATTTTTGCCCTTGTACCTGTACTGATGAATGTAGCCTCTACCATCAATTCCCTGAAAAGGCCATTTCCTTTAAGTTATTAAATCAAAGTTTTATATTATTAGTTTTAAATTTTATTATAGATGTTTTTTTCTTTAAATTATATAGTTTATCAACATACATGTATTTACTATTTTTTCTAAATCATTAATAATTGGAATTGCATGTCAATATTGATTTAAACATCATCTAGTTTTCTAATCAGAAAATATGAGACTCTTGTCCACAAGATTAAAAAATGTAAAAGAAGTACTCTGATTGGTATATCGTCTTGAATGACATCAAGACATCAACTTAAAGACAGATTTTGCAATCTATAACCAGTGCTTGAAACAATATCCAAGTATACAAAAACATCCTAATCTTTTAGTCCCAATTATTGGATTTTCTAAATCTATATGTCTCAATAGTTGGATTTTCGAAAAAAAAATTCACAAAAATAATATGGTTTCACTTTTGTCAATTTTCATGGAGTTTGTGGGTAACAGTCAGTTCCTACATAGTGTTTTTAAAACATTGATTACTGCTTAAGCTACATGTGCTAACCAAGAAATTTTAAGTTCAGTGAAATGTCTGGTTGATGGGAACTATGAAATTTGATACAAATGAAAATAAATGAATCCACAGCAAGTCATATAAGTAATACCTTATTTATATCTATTTTGAAGGAAAGATTGTGATTTTGATAAATGGTCAATAAATGAATATTCATAAGGCATAGGGAAAAATATACAGTTTATATTATTAATATCACATATATTTCATACTATTTCACATTATATCATGTTATATTGCACACAATTGTCTTAATATGGCTTAACAACCTTAGAATAAGTAGGTATAAAAACATGTCATATCCATCACAGCAATAATTATCTCTTATATCTATTACTGTAATTTGATAAAAGCATTTTTGCATGACTTACATATGATCAAAAGCTGTTAGTAGATATTGGCACACAGTGTGGGAATCAAGAAATATGAAAAAAAGGGGGGGGGCACTATGGTCATGCTTCAATGATTTCCTATATATCCAACCAGATTTTCAACCGAAAGGGGGGGGGCTTCCTTTTCAGTTGCAAATTTTAGGGCTACAAAAATACAACTTTAATCAAGCAAACGTTTTACTTTATATATTATCTACTGTTTAAATTCATAGAACTTGACATTTCAAATTCTTTAAGAAATTGCAACAAATTACAGTCATTAACCGCATTAAAATCCTGACATGAATTATGATTTTGGACAAGGGTATTTCTGTCAATTGATCTTAACTCAGATATTTAAAATGGATCAGCAACAAGCATAACAAGCATGACAAGTCTTTAATATATATTTGCTGAAAGAAATCGAAGCATAACATGCAAATCATGTTCTAAAACAGCTGAAACCGAACACACCTTAACCCTTCACATTCTATCATTATATCAGAATTTAAAGAAATCCCAATACTTAATTGTGTGGCATTTTGAAACAAATTAGAATACGGTAATACTAACAAAGGTCCGATTCAGACTCAAAAGACTAAGTTTTTAAACAATATATTTAACAGATTAGGTAAAGTTTAACATCATACAAAATCCATATGTTATATCATTCATGCTTTATCAAAATATAAAATAAAGCTTAATATTAATCAAATATGAATATTAAACAAATTTTGTGACAATAAACAATCTAGCCTTAAAACATTTCATCAACCGAATTAACTTAAACATACAACCACTCAATACTTCAAATTAAGTAAACCCATATTGATCTAGTTTTTTATCTTCAACATGGGAAAAACTGTATAAGACAAAAGTATTTAAACAATATTTTAGTGTTAAATCATCCACGTCGCTGCAGACCTATATCTAGGTATAGTCCTCTCCAGTCAGTTAAATCATACATTTTTAGCTTAATAATAAATACTGTAGAAGCAGAAATATTCGTGGGGGATTAATTTTCGTAAGAAATTTTAAAAAATCCACGAAATTAAATCCCCACGAATTTAAAATATTTAGTTAAAGAGTGTATATCAAAATTAAAAATCCACGAAAATTTATCCCCACCAATTCAGTTTTGTGCTCTAAACCACGAAATTTTTTCCCCACGAAAATAAATGATTATACAGTAACAATAAAACTAAAAATGTTATGAATATCATACTAAGGGCAAGAACTGCAATTTTAACTTTTATTTTGCCCTGGACAAGCATTTATGGCAACAAATTTGAAAATGACTTTGATTTGAGGACACATAGTTATATTATATTAGTTATTTGAATTCAACTTAAAGAAATATTGGGTCAAAAGTTCACCAGAACTTATGTTTTATCACTGATCTGCTAACTCTGAATAAGGTTTTTTTTTTCATTTACATTTATTCAATATCTATTATTCTCCCTTGATGTCTCAAAAGTTGAGCAAACCTACATGCTAACTCTTAAAAAAGGTTTATCTATTCATTTATATCATGTATATTTATTCAATATTTATTTATTTCCCTTGATGTACATGTATCAAAAGTTAAGCAATATTTTTAGTTTATTTAGCTGGACAACCTCCTTTATAACATAAAATTATTTTCTAAGACTTAATTTAAGGATTTAAATAATTTAATCCACTCATATCCTTTGTATAATCACAAACAAGTCAATCAAATCACAACAAAAAAGATAATCAACCCGAGAATTGAGAAATAGACATTAAAATTTTACATAGTTTACAACACGAAAGTATGAATGTACAATTAAATATATGTGCACATTACAGCTACTAAAAAAGACTAGAGAGATGGATGGAAATATAAGAAGTAAAGCAATATAAAGCTGAACTCAACAATACTTTGGGGTTGTAAAAAAATACCCCTCAATAGCTTAACAGAGCTGATATCTGGGTAGATGTTTTTTTTTTATCATATACACTTTAAGTATTTCAAAAATCAGTTAAAACAAGTCTTTTTTTAGCCTTACATATAAAATGTTAGCATGGTTAGATCATTACAGGAAATTGGCATAACAAACTTTTAAGAATAACATTTCACATTAATTCATGGAATGCATGAACAATGAACAAATTTTAAAGCAAAATACATTTAACATAGAACTATATAGCCATTTTTGCTGGTTCAAATACCAATTTTATCTAGAATTGTCACAAAAATTAAAACATATTAATATAAGCAGACAAGAAAAACCAGCTAAGATATGTCATATCAGGCTTTTATTTTTAACCATTTATATAATGTTTTTGTTCAATGGCAAGTGAAAAATCTTTTTACACAAACAGTGATTTGTGTACTTTATGTATCAGCTCTGGCAAGTGTACATGTGTTTATCATGTGAATTAACCCTGTCAAGAATTAGCATGTAAAAATTAATACATAATATATTACATTATTACAATGAAAAATGAATTACATGTACATCACAGAAGTAGCATTCAAAACCCAAACCAAGGTAGATAATCCAGCTTGTGGGTTTAAAACCAAGGTAGATAATCTAGGTAAGAGAAGATAACTCTGTCATTTCAGTGTCTTTAAATCTTTGTATGGTCTTCACTTCATTCCAATGACAGATTTCATCTAAAATGTAAAAACAAATCAATGGAAATTATAAGTGATTTTATAGATGATAATGAGATATGAAATAACAACCTACATAAACAAATGGCAATTCATAAAATCAGCCGCAATGAAAGACAGCTAGTAGTCTTCAACATGACCACTGATTGCTGTCTTACCTTAACCCAAGACTTAAAATGCAATAAAAAAGAGTCAATGCTAGTCTCCAAATTATCACCATGATCACCAAAAGACCGATTTCTTAACATACAACAGTGAACTCAAAAAGCACTTTCAATGTCTATCTATCTTGAATAACTTGTCTAAATTTTGGTTTTAAATGTCAGGAGCACCCGAGCTCTCTCTCATTACAACTAATAGAGTTTGCGTTGTTAATTGATATTCAGTAGTTTTGATGTTTCCCTGTGTTGTCTGTTTTTTTTGGCCTGTTCTCATTGGTGTATACTGGTTTGTCTCTGCCCTTTCAGACTTTGACATTTGGATGCCCCATTGGTACCTCTGCTCCTTCCAGTGGAATTGAAAATACCCTACATGGACATCCCAGTTTGGAAGTTTGTTATTAACTTTATTTAATCTGCTTTTTTTATCATTTTATCTTACTTACATGATTGATGTGTAGGACGGTGATGACATTGACTGAAAACAGAATCACGTATCCTATATACTGACAAAAATTCAAAAACTCCTGAAATAGAGAAAACAGAATCATGTCTCATATATACTGACAAAAATTCAAGAATTCCTGAAAGAGAGAAAACAGAGTCATGTATCCTATATACTGACAAAAATTCAAAAAACTCCTGAAATAGAGAAAACAGAAGGATATAATCATGTTAATTGTCATCTTTAAAATCAAAAATGAGTATTGTTCATGTTTTCAGTGATGTATTAAGGTCATTTTTTTGTGTTTTTTTACTATTTTGTGTAAAAACTTAATTCATGTCAGTTTTAGTAAAACAGTCTTTTCATTTGGAAATTTCCAGAGATAGCCCAAATTATTAAACACTGTTCAACATTGAACTAGAGGGGGGGGTACCAGTATCAAGGTACATGTACACCTAACATTTGATACCCGCCTTAATGTCACTTCAAAACACATTGTAGACTACATGTGTACATGTACATAAATGTATGTTTAACTGTACACTGTCTTGACTGACACTAGTATACATTTAATTATTGCAAATTTCTGTATATACTCAAGTTTAATTTACATGTACATTGTACATGTAAGTACATTGTACATGTATATACATTTAAAGCATCTTACTCACAACATGATCTACAAATGTAGAACATTACAACACATCAAAAACTTACCCAAACATGATCGTAAAGATTACTTACCCACACTTTATCCATAAAAACAACCACCAGAAAAACTTGGAAGAGGGACTGACCATCACAAAGTCTCCACATATACATCACCAGCCAAGTACCAAAGGAATGGAGAAAAGAGGTCTGTAACTCCTGTAAAATAGAAAGTTATGATTAAGATGTCTCGAAAGGCAGCATCACGATACATGTACATGATCATGATGATTGTACCCTATAAAGAGGGTTATTGCAAATGAAAAATCGTACATCGTACAGTGTACATTGTGTATGTTCATGCACATACATTATGTACATTGTACATGCAATATAAACATGGTAAAGTTTCATTGAAATCCATCCAGCAGTTCACGAGGAGTTTAGGGTTAGGGTTAGGGGAGTGAGAAATGAATAGAAAATTTCAGCACAAATGAAAGGTTTACAGAGCACTAGTCAACTTAATCAATTAGCCATACATTGTTGTACATGGAAACCCAAGCTCCTAAAAAAATGTACAGGTTAATCATGTTAATATGCTAAAGCTATTGAGGATCTTTCCTATGTTTTTCCTCCTTTATTAAACATTATGATTTCAGTTCACCTTGTTGGTTTCCTTTCGGTTATTTACATAAAATGTATTTATTTTTTTGTGTTTCTTCATGCTGTTCTTGTTCGTGTTTTGCACTTTAGGAGTTTTGACATTTAAATGACCAATGGTGCCTCTTTGCTTTTGTTTATAGTTTGTTCTGTACATGTACATGCTTTGTGCAAACATATTTTTCCTGTTAACATATTAAATGCTGATTTTTTCATCAATAAGAAAATTAAGATCAATAATTTAAAAGTAAAAACAAACAACTGAACCAGACAATGTTACAGACATTGAAGCAGACAAACACAATGCTACAAAAATTTAACTCAATATTCTATCAAATAATATTTCTGGCATGTCTGACAAGTGGGTGGATAAATAATTCATTTGCTGGTGAAGCTAAGTAGACCTGTCATGAATAGAAAATAATGCAGATACTATTGACCTGGTTTAAACCTGTACAATGTACACACATGTATTACAGAAACTATTGAGTATTGACCTAGTTTTATAACCTTGTATATTATATAAACTGTTACAAATCAATGAAACTCTCAATTTCTTATATAAGTATATACAGGTACAAAATCTATATAGTGTGGGTAGGAGGTTTAAACAGTTTAAATAGTCCATAGAATGTTTAGTTTTTGAACTTCAATTTAAATCTAAAATCTGTACAAAAATGTAAATTAGTTAACAAAAGTCATTTAAGTGGATCAATAATTTTGCAATTAAACTAAAATTTTAAAATTGCTTTTAAGGCAAAAAATGATCTTAAATCTGCTTTAAAAATCTATATTAGTTAAGTTATACTATACATCTATATAAACATGATAAATACTTGTACATACATGTGTCTTTATATTGACATGTTCAAATTATTTACTTACTATAAACATGTATGATTAAAATGTAATCCAAGATCAATTTGATAAGTTTTAGAGACAATTAGCATGATTTGAAATAGTTTTTCTTCATCTGATGTACATGTTCAAAATCCATCATTTTTACATTTATATACAGTACGAACAGGGGCTTATTGCTATCATTGTCTTTGAGAGACACCCCTGTCTGACATGTCCAAAAGCCTGTCTGATAAAAGTCGTAAAATTTCAATCCCCTGCTGTTTTGATGAAACAGTGGACAGGAAAGGTGTCATAAAGTTGTCACCTGCCCTTAATCATTTGAATTACCTGCAAAATTTTATCAATAAAAGTGATTGTTGCATCCTTAAAGTAAAATACAGTGCGACGTCAAAAGTATTTCACGCTTTATATTTTTCCCTTTATATTTGATAATTTCATATAAATTAGTATTTTTTATAAAATTATTACCAAGCCATTTCTCAACAGATTTTCATGAAATAAAAACCAACGTATGCATAATTATCTGAAGTTTGTTTGTTTATTTGCAAATCTGTTAAAACCTCTTGGTTCAATTTTATACTCTAATAAAACACATAGAAAAAGAATTAACACAAGAGTTAACACTAAAGTATGTCTCGCCTGCCGGCACCATCAGAAACAAATATTCTTTCTTACTTCCACTATATTTTGAATTTACATGGATTTTCAGTTTCTGAGATCAAAAGATGTTTATAGAACTTAAACATTGCAAATATATGCAATAAAAATAATCAAAGTCACTCAACCGGAAAATCAAGTTCAAGGTCAAAAGATGGGGATGCAACTGTGCTAAGCTACTACTGAGGCATATGTATACCAAGTTTCATCAACCTAGGACCTATAGTTCTTGAGATATGGAGGTGCTCGCAAAACTTTTCCATTGCTATTATATGTATTGAAAATTGTCAAAGTCACTCAACCGGAAAATCAAGGTCTAGGTCAAAAGATGGGGATGCAACTGTGCTAAGCTACTACTGGGGCATATGCATACCAAGTTTCATCAACCTAGGACCTATAGTTCTTGAGATATGGAGGTGCTCGCAAAACTTTTCCATTGCTATTATATGTATTGAAAATTGTCAAAGTCACTCAACCGGAAAATCAAGGTCAAGGTCAAAAGATGGGGATGCAACTGAGCTAAGCTACTACTGGGGCATATGCATACCAAGTTTCATCAACCTAGGACCTATAGTTCTTGAGATATGGAGGTGCTCATAAAACTTTTCCAAAAAGTTAACGCCGCCGTCGCCGCCGCCGCCGTCGCCGTCGCCGCCGCCGCCGCCGGTAAAGTAACACCTATGTCCCGCTCTGCTTCGCAGGCGAGACAAAAAACTATTCGTTTAAAATATAAAGGAAAATGATTTTCAAAATATTTCATTTGTGTTTTAATTATGATTAAATCAAACCCATCTAACATTTTATAATGCCAAAATATAGAAAAAATCTTGAAATATTGCTGCATCTGTTGGCTTTTATTTTATAAAAATAAGAAATAGTCATCAGAATGAAAAAAAAATGTTTAAAATATAAAAAAATATTTTGTTTAAATTAGAAAATAATAATATAAGAATGAGAAAATAAATAAGAATAAAAAAATGTTGAAAATCTAATTTTTTGCTTAAATTAGAAAAATATTAATAAGAATGAAAAAATGAAAAGCAACACAATAGGATTAATGGCATTTGGGAATGTGACACATATCTTGTAAATTTTAAAATTTGTTTTTATCATTCAAAATAAATCAAAATAACACTTTATGATTTTTATTAAATTGATGCAAAAAAAATATTTCTTTAAATGGAAAGTGTCGAAATAAATGATTATCAAAATTTAAATTTGTACTGTGCATATGTTTATAGATGTATTTTCAATTTCTGCAGTAAATTTCAATTTTGATTCTTTTCTGTTATTTTAGTTTGTTTTATTTATTGATCAGTTTTGAATAATTTAAAACTTTGGTTGTTTTGTAATATTTAAAAAAATCTGTTTTATTAATTAAATAATTAAAATCTACTCATTTTATTTTTGTAACTTTACAATTTTTAAAATTTTATGTCTTCGATTATTGTAAGCAACCTGCTGTTTTATGAGCCTGTCTCTGAGAGGCAGATGTCTGATATCCTGCCTGACATCCATAATTAGACGTTGTCTTTAGGAGACATGAATCACAATAAGTCCCTGTTTGTACTGTACATGTACATGTATATATATGTATGCATGCCTGTCTTTAGCCAGGAATCTTTGTAGAACTTTTAGTATGTACTTGTCTTTTTGATGTTTTCTGTTCCTTGTTTAAGAAGGAGGTCTAGATCTATCTGTGACTAATTCAGGACTGGGTTTGAATTACATGTACATCATGTACATGTATATGCATTATATTGAGACCATGGGCCAATTGCAGAATGGTGAACAGCCCCCACTGGCCTCATTAAAGGCTGCTGGCAGTTTTCCACTGTGGTTTTTTTTTTTTTTGCCATGCATCTGAACTGTATCACCTACAAATATTCCATATAGATCTCCTTATTTTCTATAAAACTTACTGTTTGAGCTTTGTTTTTCAGGTTTGTCTCTAGAACTTCACCCATCTGCTCTGTTCTTTTATCCCAAGATCCTGACGCAATGAAAATCTGGAAGCCATAACACCAACACTTCCAGAATATAAAACGCTTGCTTGGCTTGACAAATTTTTCACCATTGCCATTTGAAGCCCCATTGACGTGAACATCACTCATGAGTGCCTGCTTACAGCAAGGTAGAATATATTCCTGTGTTTTTGCCACCAGTGGCGCACATTTAAATAAAAAAAATAGTACACCGAGATTAAAGGCAACACCACCCAGAACATCTAAAGTCGTGTCCATGTAATAACCGAGTGTTGATTTATTAGATTTATACACTGGGTCATTTGCATGGCTGCGGTATATCACACCATCTAAACTATCAAGCCAGATACGGAACTCATATATCACAACGGCAATTCGCCTGTCCCGTAAATTTTCTGAAGAAACAAATTTTGCTGCCACTAAAGCTAAAATGAAATGTAGAATGGTCACCATATTTGGTGTGATGAAGTAGAATACTTTACTAAATCTAGTCAACTCGTCAAAATATTCTGAACTCGGGACCATGAAATAATGGTTCGTGTGATCACTCATGACGAGTTTGGCACTTAGAGGATGGAACATGGAGAATGTCTCCCTGCGTGTTTGGTCCGTGAAGACGGAGTCCTGTATCGTGATGTACAGGAGAATGTCCATAGAAATATAGTAGCTAAACAGCAGCAGGAAAAACAGGCAACACAAGTTCCGCTCGGACCGTAAAATCTGAGGTATCATCTTGACAGTCTTTGATGTCAGCTATTTACAGAGACGCCTTTAAATGAAAATAGCCTGAAAATAGATAAATAAAATTGATTTAAAGCATGAGCTTTTTTTTTTTTTATAAATTTACAGAATTGGGGATGTCAGCTTTTCACACACTGAAATCTTTATATTAAGTGATCCTGAAAAGATAAAATTAAATAAATTATCATTCTTTTAAACATGAATAAACCAATACATTTTGTGCACAACAGTACATCACTATTTGTTTAATAAAAAGCTACGCCGAGCGCAGCATGATACGACCGCAACAAGATGAACCCTGTACATTGGAGGCCCAATATGGATAGTCTATTGCTTTGGTCACATGCAGCCCATGGTGGACTTACAAAGCTTTTTTACACATGCATCCTATGGTGGACTTTCAAATGCATATTTGACACATATATATTTACAATAACATTTAATATAAAAAAATCTTATTTCTAAATTCATTGACATTTTTTACACAATTTAGCCCCTTTTGGCCCTTTTTTTAAAAAAGGTAAGGACCACAAACCCAAAATGAAATTAAAAGCTTCCTTCTGTGAAATCATCATATTTAAACTTCATAACAATTGGCTGGCCAACTACAGCGAAATTTCTTGTGTAAAACCATTTGCCTTGACCAACTTTTAAAAATGACGTTTTTTGCACCTTCGACCCCTTATATCTCAAAAACAGTAAGATATATTGCAAATCTGATTGAAAAATGCAGGCAGGGATTTTCACAAGGATTCCAATGACAAAAAGATTTTGAAAATCGGACCACAAATAAAAAAGTTAATTTTTTGGGTGTGGCCTGTCTTTGGCCCCCTGTAGCAATGTAACAGTTCAATATACATCAAAACTATTGACACATTTTGTTGACAGAATATAATCAGGAATTCAATAAAAAAAGAATTTTCAAAATCTATTGAATAATAAACATTCTACATCAGTTTTGTTAATACACCCGTTTTAGCCCCTTTTGGCCCTTTTTTTCCAAAACGGTAAGGGCCACCAACCCCAAATTTTTATACAATAGGAACCTTCCTCTATTGGTTACAAACATCATATCAAAACTTCATAACAATTGGCTGGCCCAGTACAACTAATTTTTTGGTATAAAATTATTTGCCTTAACAAACTTTTAAAAATGGTGTTTTTGGCCCCTTTGACCCCTAATTTCTCAAAAACCGTAAGAGATATTGCAAATCTGATTGAAAAATGCAAGCAGAGATTTTCACAAGGATTCCAATGAAAAAAAAAGTTTGAAAATCGGACCACAAATAAAAAAGTAATTTTTTGGGGTGTGGCCCCTTTTCGACCCCCTGTAGCAATGTAACGGTTCAATATACATCAAAACCATTGACACATTTTGTTGACAGAATTTAATGAGGAATTCAATAAAAAACGAATTTTCAAAATCTATTGAATAATAAACATTCTACAACAGTTTTGTCAATACAACCGTTTTAGCCCCTTTTGGCCCTTTTTTCCAAAACGGTAAGGGCCACCAACCCCAAATACAATAGGAACCTTGTTCTAGTGGTTAAAAACATCATATTAAAATTTCATAACAATTAGTCAATATTTACTTAAGTTATCGCACGGAAACCAAATGTCCCCAGACAACGACGACGACGACATCGCCATAACATTATACGATCGCAAAAATGGGCGATTGTATAAAAACTATGTCAAATGTATTAAGTTTTCTTCATACAAAAGAAAACCAAATGTGACAGAAACCTAATAATCAACATGTACATGAATAGAAAAAAATCTCAAAACTTTCTGTATAATAAAAGTAAACTCACATGTAAACAAACAACAGATCAGAAATGCACATGTATCCATTTCCATAAAATATTATTTATTTATTTATGATTTAAACAACATATGCAGGTATCAAGTATCAAGATATACACTAAATGAGTAAAAAGTTTTAAAATCATAATATTGATCACTTTAAACAATTAATCAACCTTGACTTTTAAAATTTAAATATTTAAGACGTAATTTAACCACTCCAATATTATCAAACACAAAAGTAATTCAATCATAAGGTTTGGTCGATCAAAACAACAAGAGTTAATATGGGCATAAGTAAAAGTCAAGCATCGACCACTGGTCACATTGAAGGCTGATCGCTGTCTTCAATTATTGTGGATTTCTTAAATTACCGTCTATTAGTTTAATATGAAGGTTGTGTCATATTCACTGATGTATCCCACATCTTTTTATCATGTTTATAGTAAATAATAAATCCATAACACTATTATGTCATGTATGTACAAGTATAATACAGAGGAGAGGAAACTATATAATATTCATGTACTATATTTTCTGTTATTGTTTATGTTGTATGTTTCATCTTTGTATTTGTATTTTGCTATAATAATAAACTATAAGAGCTGAAAATAAGAAATATACTGGACAATTTCATATAATCATGATAATATAATGTCCTGTAAACCATGGCGGATTCAGAGGGGGGCAATGGGGGCGTACATGTACCTTTAATTGAGAAATTTTAATTTTTTCAGTATAAGATTGAGCAAGCAACTTCAAATTTTCATCAAAATCTTACATTTTTAGCAATTACGCCCCCCTTTCAGGAACGCTGGATGTGCCCTTGGTAAAAACTCACAAAAACAGAATTTTATGACAAAAATTTTCTTAGAGGACATGTACATTTTTTTACAGGACAAATTTGTGCTTTACACTAGAATATTAATTCATGAAATGTACAAAAAAATGCATGTTTACATCAATATTGGGTAAATGCAACATAGTGAGCTGGTCATATTGAAGGCTGCAGGCTGTGAATCCATTGTGGATCTTTTAAATTGCCACTTGTTTAAATGTACATAAATGTACATGTAGGTACATTGTGTCAGGTTAACTTATTCCACATCTGGCAAAGATTATGTTTAAAGCATGAAATCAAAATAAAAACTCCTAAAAAACACCCCTGTATGTACATCGTCAATATACAGGTATTTCAATTGTTCGAATTCAATTCACATTTTCTATGTTGTAACAGTATAAATAATTAACTATTAAATATTAATTATCAGAAAACTTGATTTATTGATCAATTTTACATGTTTTATGATCATATAAAATCATTAGTTAAATGCATCAATGAACATTTTCTGAAATATATATATACATTGTATGTAAGTGAAAATTCACCAGTTATTAACATGTGAATTCATTCATTCAAGACACAGTGTGTAAGGCCTCAACATACAATTGTACAATGATAAATTTGTTCTTAGACAATTTAATTTTAGTTTATTTTGCTGCTTATACATGTATATAAATTATAGAAAAGATACAACATGTACAATTAAGTACAGTATATTGTACATGTACTAATTTACAAATTCATTTTCAATTGCAGAAACAGTCCAAAGATTGTGAATATCAATGTCCATTTCAAATATCAAGATTTAACTTTACTATGGTAAACTTGCAAGTACAAAAACTGTACATATCATTTACTTACTTTAAAGTACATGTACTCACACACCAGTTTGAATAAATATTTTGATTCTTAAAATTTAAATGCTTTTGAAAACTTTGTGATTTCAAAATGTCAATACGTTTTAATCCTTTCACATTGTAATTGAACCCAAACACAAATCCAGCGTAAACTGAATTCCTTTTGTCACAATTGAGTTCTTTTGAAACGTTCTAAAATTTTGTAATCTTTCCAATTTTTGCTATATTCAAAGCACAAATCTGATTCCCAAAATTCAAATGAAAAATAGATACATGCGTACAAGCAGTACATTTTTTGTAGTATCAAAACAAAAAAGTTTCCAAGAAACTGTTGAAACCATGTAAAATTTAAATCTGAGACAAAACCAGCAGCACGATCATGATGATTTAATACCAGTTTAATATCAGAAAAATTAAAGGACAGAAAATCTATACTCGTCTTAAATATTAACATGATCTTAAAAACGACTCAATTAGAGAGAGGAGTGAAAAACGATCCCTAATGAAATATATTAAAACAACCAATTAGCACAATCTACAGTAAAAGTGAAACCTATATCCGAGTTATATGAAACTTATACAGGTCTGGATTGTTATCCAATATAATATTCATATCTAAAATTTATGATATCCCACCAGTCAATATTTTCAAGAGAATTGACAACCATCTCGGATTACATTATAATTAACGGATCAATTTTTATATTTCAATTCACTTAACATGCTTAAACATTTTAAAACTTCAACATGTTCAATACAGTACATGTATCTCCATGGTCTCAGATGCATAATTTTTTTATGAAAATATAAATAATATACATGATATACAGTCAGGACTACTACTGAAAGAAGTGATTTTAGAAAATCACCCAAATAAGTGATAGTGAATGAATTACCAAGAGTTATTCCTCTTTAAAGAATACAAAAATTACTTATTTAAGTTATTTCTTAAAGGTTAAACAAGTGTGGCCACTAAAAGTATGTCTCGCCTGCCGGCACCATCGCTAAAATCAACTACCTAAGCTTTCATTTCTTGATATAAACACAAAAAGTGTCAGTATACCTAATAACAGATGCCTAGCTATTATAACTTTCCAGCAATTCATCTTCCATAAAAGTCTTACAAAAAAGTTTTTCAGCCTGAAAAAGACCTAAGTTCACAGAGTCACTGGAGCGTGAAAATGGGGTCAGAGTCACACAGCATGGTGACAGTTGCGTAGACCATAACCTGAACTGTCTGTATACTAAATATCAGATGCCTAGCTATTATACTTTTCAAGCAATTCATCATCCACAAAAGTCTTACAAAAAAGTTTTTCGGCCTGAAAAAGACCTAAGTTCAAAGAGTCACTGGAGCGTGAAAATGGGGTCAGGGTCACATGGCATAGTGACAGTTGCGTAGACCATAACCTGAACTGTCTGTAAACCAAATATCAGATGCCTAGCTATTATACTTTTGAAGAAATTCATCGTCCACAAAAGTCTTACAAAAAAGTTTACGGCCTGAAAAAAGACCTAAGTTCACAGAGTCACTGGAGCGTGAAAATGGGGTCAGGGTCAAATGGCATGGTAACAGTTGCGTAGACCATAACCTGAACTGTCTGTATACCAAATATCAGATGCTTAGCTATTATACTTTTCAAGCAATTCATCGTCCACAAAAGTCTTACAAAAAAGTTTACGGCCTGAAAAAAGACCTAAGTTCACAGAGTCACTGGAGCGTGAAAATGGGGTCAGGGTCAAACGGCATGGTGACAGTTGCGTAGACCATAACCTGGACTGTCTGTATACCAAATATCAGATGCCTAGCTATCATACTTTTCAAGCAATTCATTGTCCACAAAAGTCTTACAAAAAAGTTTACGACGCCGCCGCCGCCGGAAAGTAATACCTATGTCTCGCCTTCCGCGACTATTCGTCGCAGGCGAGACAAAAATCACTTTGAACAATGATTTTCTGATTATTTCATGAAATACTCAAAGACAACTATTAAGAAAGAGTGTAAAAGAAACTAGTTCACTTCCTTAGATGTACACTGTCCATTTATATTTAATTTATTGATCTAAATAAGAATATTAGGCACTTGAAGTAAAATCACTTAGATCAGTGATTTTATGAAATTTTAATCTAAAAAATCACTAAAACAAGTGATTTTCAACTTTTTTACTCCCTAACTTCGGCCATCGTGAACATTCAAATTTTCATCGAGAACATACCTTTTTCTTTTTAGAAAACCAAAGTTAAAAGATCAAATTATCAGGAAAATTATAGATTCCTATGGGAAAATTCCAGATCCCATGAATTCAGCCATCAAAGATTAAGGAAAAAAGTGGAAAAAATGCACAAAATTGGTTATAGTTGAAAAACCTTTCCTTTAACTAGTCATTTAACTACATAAATGATGTTGTTGTCTTAATTTGCAACAAAGGGACACATAATTTCATAGTTTAGCATGAGAAATTGATTTTAAAACCCAAAAATCTGTAATCAGTAAGAATTTCCAAAAATCACTTATTAGAGTGATTAAAAAATCACTTGTTTCAGTAGTCTCCCTGACTGATATATAACTGTTTACTTGGAAGTTCCATTGCACAAATCAGTTCTTAATATGTAATTTTATTCAAATATATATTTATTAATAATTTATGAAAGGATACATCTATTTATTGACCATAAACATTTGACAATTGTCAATAGAAAAGCTTGAACCAGAATTCTAGTGTACTGTTACAAATTTTGATTAAGTGAAAATGCAAGTGAAAGATTTCACGATGTTAAACTGAAATACACTGTACTTTACAAGCACTTGCAAAAATGTTTTTAGCACTTACAGTTAATGTTGAACATTTGTGATCAATGACATTCTTATAATTTTCCACTCATCATGAAAAAAGTCCTCAACTTAATCCAAAACTGAATATCCAAGATATTAAAATACTACCATGACTAGGAATGTTCATCTTTTCAACCTGTACAACAGCATGAACAGAAAATCAGTTTAATACCGTACATGCATGTTGCATACATGTACTTGTAAACTTAATTAACCCAAACAATACTTACATGTATATGATATCAGTCATAACCTGATGATAATGACTTTGATAAGAGTACATTGTACATGTACATGTATGATAGGAAGTTCACTCCTCTAAAGGTCAGGAATCTTCAAGTCAAGAGCCATTGTGAAGCATATCTTCTCTGACTTCATGTCAATATTGTTCTCAAACTTTTCTTCCTTGATTTTGCTGAATCAGCCTGATTTAAATACTGATTTCCTTAAAATTTACAACATATACATGTATCATGTATATTAATTATCTACAAAAAGTATCCCTAAATGATGAAATTCCACATTATAACATGCATTAGGTACATGTAATAAACTTATGCATGAATATGTTAG
>OZ020312.1:334031-434359 GCA_963971305.1 Arcuatula senhousia
TACATGTATACTTAAACAACCAATTCCGACAAGAGTATCTCTACGCCCCCTTATTTTCTTGTTGTACTTTTGTCTCACGTTTCTCTCTTGTTGAATTGAACATCTATCGATTTGAATTAACTGTATGTTACATGTAGTTTGTGCTTTGTTATTGATCAAGTTTTTGTTGATTATCAATAGGGGGAAGTTGGGCCCAAAAAAATAATTTAATCCTGCCACATTTTAAATTTGCCTGTCCTAAGTCAGGAATCTTCATCATACATGTAGTTGATGTTTCAATTCGTCAAATTTATGTTATTTAATTTTTTGTCAAGAAGCTAAATATAAGAGGGTCTTTTATTGACACTACAAATTCAAAACTGTAGATTAAAGAACATGATGAATGTCAAAATTCTGCCACATTTTTCTATATTATGACAATTCAGAACATGCATATACAATATTAGTGTGTTATTACATTTCTTAGACACTGGATATTATATGTATACTGCCAAACTTTAAGAGACTGTCATGACTGTACATTCACTAAAAACTATGACAGAAACTTTTGTGACAACACAGGACAGATGGAACAAATGTACATCTTTAGAATATAAAATTATCAAGATTATACTACATGTATGTCAGGTATGTACACTGTACATGTTGTATATATATACTGTAATCATACAAATATCATACAAGATAAATTTTAAATCTTATCTACTTTCTGTCTTTTAACTTCTTAATAAGGTTATCAAATATCACCTTGTGGGTCCTAGACCTTTAAATCTTATGCATGGTCTGCTCATTGTCTGACTGGCATGACCTTGGACTTATTACATGTATTACCACTGTTGATCATGTTGATTCATTTACAATTAAAGTTAATGTCTCCCCCTGTTTCCACAAAGTTCTAAGTTTAAAGGGCCATTTCTCCCACAAAATCTTGAGGATCAAAATTTCCTGTTCATATGCACAACTACATATGGTGTCCTTCCTATTTACAATGTTTCATTGAATTAGGTACAGTAGTAGTTTCAGAGGAGTTGCGCTGACAAGACGATAAATGAGAATATTCAGCAATTATATAAGTTCAAAGGGCAATAACTCCCACTAAAATTTGAGGATCAAAATTTCCTGGTAACATGCACAACTATATGGACCAAGATCCCCAATTGGAGCCCCAATGAGGGAGAGAGAAAAATAGTCCATAAAATCCTGTTATTTCTCCCGCATATTTGATACTAGTACACACTCAACATTAGACCAAATGACAAAAGGATAACTGTTTTGGAATGCTGAATTACTGTGGAAGCTAAAACTTTAAATGGATTATGCCCAAGTGAAAAGAGAAGCCTAAAATTTTGACTTTATTCCAAGATGCAGATTTTGGGATTATTTCCTGACCATATCACCAATACCTCCTAGTTTTTCGGGGTTTGCTAAATTACGGAAAATCTAATCACACAACCCCACCCGATATTGAAACTGTAAAGAGAAAAGTTTCTGAGCTTTAAAATAAGCTATGACACATGTACAGAATATTTATAGAAATAAATCTACAAGCAATAATGTTAGTGTTATCGGCAATGGAAAATCAATTAGGCCAGTTGAGGCAATTTGAAGATTGAAGATTTTAGACTTTCCCTAATTTAGCTAGTTCCAATATGGAGGAATAGAGAGAACACCAGTTTAAAAACACTGTAATTTAACAGTAAGTCTTAATTAACAAAAAATATCTGGTTAAATCAGCATATAATACATTTAAGCATGCCAATTTATCATTACACGACACAAGGAAAGCGTAGAAATGTGTACATAATAACCACCTGTTGTATATGCACTTATAACATGTGTGCTATGAAAAATCGAGATGTATTTCAACTATGATAACATTTCTTTAATGACCAAACAGATTCATTTAAACCAAACCAACATTTGCAGTGTATTTTCTTGATCTATTGGGAAAATTTATGCAACTTTAGCCTTGATAATATACACACATTTTGTGTTGTTTTTGTTTTGTTTACACTTTGTACTTCTTGTTGTTGTGTGTATGTTCTTATAAAGGGGGGGGGGGAGGTGTTTGTTTTGTTTACTACTCTTTTAATATGAAGAGGCTCTCATAAATTCTATTTATTCACCCAGACAAACAATGTTATGTCAAAATGCATATCGAACCAAACATTAAAATCCCATCGAGCGTAGATTATCATGAATCTCAAACAAACTGATCGTTGTGAAAATGCAATTACGGAAATATTCATATGGTTCATGAAACCTTAACATTATATGAACTGTATAAACCCTATAGAATTTTAATTTGTGTTTATCATATTTGCAACCTTACACACTATATGTCCCAAAACAGTATCTACATGTAAATGTCCTAAATTCTGACCTGTAAACAATAGACATTTATAACAATTTTTTGCATTTTTTTTTATATTTAACAGTGTATACAAGATAGTGATGGCATGTTATAAAGGCTTTATCAAGGATCTATCATCTGTAGTGTTGACCTGGAGCTTTGTTGCAGATGTACTTTTAGTGGTGTTGGGACTAAATGTGAATATTTGGGGATGTAAGTTGATATTAGTTCAACCTATTGCAAAATCATAATTTTTTTAATTCGGTTGCTATGTATTTTTACAACAATGGAATCGCTTGGTTACTTTTAATGTAGTTATGATTATTCAGTCTTGCCATGCTCATAAGATGTAAAGATACCCATAACTATGTTTTTAGCTATGCATTGATGTTGACATAGCAATATGACATCACATTTTGTACCATGACGTTATGTTGGAATGCGTAAAAAAAACTGAAATTTATTGCTATAAAACACACGACAATAAAACACTTATAACTTGACTGTTAGTTGACGGATTTTTACAGTCAAACACTTGTTACAATCGACAAATGATAAGCTTTCCTTTAATAACAATTATTACTGATTTTTTAGTACAAAAATGCATTTTTTATTAAATAATGATTTTTTTTTTTCAAGGAAAATGTAACTTTTCAACGAAAATAGTAGAAAATTCCCCCAAATTTTGATTTTGTTATGCCGTAAAATTTTGTTCTGTGGTTTTTAAATCATTTACTTATGTTATTCGCACAAAGTTCAATGACTTTTGATAGGTTCCTTTGCAAATATTAAAGATAGAGAAGGCAAAATTTAAGAAAATCAAAAGGCTAATTTTGTCGATTTTTTTAACACATTTTTAATGTTTGACTAGGGGTAGTATAATGGCAATATTTTCTTTTTTATTTTTCAGATAAAGACAAAAATTTACAGAGCCATTCCAGGAATACTATGGACTGAAATGACATATATTTTGAGTGGACTTTTGAGATCAAATGTCTCAATATGGACCAAGATCCCCAATTGGAGCCCCAATGAGGGAGAGAGAAAAATAGTCCATAAAATCCTGTTATTTCTCCCGCATATTTGATACTAGTACACACTCAACATTAGACCAAATGACAAAAGGATAACTGTTTTGGAATGCTGAATTACTGTGGAAGCTAAAACTTTAAATGGATTATGCCCAAGTGAAAAGAGAAGCCTAAAATTTTGACTTTATTCCAAGATGCAGATTTTGGGATTATTTCCTGACCATATCACCAATACCTCCTAGTTTTTCGGGGTTTGCTAAATTACGGAAAATCTAATCACACAACCCCACCCGATATTGAAACTGTAAAGAGAAAAGTTTCTGAGCTTTAAAATAAGCTATGACACATGTACAGAATATTTATAGAAATAAATCTACAAGCAATAATGTTAGTGTTATCGGCAATGGAAAATCAATTAGGCCAGTTGAGGCATATATGGTGTCCTTCCTATATATCAAGTTTCATTGCATTCGGTTCAGTAGTTTCAGAGGGGTTGTGCTGACAAGATGATATGGTAAATGTGGATTTTAAGCAATTTTATAAGTTCAAGCGGCAATAATTCCCACTAAAATTTGAGGATCCAAATTTCCTGGTAATACAGTAGACTGTAGGCACAACTATATATGGTGTCCTTCCTATATATCAAGTTTCATTGAATTTGATTCAGTAGTTTCAGAGGAGTTGCGCTGACAAGATGATAAATGAGGATTTTCAACAAATGGCCATAACATGCATACCTCCCACAAAAATTTGAGAATCAAAATTTCCTGATAATATGCACAACAACATATGGTGTACTTCCTACATACCAAGTTTCATTGAATTCAGTTCATTAGTTTCAGAGGAGTTGTGCTGACAAGATGATAATAAGGATTTTCAGCAATTTTCTAAGTTCAAAGGGCCATACCTCCCACAAAAATTTGAGGATAAAAATTTCCTGGTAACATGCACAACAACATACATGTATGGTGTACTTCCTATATACTTCGGTTCAGTAGTTTCAGAGGAGTTGCGCTGACAAACTTTGTGACGGACAGACGGACGGACACGACAAAAACAATAATGTCTCCCCACAAAAGTGGGGGGAGACATAATTACTTCATACATGTACCGTGTACGATCAAATATTTTTATCGAAATATGTATCTTGGACATGTTGTACATTATTTTTCTAGGATGTTTTAGTCATTAGGTTATTCTACCCCTCTCTCACCCCAAAACCAACTGTTGAGTCATCCGAAGCCAATTTTACCAGATGGGTCCTGCGGACTGGCACATTTCGGGAAGACTGCTAGTCAAAATAGTTGTAATGAAAACAGTACTGTCCCTGTGTTTCTCAAGTTTAACTGATTCATTGTCTTTCTATCAGCTTTCTTCTTGAAAGTAAATACTTCGTGTGTGTGACTGTACAGTTAAAAAGTTTGTTACATTGTACATGTACATGTATATTTACAATTAAAAACAATTAGGACTGTTTACATAATGGACTGGATGGGTAGAGTTCGTGACCCTAACTCAGTCTGCATCTGCTTGATGGTAGGCGAGTTCTTAACTTCTGGTGGAATGAAGTTCCAGGTAGCAATTGTTCTCGGGGGGAAAAGGAGAATCTGTATGTGTCAGTGCCAGTGTGTATACGTAGTGCTCAGAATACTGCATTCCCTCTTGTTCTGATGTCAGTTGGGAGCAGGGTATACTGGAATGGAACTTTGATTTGATGATGTGTTATCTTGTCCATCATGGCGGCTCTGGCCTTAACATTGCCTCAGCTCATCTTTGTTCTAGGGACTCCCATCCGAGATGATTGATCATAACTGTGACTGATCTTAGATCACAGTTGAACAAACTTTGCTCTTTGAATGTCTTCTAGTTGGTTGATCTGGTTCCTGTTGTATGGATCATATACTATACTCACATACTGTACATGTATTCTACATGTATGGTAGTTCGCACTACCACTGGCACCAGCGTGGTGTATGCCACAGCCTTCACGAAATGTGCCAGACCAGTCTGATGAAAAAGAAACAAATTAGCCTTCTGTCAGGTGAATTTGGTCAAATTTACAATAAACAATTTACATGTTCAGTTGGTCCTGCAGACCTTTGTTAATGGTCAGCGCGATCAGGCAAGAATTTTCAACTTTCTCGAAGACTGGCCTTCACTTCATTATGTTCATGTGCATGATGTGGGCAAGAAATAAAACAAAACACGGGGGTTGACCATTGAGGAAACATAATTGAAATCAACCTCTTTTTTTAAGTATTTTGTGCAAAAATGAAACAAGATTTGATTTTTTTTTAGAGAAAGATAACTCTTGACTTGAGCAGGTTGGGGAGTATGCCCCAAATCAAGGATAATACCCAGAAACGGGTATTATCCTTGATTTCAAGGATCATGTGATCCTTGATTTCAAGGATTCAAAACTTAAACTTGATATTACTTACTAACTAGAGATAGGCGGCTTCTGTTGCAGTGGTATACACTTAAGGTGATAACAGAACTTCTAAATTGTGCATCCCAGAATAAAATTCAATGGGTGATTTAAGCCTACTATTGCAGAAAATGATTTCTTTTGTGTTTTAAATTGACCAATTGATCAATCAATTCAGTTTTTTCAAAACATTTAAATGACCAGTTATTGGTTTGTCACATGGCATGTCATCATACAATAGAAAGTTAATAGTGCTCAGGTCACACCTGGATGCTCACAGACATCTCAGTCAACAATAGTGCATTTTAATGATTTGTTTTAATTTTTAAATACAAATGGAATTCAAACAGTAATTTCAGAAACAAGTAGTATTTGTAGCTTTTTGTGTTAACCCTGCATGAGAATAAGAACTTTTGGCTACAGAAGTGCATAAAAAGGGCTTAAAGTTTCAAATACCCCAAAAGAAGGATAATACCCGTTTTCGGGCATACTCCTCAACCTGTTGAGTTAGGAGACCTGTTCATGACAGTCAACAGTTTGGGGGTGTTTTTGGCTCTAATGTACATACCTGTTCAGTGCCAGAATTTTTCCCACTTTCTTGAGATGGTGATTTTTTTACTTTCTTTTTGCTCTGTTCGTATTTTTTGGAAACAAGTCAAAAATAATGTGTTAAATCAGTTTCCATCATGTCATTTGGCATCGGACGAGTCCGAACTTATTTACGCATGCGTGTCGGTCGAGTCTAGTTCAGATCTCTCAAAAGGAGGTAATCGGAAGGCCTCGGATTTCTTCGCCTGTTAACCCTTACCATGCGGCTCCCGTCTTTAGACGGGATTGATGACGTCGTTCTCAGTGCGGGTCCCGTCTAGTATAGACGGGTTTGAGCGCATTTCATTACAAAACGGTCTAAGACTGTTCTGTGTCTTTCATATTGATTATTATTGATATGAACCCATTTAAGTATGATTGTAGATTACTTTTTGATCCAATTATGATCAGTCGACAGTCTTCCTAAAGTTTTATTTACGATTACAAACGTGGAAAACCCCTTTGTGTGACACATTTTTTTCTAAAAATAACCACAAATAGATCAATCAATGTTTTGTAAAAAATCGCCCATCTTTTTAAATTCTGATAACAGAAAACTAAAGAATATTAATTTATATTATTGAAAACAACAAGTTTCAGGTGGTTTTAAATGTTTTTTACGAAAAATCGCTGCGCAAATTAGTTTTATTTTTCCCCCGCAAGGTTATTTCCCTTTCCACATGAGTCATGAATCTAAAAATAGTGAAAGCCTCGTAAAACAACTTTCTTTTAAAATAAAAACATATTTAACTTTTAAAAGGGTATTTTACTAATATCTAAAATCAAAATTAAACTAATTCATCGTTTTGTGGTCTTAAAATACGTTTTTAAAAATCATTTTCAATCAACCGGGAAATGGAGATTACTAAAAATGAGGCGTTCCGAAAGAAGATCAACAATGGACACACAGACAGCGATTTTCAGCAGAAATAAATCTTGATTCCCACGACTACTAGTAAAGTTTTGAATAGCATAATAAATAAATAGGGTTTTCTTGGTATAGAATATAAGATTGGTAATGTCGAAATATGTTGTCATTGGCTAAACTTTGCAAAAACCGACTCGCATTTAGGGTATTTAGCCGGAAGTAAAACGTGACTTGCACCGGTAGATAATATTTTTCGTGTCGTCTGCTTTCTATATAAAAATCGTGTTTATTACTAATATTTAACATAAAGGCAACCAAACATGATAAATATTTGTTACTATTAAATATTTTTTTCGACGTTTTCTTCATCATTTTCACTGTCTGTCCACTGAAATCTTTAAAAAGGGGGGTGGTTGATTTTCTTTCATTCTATCATGGCCTCTGCCATGGCTTCTGATGATCAAAACATATACGAAATATTTGCTGACACTGACAGTGAAAATGAAGAGCAATTTGAAGGATTTTCAGATGAAAGTGACAATGACGAGAACAATACTGATTTAAATGATAGAAATGACTTGTTTGATGCTGACAACTGGACAAATGGTAGACGTCCCGCTCTTCATGAAACACCCCAGTTTTCCCAAAATCCTGGCAGGAGGCCACACATTCCTGACAATGCAACTCCTTTGCAATATTTCAACCTATTTGTCAATGATAATGATTTTGATGAAATGGCCACTGAAACAAATCGCTATGCAAGCCAGTATCTAAATGCCAACCAAAACCTTAAGCAGCATTCCAGATTTCGCAAGTGGGTGGACACCACAGCTGCTGAGCTGAAACGCTACTTAGCCCTAATTTTTGCTATGGGTCTCATCTCACAGTCAGACATCAATGAATACTGGAGCACTGATCCTGTTACCTCAACTCCCTTTTTCCCTGCTACAATGTCCCGTGACCGTTTCCTGCTTATAACCTCATTTTTCCACTTGGCTGACAATGACCTATATATACCGCGTGCACAGCAAGGACACAACCCTTTGTTTAAACTTGGCTCTCTTTATGCAAATGTCAATAACCGGCTTTATTCCACGTACACACCAAACAAATGCATTTCTTTGGATGAAGGTATGATTCCGTGGCGAGGTAATCTCTCTTTTAAAGTGTATAGCCCTGACAAACCAGTTAAGTACGGAATAAAGGTTTATATGTTGTCGGACTCCACCAATGGCTATGTATCCAAATTTAAATTGTACACGGGAAAGTCTCAAGTCGGCCCAAGTGTCTATGGAGCAACTTATGACCTCGTGATGGACCTTTTAAGGGGGTTATTTCTTAAAGGATATAGTCTATATTGTGACAATTACTATTCCTCCCCACAACTGTTTTGGGACTTGTATGAACTAGGCACTACTGCTACTGGAACTGTACGTGTTAATTGCCGTGGTATTCCTCAAGGTTTAAAAGATAAAAAGTTAAACAATCGTGGTGATAATGCAGTAATGAACAATGGACCTCTTGAATGTTTGAAATTTCAAGATGGAAAGCCTGTGTACATGCTATCAACCATACATGGATCTGATCTATCAGCCTCACGTCGTAGAGATGTTGTCACCGATGCTAACATAATGAAGCCGGACATGGTGTTAAAGTATAATAAATACATGGGTGGAGTTGATAGATCAGATCAAATGATTGCATATACTAACAATATAGTAAAGTCATTTAAATGGTGGAAGAAGGTGATTTTTCATGTTCTGGCTGTTGCGGTGCTTGATTCCTACATCCTGTTTAAGTCTGACAATCCAAACTCTAATGTCACTCATAGGTCATTAAGAAAGAAACTGGTGAATGAACTTATTGAGAACAATCCAGTTGACAATGTTGTAAGGGTTGGCAGGCCAATTAAAACTCCGCAACAGTTAGAACGGTTAACAGGTCGGCACTTTGCCACTAAGATACATGGCTCAGGAAAGAAAAGCAATATTGCACGTTTGTGTAAAGTATGTAATGAGGCAGAGAGAAGCAGTGCAGACCTAAGTGCTAACAAAAGGAAGCGCCCAGGTCATGAGACTAGATTTGAATGTAAGGACTGCAATGTTTCTCTCTGTCTTGAGCCATGCTTCAAGTTCTTTCATACTTGCCAGGAATATTGTCTTGCTTACAAACGATGGAAAACTACCAATCAACCAGAGGAGGAAGAATAAACTTGAAAACAATTTGATGTATCAATTTTAATGCTCATGTAATACAATTCATCTTCCAAATGATTCGTTTTGAAATATTGGGCAATACTAGGGATAGAGCTCAGTGTTCCCCGCTTCTGAATGTTTTTGAAGATTCACATTTCTTACCTGCTACTCCTACACCACTTATATTTTAATGAAACTTTATACAATCTGGTTGTTATATTGTGAATTTTCATAAATATATATACATACAACAATTCAATTATAAAAGGAAAAAAAATACAACATTCATCATGACGTTCATCAATTGTTCATGACATTATTTAACTAAGCTACTCGGGTAATATTCTAGTCTTCAGTATAAATGAAAAAATCTTGGCTAATTTTAGCATGTATCACACTTTCAACATAAGAATTTTGTATTGACAGTCACATGCTTGAAAACTTTTAAGTAACAAATCAATAAACAGGTTCTTATTTAAAAAAATACAAAAAAAAACCAAAAAAACCCCCCCAAAACTAACAATTGAATTTAAAAAACAAGAAGGAGGAAAGAGTTTTTTTCTCAAGTATAGTGAAGGTTTGAATGCATATATATAGGTAGTGTTGATTATCATTTGGTATGTATAAAATAATGTAAACTTATATCAGTGTTCTCCCCAGAAAATTTTGATAGCACTGTGGTAACGCGTGGCGAGATTTTTGAATATGGGATTTTCCGCGGCGTTATTTCATGGATTTTCAAATAGCAATGTGAACTTTATTCTAAGATAAAAGTTATTTATCTGTATCTGTTTTTATAAATCTATTCTGTCACTATTTAACAATAAAAACTTCTGTTTTCTAATTACCACATATAAACTTCTAATCTCTAAATTCCAAAACTGAATGTAAGTATTAGAACCTTGATAAAGAACTACTTGACTTTCTCAACAGAGACTGGGACTCATTACACCCAGTGTTGCTTCCTTTTTTTTTTTTTTTTTTTTTTTTTTTTTTTTTTTTATTTCAAACATTTATTAAACAAATCATAATACTTTGTACAATAACAATAAAATCATAATATCACAGTGAGACATTGTACAATAGTAAGTTGATAATTAACATATTTACCGGTAAGTCTAAGAACTGATTTAAACTGTTCAAATAAGGTAAAGCATAACTTTCTTAATTTACATTGGACTTGTTAAAACAAGTGCAATGCATATGCATAAATTTGTAACATACAAGATGCCCACCCCAATTTTATGTAAAAGGGGAAAAAGAAGTAAATAAAATATCAAATAAAAATTAAATCAAGACGTTACTTAACTCTTAATTTACGAAACCTTTTCAGAAGAATGTTACATCTAATTTGTCATCCTGTACAGTACAAAATAAGTTTGTTTCACACCAATATGATAAAAAATTTTCTAATGGCAATCTTTCATAATCAGCTAATATTCTGACCTTTAGCTGCTGGAGAAAAAATATATAAATATCATTTGGAAGTATATGCTTTCTATCAAATTTTTTCTCATTACGCTTTAACCAAGCAGTTTTACAGTACAATCCTATCAATAAAAGTATAACACTTTTTGTCTTTTTAGTATTGGCATTAACATCTCTCAGTAAAATATGAGAGAACTTTAATGATGTAATACCATTAGATAAAGCAAAGATCCAGTTCTTAATTAATGACAATAATTGAGTTACATAGTTACACTCTGAAAATAAATGTTGTAAAGTTTCTGGCTCACGAGCACAGAACGTACACCTGTTTGAATCATATATGTTATACTTAAACAACAGACTATTAGTTGGTAAGATGTTGTGGACAATTTTAAAAAGTACATCCCTAGAAAAGCGATCAATGAATTTATCAAACACTTTCTTAAAAATAAACTTAAATTCAACATCAGTATTTTTCTCAACAATTTTAGGAATATGTTCCTTACTTTCTAAGATAACATTATACAGATATTTTGTAGTTGCTCCCCTTAGATTAGCATCAGGGCAATCAACTTTAAACTCAGTATAAACCTTAATACAATGATTATAAAAAGGAGACACAAGTTCAGAATGAGGAAAATGTAACGACATAAATGATTGATTATAAAATCTAAGAGTCAATCCGACCCAATAAACACTGAAACCAATAAACTTGACAAGTCGTTTTTCAATGACATCACTCAAATGTTTTAAACGCAAAGCATTTAGTTTATACTCAATATTTACAACACCAAGACCACCTGAGTGTTTATCTAAATACATTGTATTCCTTGCTAAAGGTTCTACTTTGTCATTCCATATAAACTTAAATACACATCTTTGGAACTTTCTGATATAAAACTTAGACATATTTAGTATAGTTCCAACATACCAAAGTTTTGAGCAAGCAAAAATATTTACAATCATAACTTTTTCTAATAAGGACAATTTTCTGCGTTTCCAATTGTTTAAAACCTTTTCAAATTTAACATAAATAGGATTCCAAATATCATCTTGTGTTAGGTTGTTACCAATCTTAATACCAACAATCTTCAAATAATCTACAAATTCTATTCCAAAACGGTGATAATCTTTTCTACCTTTCCAAGCTCCAAGCCATAAACCTTTAGTTTTGTTTTTGTTTAGTTTTGAGCCGGAGCCCTTTCCAAATAAATCAATAAGATACAAAAATTTCCAGATACCTTTATCAGTAGTACAAATTCCAGTGCTATCATCAGCAAAAACAGAAATTTTACATTCTTCATTTTTACCAGGTACATTTACACCGACAATGTCTGGATCTAATACCACTTTGCGTACAAAGGGCTCTAAACACAGAATATACAATAATGGACTGAGGCTACACCCTTGTTTTACAGACCGTCTTATATTTATAGGGTCAGATATAAAATTATTAACAATAATACAAGATTTCAAATCGTGATACAAAATCTTGACCCACTTGATTAAATTTGGGCCAAAGTTGAATTGTTTAAGTACATTGAATAAAAACTCGTGGTTAACTCTATCAAAAGCTTTCTCTTGGTCGAGAGATATAAAGGCACATTTCAAATTCTTTTGATTGACATAGTCTATAATATTACGATGTAAATGAGCATTATCTAAAATAGACCGTCCCCGTACAGCACAGGTTTGGTCAATACCAACAATTTTATCAACTACAAGAGACATTCTATTACAAATAATTTTACTCAATATTTTGACATCAACATTCATCAAACTAATTGGTCTGTAAGATTTAACATCATTGTGCATAGTACGATCTTTACAAATTAAGGTTACATAGCTCATTTTTTGGCTTTCAGACAAAGTATTATCTTCAAAAATATTTTCATACACCTTCAACAGTATTGGACCAAAAATATCAATAAACTTAAAATAAATTTCTTTCCCAATACCATCTGGTCACTAATTTGGAGCACAATTTATAACTACTTAATAAATGATTAGATATTTGAAGAAGTGTAGTTTTTAAAACAAACATCCAAAAAGATTGTTGTTTTTAAAAGAAAAAGAAAACTGGCTATTGATAACCTTAACTAATAATTTATAATTGTAAGTAGAACATATTTTGCTATAAATATGAGTTATTAGCTTAAAAAATGAAAATAAATAATTTTAAGGGGAAATAACTCTGTACCTTTATGTCATGAATAAATATTTCTAAAAATCGATTTTTTTGTGGCTTTTCAATCTACAATCTAGTCTTAAAACAAGAATATATTACAAAATTCAAACAGTTCTAATCATAAATGATAGTTAATTGTAACATTTAAATAATGACACAAGATTTTGGAATGGGATAAGAGATTAACTCATGATTGATTGCCGACGGCAAAATCCTTTGAAGTCTCGATGTTCTACACCTCTAACTGGCCTGGCTTGGGGGCTAATTATGACAAGTTTATGGCTTCCTTTGTGAATTACCCGAGTTAATCCCTTAAATAAACAGTTTAACAATCAAGGCAAGTGAAGAAGTGATGAAAACCAAATGAGATTTTAAAAATGTGGGACAAAAAACTAAAATTGAATAAAAACAATAGCACCGCGGCAATACACGATAGCACCGCGGCCGAAATTATAGCACCGCGGGCCCACGGTGCTATAATGGCCTGGGGAGAACACTGCAAGTTATATGAATGTCGTCACTACAAAGTGAAAAAAGTCTTCAAATGAAGGAACAGCTGTCCAGGTTAATCATGAAAAAAATAGTTTTAAAGTAAGTATTAAAGTAAATAAAAAGATAGAATAGTTTATTATGCGGCATGGGTTTCATGATTATATACAGTATTTGCCATAAGCTGGTTATAAAAAATCTATATCATAGCAAAATGCACAATATTTAAATAAATTATCATGCAAAATCTTAAACTTTTTTCTCCAAAATTGAATAAACATGTAAATATATATAATTAGACAACTTTATAAAAAATGTAAAAAATTGATCTATATATACCTTCTTTTTCATATACGAAATGTTTAATTTGAGTGATTTCTCTGAGGTTAAAAGGTACAAATTATCTTTAAGGTGTCTAAAGAACATATATATAATGTTTCATTACATTAAAACAAGTAAGGGGTGCTATTATGGCTTGCAATTTAAGAAAAGTTACCAATTTTTAGAAAAAATGTGTGTTTCCAAGGCCATTACCATGGCAACGGTGTTACCATAGCAACCAATTTACTACAAAAATAACACATGGTATCTTTTAATCCTTTTCCCTAACTATTAAGGTTGTATGTCTTTTTTTGTTGTTTTTAAAAAACATTGATTGGCAGATGTCAAATTTTATTGATTTTCTTAAAACAATTCAGCATACAGACAAAATATCTGAAAAACAAGTCAGCATGGTAAGGGTTAAGATACGTTTCTGTCCCCTACAATTTTTACCCCTGATTTTAGTAACACGTGTTATTTTTGCAATTTTTACTTCTTTACTTCTTTACTCCACGTCCAGTTTTGACTTGTACACTACAGTGTGGTAAGAATTATAATGTTACATGGTATATCGCAATATAGATATCTTTGATATTTGTTCCGTTCCTGAACGGCCCACAAACGATAAATGAAGGACGCTCTGCCTCTGGACTCTGGGTATAAATCTCTTTTGCCGTTTAGGGATCTTGTTTTCAGGTATTCAGATATATATATTTTTCTAAGTCTCCAAATACAAGATCCCAAAATATATTAAACCGATTTTGGGGGCTTTAACAGTCAAGGAAATTAGGATTATTTAGGGCGGGACATTCGGTCCTATCCTTGGTCAAGATTCACAGGACCAAAAGAAAATAAAGAGGTCCAATAACACAATTAATTGTTTAAATACTGCTAATTTCTATCAGACATTCGGACCTGTGAAAGGCACTAAAACACCAGACCGAATGAGTTTTTACAGGCCTCGGGCTGTCGGTCCTGTGCTAATATCCATGACTGCTTTAAAGTTTTATGCGAGAAATTTGGTAAAAAATGCAAATGCAAAGGCGGCAAACAAAAGATCAAAGAAAAATGTTGTCAATTTGTCCCAAAATGTGTGAGGGTCACGCAAATCGTGTGAGACTTGACTGGCTGGATGGACACAATAAGTAATAAGTTTACATAATAGAAAAAATTTTTGTCACTATAGTGGCATTTAAAAAAGCTGATTGGGAAGGCAGGGGGCAATGGACCATTGGCGTATTAAAAATTAAATGGCCCCCTTTCATTTAAAAAAATTATATAGAATATTAGAAATGTTAATATCTGTACTAGACTACTGTACATGACTACTGGACATGTCCGGTTAAGGAGAACAATACCTTCTGAATCATTGGAATCATTAAATAACAAACAATGGTTTCATGAAAAAAAAAACAATTGAAACTTGAAACTATTAATTTGGTTAATAGAATTATTGTTTTAAAATATATTCTGAACTTTATTATTAAGGTTCAATTTAATATACTTATGTGTCAACTGTCAACATTTGTATAAACAACACCTAAACATTATTTTATCCCACATTGTTACAGATATTAGAAGAAAGATGCCATCATATACAGTAGTTCAAAGTCTCAAGGATGTAGAAGAGAAAATTCATGAATTTGAGGTTGAAACAATATCTTCATTCACAATTTACAAGAGGAATAAAGGATTTTCAACTACAGATGATCTAGGTGCCTTTAATATTTATTTTTGTTATTCATAAAATTACATAAATTAAGTTGAAGTAATATACATGGTCTACATATTTCTGACCATCTCATATGAGTATCTCCACACGTTATAGGCATGACCACTCATACAGTCCTAATGATAGTAATGCAGCTATTCAATTTACATGATTTATATTAAATACATAGAACCTTAGTCCTTTCATTTTGACAATTTGAAAAAGTACAAAATTCACATTATATAAGAAATATTGTGTAAAACCACTCGTGATAAATTATAATTTCTAAAATCATACCAATAAGTGTTTTTTTTTTTAAAAACAAAACAATAAAACAAATGCATTGTCAAAAAGGAGGACAAACTCATTTTAAAATGGAACACTGGTAGGTGTTGTTATATTACCTATATAAGGTGTTTTGTACTTGATTATTTGTGGTAGCATATATGTACATGTATATAGATATTGCATTTTGTTAGACGGATTTTACAAAGTGAAAAATATTGATTTTGAAATAGTAAATGTTCGACCTTAGAGCTTCTTTAAACTGGTATTAAGTTTCATTATGTCATCCTGCAACATGTTGCAAAGTGACATCTTGGAGTCACTTAGGCACTATCCATTGTCTTTGTTGTCCTGTGTCCTTGGTGTCACAAAAAATTTTGTCTGTTTTTCTCGGGTAGGCAAAGCAAAATTTATTGTCTGTAACTTTGTTGTAATTGTTATTTCTAACATCCGTGATGGTTAGCTCTGCTGGTGGAGTTTTGAATTCCCCTAGGTTAATCGGCTCTGGCATCAACTTTTGTGTTGACGAATACACCAACATGACCAAAGCTATAAGCTATCCGTTTAAATTTCAAATCCATCTAAAACCCTAAGTTTCTTTCCTACCTACCCCAGACATAGGTTGATCTTTGTCATATTTGGTGTCCCATTTCAATATTCTTTTGGTTTATTGCTCAATGCTCTTCATGATTTGGATATAATGTTTGGCTATTTCAATATTTTGGTAGAGCGCCTCTGATGAGTCTTCAATAGTCGAAACACATGTCAGGCGTAGCAAAATTTATTGTCTGGAACTTTGTTGTAAATTTTATTTATTACTACATACAACAGGCTCTTGATATATGGCAAGAAACTTTGTCCTACTGTACTGTAAGGTATTAAAGCAATTTCAAGCCTAAAATTTAACAAGAAGTAAAGTTTTTTCACATTGTTTGACAGTTTTCTCAGCAACTACATGCCTTAGTCTCTTGATGTTTGGCTTGTAGATTTGTACTATAGTACTCTCTTTAATGATTTACATTTTGCTTTCTGACAAATCCTACAACCCTAAATAATAAGTGACAGCTTAGCTCAGAGGTGAATTACAAAATTATTTGCCCTGCAGATGAATTCTCTATTTAAAACAAACTGATAATTGATCAAAATCTAGCTAGGAAATAAATCAGTATTTATGCTCTCCTATACCATGAACATGAAAGAAGTGGATTACAATCTATATGTCTTACTAAGGCAATGGAAAAACATGCAATATACTTAAAGTTGTACAATTTTTTGACAGACATTTTGTTTGAATACTTTTGCCAGATCTTAAAGCTCATCGTGTTTATTGGGAAGATAGCTACAATGATGAAGGGAAGAAAATGGAAATGTGTGACAACTGTCCCTTCATTGTCATAGGCCAAGAAATTAGAGAGTGCCACAATGGTCCAGACAGAAACCTAAAAAAGAAGATTCAGTTCAAGAATGAACAGGTAATAGAGCATTAATCAAGCAATAGCATACATGTACGTATTTGATTAAATTCATGGCAACCTTCGTTACAATTGGGCCATTACCCCCCCCCCCCCCCCCCCACCCAACCCCCCCCCCAAAAAAAAATATCTGAAAATAGGCTTTTTCTTAAGGTTGTGATTCATTTCTTCTTCAAAATGTTCAAAATTTCTTCTGAAAGGGCACATTTTCAAGGTAATATGCCAGTTTAAGCTTAAGATAGACACAAAACATTCGGAGAGTTCAAAATTTGTATGTCTGAGGGATGTAAAAAGCCCCAAATTTCTTTTTATGGGTCTGTTTTTGAAGGTCAACTTCCATATCCCCTTTTCAAGTATTATATTCAATGGTCTATTAAAAAAGTATAAATATTCTTCTTTTAGCTTCTGATTTGAGATACACATCTGAAATTTAGTATATTAAATGATTAAATCTTCAAGACATTTAGTAAATTTTAGATGGAGGGTCATTAAAACTATTACATGTATATTAAGCAAAAAACCCAAAACAAATCAAAGGTACAAGAGATTTCTCTGCCTTTTTTTTCAAAGTTTTTTCATTTAGGCCATTTTTCCTTAACTTTGAAATAATAATTAAATTTTGACTAAAATTTGTACATAAATTTAGTCTTTATTATACGACCGCAATAAATTTGTGGTCGTATAATGGTATGATGCTGTCGTTGTCGGCGTCGTTGTCTGTTAACTTTTAAGGTTTCCACGATAACTAAAGTTCTAGTTTTTCGATTGACTTCAAACTTGGCAGTTTTGTTCCTTACTATAAAAGGATGGATGGGATTGATTTTAGGGGTCCCCCCTTTTTAGCTCACCTGGCCAAAGGCCATGTGAGCTATTGCCATCACTTGGCGTCCGTCGTCGTCGTCCGTCGTTGTTAACTTTTCTTCAAACTTCTTCTCCTCTGAAACGGCTGCACAGATTCAAACCAAATTTGGTCTGGTGGTACTTTAGGGTATCCCCCACAGAACTGATGTGGGGATTTTTGATTCGTCGAAAAACATGGCCGCCATGGCTTTTATTATTGTGTAACACCCAAACATCCACGCATCCAATTGTATAAAAATAACCATAAGCCTTTGATACTGGCATGTAGCTTTATCTATGATGTCAATTAATTTTATGTCTGTTACACAACTACTTCCTGTTTGTCAAATATTTGCATGCCATTCTGGAAAGCTGCCATTCTATTATATTCTACAGTACTTAATCATGAAAACAATAATTATAACAGACAGGGTGTTTCCTATATACCCCCCCCCAAACTTTGTTTGCGGGGGTATATAGGAAACACCCTGTCTGTCTGTCTATCTGTCTGTCCGTCTGTCTGTCTGTCCGTCCGTCAGTCCATATAACTTGTCAGCGCTTCTCCTCCTAAACCGCATGAAGGATTTTGCTGAAACTTAAAATGAAGGAAGTACATCATATGTAGATGTGCATGAAGAATTTTCATCGCACTCTGAAATCATTCAGGGGAGATAATTGGACTTTGACTTTTTAAATACATTATTCAATGGGAGACCCAGTAAGCGCAACTCCTCCTAAACCGCTTGATGGATTTTGATGAAACTTAACATGAAGGAAATACATCATCTGTAGATGTGCATGAAGAATTTGTATTGCTCTTCGTTATCATTGAGGGGAGATAACTGGACTTGAGATTTGAATCCAATATGAAGCGGGGGGGTATCCTTTTGTGAGCTTGCTCATAGTATTACTTGTTATGACCTTTTTTGTAAAACTGTATTATTACAATGTTTGCTTTTTTTAGTATCATCAAATTTTATGGATGTGAAAAAAAGTTTGTTCAAGCTTTCAAATGTAGAGATTGATGAAATACAAGGTGGGTTGTAAATAAGTTAGAATATGGAAATCAAGTAAAGATTTGGGTATGGTAAATCAGAAAGGTAATAACAAAATTTCTGAATTTGCAGATTAATAATGTTCATAAAAAAGACAAGAATTCCATGTCGTGCTTTTCCGAATCAAATTATATTGGCTTTCCCTAAAGTTTTTTTCTGGAAAAATATTTTTGCACACTTTATGGGGAAATATTAATATTTAAAAACTGTCATGAGAAAGGAAATTTTAAGAAATGCATGCTTTTGCACAAAAGGTGATAGCATCATCCATTTCTTTTTTCTTAATTTTTGCATGATTGGGCAAAAAAAAAATAATTGTTGGTTTCCCCTAACCCTGCTGGGTCTGGTTTTTTTTTGTGCCTGGTCAATAATTTTTTTTTGCCATTTTCAAAAAAAAAAATTCTTCTCTAATCCACATTTATGCCCTTCAGAACCAGGAAACCAAAAGAAAGATAAGAACTGTTTTACAAGCCTTTTTACAAGTTGTATAACACTAATTGATATTAACAGTTTTTTTTTTAAGTTGCTGATTCTGTGCAGACAATATGGAAACAGACACAAGAGAGTGGTTACATTGTTGCCAAAGTAAATGGCACGAACATTACTGACACAGACATCAGGTCACTTAATTAAAATTGCTGGTTGACAGATCTGGTAAGCTCATAGATCTTAATAAAAGGGCACATAAACTTGACAGTGCTTATTATAAAAGAACTGGAGCCACAAACCCCCATATTTGCCCCTAAATTGAGTCATTTTCAAACATGACATTTTTATAGGACCACAATTAAGGGCCAAAAGGGGCCAAAATCCAAACTTCCCTTATTCCATAGTCCCATATGGTGTATAGCCATTTGATGTTCCTAGGTCAACTACTTTCTGTTTTACAGAGTGTTTAAACATGTTAAACTTGTGTGGAAGGCATAATTTGGAGAGTGGGGGTATCTTACTTGTTTTGATATTTAAGTATCTACAGGGCCAAATATGGGGTTCATGGCTCTAGTCCTTTACTCGTTATGTACACATGTATAACAAATTGGAATTTCAAATTTAGCCACATAGTCATTCATTTTTTCTTAAAAAATGGTTTATGGTTTTAAGAGGTACATGAAAGTGGAATTTTAGTAAGTAAGAAATGTATACATGTATATCTTAATTACAGGAGAAACTGTATTTTAACATGAAAATATTTATTTATATTTATAGGTGATTGATGCATACCTAGGGTGCCTGTCTCAATGGGAAAATGATAAAGGAGGAAATGTATACTGCATCCCCCAGTTCACAATGACAAAAATTTTGGAAGGAGACTGCAACTTTGAAACTACATTACGTAGTGTAAGTTTTAATACTTATCCCATGCAACATAAATTATCTTTACCTTGGATATACATGTAATTTAAATAGAAATAAAACCAACTGCATTAATGCATGCTATTCAACAAAACGAAGTAAAAAAAAAACAAAATAAATAGCATTAAAAATCTAAATATAAGAATGGAATGTGTTTTGATGTTTTCTGGTTTATATGTCAATGAAACTTCAAAAAGAGTCAATTCTTAAATATGTGTAAAACTACATAAATTAAAAGATGAAGTTGGGTCAGGTTAGAAGGCACTTTTGTCAGATTCCACCACATCAGTATAAAGCATTACTTTACAGATTACTTGTTATAGGTTCAACTGCTGAAATACAATAAATTGATTGGAGCTTATCACCAAAATAGAAATCACTGGACTCTTTTGGTATGTATGCCACACATTAAAGGTTACTTTAAAAACTTACACAGTGACAGATGCGGGCCTATGCTCATCCATTTGCAAGAAATAAATAAATAAAAATAGATGATAGCCTGTTTTGTATATGTTTCTGGAAAAAAAAAGAGTAAATGCTGACAATGTTTATCTTCCATTTCAAGAAAGATAAATACACTTGAATTAAAAACGAAAGTATATTGAATATGGGCCAGAAAGACATGATCCACATATTTAATGATTTTATTACATACAAAGAACAATAATTCAATGTGTGTGAAGAACTTTTCTGGATTAACATTCATCAGACACTAGGGGTTAATAATTGGAATACCGGATTTGACAAAAACAAAATACCAAAAGCCAAAAAATATAACAACAATGACTTAATGAGATAAATTGATCAACTATTGTATTCACTTACAAATTCCATATTTTCGTAATTAGTGAGTTATCTCCCATTTACAAGAGTTGTCCTCCATTACGGTAGGTATATTACATAGCAATGAATGGGAAAAATAAGGTTTTTATTTTTTCTAAATTATTCAAAGGGCTTAGCAGACCCAGTTAGGCCTGGAAAACATGTTTAATACCTTTTTGAACATAACTATATTAAACTTTAAGAAATTTTTTGACAAAACAAAAAATAAATGCAGAAAAAAACTTATATTTCCCCACAGTAACTAGTGTAAAATACCTTCTGAAAAGAGAAGATAACTCTGCAATGGGAGATAACTCACTATATACAAAAATAGGCAATATGTAAAGGCTGAACTAATTTGTAAGACACAAGTCTCCAATGGATTTGTATTGATAAAAAATATATGCCTTTCTGTGAATAGTATATTTTTTGGAAAAACCTGTAGGTTTCAATTTCAGTTGCTGTCATGAATGCTGATGACCTTTTATCTAAATAGAATTATAGCAGTATTTCAAAGAGCAAGCCTTGATTTGAGAATGTAAATTGCAAGCATCTGGTTTGTTTTGTTTAAAACTTATATCGGGATTTTATTTCCTCATCACTGTTTATAACTGATTAGGAATTTGTGTGACTTATTAAGTAAATGAGTTACATCTTTTTCTTTAGGTTGTCGAACCAGATGAAGGCAGTTTGTATTTTTACAAATGTGAAAGTCAGTAGGTATCCATCAGCCACGTAACTCCTATTCTCCGGGACCCAACACATCGTGTTTCTGCAGTACAGAGTAGGAGAAGTGCAATGACACTGTGTGGCTTAACAGAAAACTAGGGTGCGTTGTCAAGAGTCCCGACCCGATATATTGTTTTCTGTTTCAAGGTTAATGTATCCATTTTTTCAATATATAATTTCATCCCAATCATGAGATCTTTATCATATGTAGTGTAAGATAATACACACATGACTACTATTTTTTTTTTTTTTTTTTTTTTGTATAAAAATCAAAAGCATTTATTCCATTTGAGAAATGTATACTACAAACGATCTACTTAGACTGACATCTTATTTTACTAACGAATTTGTTAGCAAGTCTTTAAGATTTTTATGTCTGCTGAATGCCACCATTGGTGGTTTTGGAAACAAAACTTTGCAACGAGCATTCTTACTTAATTTGCCATAATGTTTACGAAGAACTTTATATAGTTTTCTTGATGCAAAATTAAATTTAGTAATCATTACTAATGGAATGGGTTTAATCACTGGTGCAAAGCGGAGTAACTCTGATCTTTCTACGTTGAAGATTGATTCAAAATGATGATCAATTTCAATATCTTTGTAACCTCTGTTCTTTAAATGATATTTAAAGTTTCCCATTTCTTGGTTAAAATTATTCAAATCAGAACAATTTCTACGATGACGGATGGTTTCTCCTCTGATTAGAGCAGAAAATACCGAAGAATTGTGCATAGAGGTTCTATGTAGGTACTGGTGTGTATTTGTTGGTTTGATATAGCTGCGAACGTCTAGCATTCCGTTTTCTCTAAACCGTGGTCCTTTGTATATTATTGTATCTAGAAAAATCATTTCGGTTTTAGATACTTCATAGGTAAATTTTAACAGAGGATGAAAACTGTTAGCAAGCCTGAAAAAGTCATCAATTTCAGACATACACGAATTTTCTGCTACAAGAAAAAGGTCATCTCTGTACATACATAGGAATACAAATTTGTGTTTATTCTTGAAATTTTCAAGAATTTCATTTACAATTTCCATGCCCCTAATGCTACATATTTCTGGTGAACATTTTGAACCCATTGATGCTCCTATCACTTGCTTAAAATACATGTTATGGAACTCAAAATAATTGTAATCAAGTACCATAGACAAAAGAGAAACAATTGTTTCACGGCTAGGTAACTTGATGTCGTAATCTGTATGTTGAGCTTTGCTATACGCACGGGAGACTGAATCAAGTAGTTCATTGAACTCCATATTTGTGTACATACTTGTACAATCAAAGGAAACAAGAAAACAGTCCGGATTTGGACGTAGTTCTTCTATTTTAAGGATAAAGTCACCACTATCCCTAACGTACAACCAATGTTTTGTTACGATAGGTAACAAGAAATAATCAATGAATTTGCTAATTCTTTCTGTGACAGAATTGCATGTGAAAGTCAGTAGGTATCCAACAGCCACGCAACTCCTATTCTCCGGGACCCAACACATCGTGTTTCTGCAGTACAGAGTAGGAGAAGTGCAATGACACTGTGTGGCTTAACAGAAAACTAGGGTGCGTTGTCAAGAGTCCCGACCCGATATATTGTTTTCTGTTTCAAGGTTAATGTATCCCTTTTTTTCAATATATAATTTCATTCCAATCATGAGATCTTTATCATATGTAGTGTAAGATAATACACACATGACTACTAATTTTTTTTATAAAAATCATAAGCATTTATTCCATATGAAAAATGTATACTAGAAACGATCTAGCTTAGACTGACATCTTATTTTACTAACGAATTTGTTAGCAAGTCTTTAAGATTTTTATGTCTGCTGAATGCCACCATTGGTGGTTTTGGAAACAAAACTTTGCAACGAGCATTCTTACTTAATTTGCCATAATGTTTACGAAGAACTTTATATAGTTTTCTCGATGCAAAATTAAATTTAGTAATCATTACTAATGGAATGGGTTTAATCACTGGTGCAAAGCGGAGTAACTCTGATCTTTCTATGTTGAAGATTGATTCAAAATGATGATCAATTTCAATATCTTTGTAACCTCTGTTCTTTAAATGATATTTAAAGTTTCCCATTTCTTGGTTAAAATTATTCAAATCAGAACAATTTCTACGATGACGGATGGTTTCTCCTCTGATTAGAGCAGAAAATACCGAAGAATTGTGCATAGAGGTTCTATGTAGGTACTGGTGTGTATTTGTTGGTTTGATATAGCTGCGAACGTCTAGCATTCCGTTTTCTCTAAACCGTGGTCCTTTGTATATAATTGTATCTAGAAAAATCATTTCGGTTTTAGATACTTCATAGGTAAATTTTAACAGAGGATGAAAACTGAACACAAGCCTGAAAAAGTCATCAATTTCAGACATACACGAATTTTCTGCTACAAGAAAAAGGTCATCTCTGTACATACATAGGAATACAAATTTGTGTTTATTCTTGAAATTTTCAAGAATTTCATTTACAATTTCCATGCCCCTAATGCTACATATTTCTGGTGAACATTTTGAACCCATTGATGCTCCTATCACTTGCTTAAAATACATGTTATGGAACTCAAAATAATTGTAATTAAGTACCATAGATAAAAGAGAAACAATTGTTTCACGGCTAGGTAACTTGATGTCATAATCTGCATGTTGAGCTTTGCTATACGCACGGGAGACTGAATCAAGGAGTTCATTGAACTCCATATTTGTGTACATACTTGTACAATCAAAGGAAACAAGAAAACAGTCCGGATTTGGACGTTGTTCTTCTATTTTAAGGATAAAGTCACCACTATCCCTAACGTACAACCAATGTTTTGTTACGATAGGTAACAAGAAATAATCAATGAATTTGCTAATTCTTTCTGTGACAGAATTGCATTGTGAGATAATTGGTCTGCAAGGAGGTAATTCATTAATTACCGCTGTTTGGTTTATAATACCTTTAATTACATCATTACTCAACTTGTGTATTTTAGGAAGTAGAAACAGACGTCCCAATCGTGGACTAACATTAGGATTGCCACACAGGAATTCATGCGTAGTCCTATCAATTTCACCCTTTTCAAACATATTGCCGACAAAAATATGCAAATCTTTTTTAATGTCATGTAAATTTGGTTGATCAACCTTCATGTAATGCATGGAACCTAATTGGCGTAAGCCTTCTTTAATGTAATGTTCCTTTTTTGAGATGACTATTGCCCCTCCTTTGTCTGATTTTGAAAATATTATATTTTCCATATTACGAAGTGACTGCAATTCGATTCTATCATCTCTAGTGAAATTATAGATGTTAGTTTTGAAGTTCAGATTGGAAACTTCGTACATAGTTAAATCTATGTAGTTTTCCAACTCAAAGCAGCCTGGTGGTGGTTGATAGTGTGAATTTTGTCGGAATGGATGTATTTTCGTATTGTTTGCGTTTCCAAAGTGAAAGCGGCATCTCATTTTCCTTACAAGTTCTTTAAAATCTGCCATTACAGATTTTGCAATGTTGTATTGTTTTGGTACGGGAATAAATTTTAAACCTTTCCCCAATATGATATATTGGTTGTCAGTTAATTGACAGTTAGCTAAATTATAGATATATTTTTTAGCTCTACACACCAATGCCTTCTTTTTTCTTTTAGTTTTGGCAGCTTTATTAAGCTGACGTTCTTTGCTTTTAATAACTTTATTTGCCCTATTAAATCTTCTATTTCGACCCATTGTTGAATATTTATAATCATAAATACACAACAAAAAGAATTACAAGATTCGACTGTCTGCAATCACAGACACAGAATAAATATATACTCTGTAACCTTATCACCATGACCTCTGATCACCCTATAGAGTGGAAATCCCGAAAAATGAAAAGAGAATGTATGTACTCCAGAACTTTATAATTGTAGTAATAGTGATACATATTCATTTTACACTTAATGACATGAAACAATAAAAAGGAAAAAAAAAATGATCTAAATAGTCATTTATATCATCTTTTCACTATTACTGTTTGTCAAAGTTCTTTAATTCCTTCTGAATTTTTTATATACGTTCTTGTCTTTTGTTGATTCTTCTGTACGCTTGTAGCCTTTGTAACGAATTTCGGCTTGAAACTCAGCTAATTTCTTATCATTAGAGTCCTTTAATTCCCCTAGTTTTTTGTACATAGTTGTTCGAGCGGCGCCGGCACTTTTAGATGTTGTTCCAATTTGGGATTTGGCTTCCCTTCTCAGCGTAGTAATAGCATCCTTTTTTTCTGCCAGTGTATTGTCCAGCATTTGTATTATTTTATCCAGGAAGAAGTTCTTGGTGTCATCTATCACTCCTAACATTGTCTCTTTAAAAATGTCATTCAATTCAGTGTTTCCCAAATCAGGGGCGCACCTTAAATTTATGTGGCAAAACGGCGGAATCTTAGATGAAGTCCGTCCATACGCTAAGCCCTCTCTGGCTTTGGCGACGTGCAATCTTTCTGTCATTATTTGTTCAATAGAATTTACCGCGTCAAACGCAATGTCCATTGGAGGTTTTCCGGCGTTTTCTGTAAGATCCGTTATGTCGATATCATCGAAATCACTATCGTCTATCATGTCTATATCATCTGCTTTCTTTTCCTCATTAGCTTCTTGATTTGGAGGTGGAAACGAAACATCCAAGTTATCCATTTTACAGGTTCTTTTTCTAAGTTTCAGTTTGTTTCTATCACCTCTTTGCATGGTATGGGCAATCTATGGATGCCGATAAATGGGATGGTGTAGTGATGACATATATGTGGTTGAGGGTTTTCCCAAAATCTAATTAAGATTTGCAAAGTCGGCAATATTAGAAAACAGTGAAATCTAAAACTGTACAAGAAACACAATATAATGTGTGAGTCCTAGAGGAATCAAAGTACGGATCAACAAGTGATTCACGGGTAGATACCAAACAAGGCGGCAACCTTGTAACTAAATGTGAAAGTCAGTAGGTATCCAACAGCCACGCAACTCCTATTCTCCGGGACCCAACACATCGTGTTTCTGCAGTACAGAGTAGGAGAAGTGCAATGACACTGTGTGGCTTAACAGAAAACTAGGGTGCGTTGTCAAGAGTCCCGACCCGATATATTGTTTTCTGTTTCAAGGTTAATGTATCCCTTTTTTTCAATATATAATTTCATTCCAATCATGAGATCTTTATCATATGTAGTGTAAGATAATACACACATGACTACTAATTTTTTTTATAAAAATCAAAAGCATTTATTCCATATGAAAAATGTATACTAGAAACGATCTAGCTTAGACTGACATCTTATTTTACTAACGAATTTGTTAGCAAGTCTTTAAGATTTTTATGTCTGCTGAATGCCACCATTGGTGGTTTTGGAAACAAAACTTTGCAACGAGCATTCTTACTTAATTTGCCATAATGTTTACGAAGAACTTTATATAGTTTTCTCGATGCAAAATTAAATTTAGTAATCATTACTAATGGAATGGGTTTAATCACTGGTGCAAAGCGGAGTAACTCTGATCTTTCTATGTTGAAGATTGATTCAAAATGATGATCAATTTCAATATCTTTGTAACCTCTGTTCTTTAAATGATATTTAAAGTTTCCCATTTCTTGGTTAAAATTATTCAAATCAGAACAATTTCTACGATGACGGATGGTTTCTCCTCTGATTAGAGCAGAAAATACCGAAGAATTGTGCATAGAGGTTCTATGTAGGTACTGGTGTGTATTTGTTGGTTTGATATAGCTGCGAACGTCTAGCATTCCGTTTTCTCTAAACCGTGGTCCTTTGTATATAATTGTATCTAGAAAAATCATTTCGGTTTTAGATACTTCATAGGTAAATTTTAACAGAGGATGAAAACTGAACACAAGCCTGAAAAAGTCATCAATTTCAGACATACACGAATTTTCTGCTACAAGAAAAAGGTCATCTCTGTACATACATAGGAATACAAATTTGTGTTTATTCTTGAAATTTTCAAGAATTTCATTTACAATTTCCATGCCCCTAATGCTACATATTTCTGGTGAACATTTTGAACCCATTGATGCTCCTATCACTTGCTTAAAATACATGTTATGGAACTCAAAATAATTGTAATTAAGTACCATAGATAAAAGAGAAACAATTGTTTCACGGCTAGGTAACTTGATGTCATAATCTGCATGTTGAGCTTTGCTATACGCACGGGAGACTGAATCAAGGAGTTCATTGAACTCCATATTTGTGTACATACTTGTACAATCAAAGGAAACAAGAAAACAGTCCGGATTTGGACGTTGTTCTTCTATTTTAAGGATAAAGTCCCCACTATCCCTAACGTACAACCAATGTTTTGTTACGATAGGTAACAAGAAATAATCAATGAATTTGCTAATTCTTTCTGTGACAGAATTGCATTGTGAGATAATTGGTCTGCAAGGAGGTAATTCATTAATTACCGCTGTTTGGTTTATAATACCTTTAATTACATCATTACTCAACTTGTGTATTTTAGGAAGTAGAAACAGACGTCCCAATCGTGGACTAACATTAGGATTGCCACACAGGAATTCATGCGTAGTCCTATCAATTTCACCCTTTTCAAACATATTGCCGACAAAAATATGCAAATCTTTTTTAATGTCATGTAAATTTGGTTGATCAACCTTCATGTAATGCATGGAACCTAATTGGCGTAAGCCTTCTTTAATGTAATGTTCCTTTTTTGAGATGACTATTGCCCCTCCTTTGTCTGATTTTGAAAATATTACGTGTGAAAGTCAGTAGGTATCCAACAGCCACGCAACTCCTATTCTCCGGGACCCAACACATCGTGTTTCTGCAGTACAGAGTAGGAGAAGTGCAATGACACTGTGTGGCTTAACAGAAAACTAGGGTGCGTTGTCAAGAGTCCCGACCCGATATATTGTTTTCTGTTTCAAGGTTAATGTATCCCTTTTTTCAATATATAATTTCATTCCAATCATGAGATCTTTATCATATGTAGTGTAAGATAATACACACATGACTACTAATTTTTTTTTTTTTTTTTTTTTTTTTTCAACGCACCCTAGTTTTCTGTTAAGCCACACAGTGTCATTGCACTTCTCCTACTCTGTACTGCAGAAACACGATGTGTTGGGTCCCGGAAAAAGATAGAATAGGAGTTGCGTGGCTGTTGGATACCTACTGACTTTCACAAAAAAAAAAAAAAAAAAAAAAAAAAAAAAAAAAAAAAAAAAAAAAAAAAAAAAAAAAAAAAAAATAGTAGTCATGTGTGTATTATCTTACACTACATATAATAAAGATCTCATGATTGGGATGAAATTATATATTGAAAAAATGGATACATTAACCTTGAAACAGAAAACAATATATCGGGTCGGGACTCTTGACAACGCACCCTAGTTTTCTGTTAAGCCACACAGTGTCATTGCACTTCTCCTACTCTGTACTGCAGAAACACGATGTGTTGGGTCCCGGAGAATAGGAGTTACGTGGCTGATGGATACCTACTGACTTTCACATTTAGTTACAAGGTTGCCGCCTTGTTTGGTATCTACCCGTGAATCACTTGTTGATCCGTACTTTGATTTCTCTAGGACTCACACATTATATTGTGTTTTTTGTACAGTTTTAGATTTCACTGTTTTCTAATATTGCTGACTTTGCAAATCTTAATTAGATTTTGGGAAAACCCTTAACCACATATATGTCATCACTACACCATCCCATTTATCGGCATCTATAGATTGCCCATACCATGCAAAGAGTTGATAGAAACAAGCTGAAACTTAGAAAAAGAACCTGTAAAATGGATAACTTGGATGTTTCGTTTCCACCTCCAAATCAAGAAGCTAATGAGGAAAAGAAAGCAGATGATATAGACGATAGTGATTTCGATGATATCGACATAACTGATCTCACAGAAAACGCCGGAAAACCTCCAATGGACATTGCGTTTGACGCGGTAAATTCTATTGAACAAATAATGACAGAAAGATTGCACGTCGCCAAAGCCAGAGAGGGCTTAGCGTATGGACGGACTTCATCTAAGATTCCGCCGTTTTGCCATATAAATTTAAGGTGCGCCCCTGATTTGGGAAACACTGAATTGAATGACATTTTTAAAGAGACAATGTTAGGAGTGATAGATGACACCAAGAACTTCTTCCTGGATAAAATAATACAAGTGCTGGACAATACACTGGCAGAAAAAAGGATGCTATTACTACGCTGAGAAGGGAAGCCAAATCCCAAATTGGAACAACATCTAAAAGTGCCGGCGCCGCTCGAACAACTATGTACAAAAAACTAGGGGAATTAAAGGACTCTAATGATAAGAAATTAGCTGAGTTTCAAGCCGAAATTCGTTACAAAGGCTACAAGCGTACAGAAGAATCAACAAAAGACAAGAACGTATATAAAAAATTCAGAAGGAATTAAAGAACTTTGACAAACAGTAATAGTGGAAGGATGATATAAATGACTATTTAGATCATTTTTTTTCCCTTTTTATTGTTTCATGTCATTATGTGTAAAGTGAATATGTATCACTATTACTACAATTAAAAAGTTCTGGAGTACATACATTCTCTTTTCATTTTTCGGGATTTCCACTCTATAGGGTGATCAGAGGTCATGGTGATAAGGTTACAGAGTATATATTTATTCTGTGTCTGTGATTGCAGACAGTCGAATCTTGTAATTCTTTTTGTTGTGTATTTATGATTATAAATATTCAACAATGGGTCGAAATAGAAGATTTAATAGGGCAAATAAAGTTATTAAAAGCAAAGAACGTCAGCTTAATAAAGCTGCCAAAACTAAAAGAAAAAAGAAGGCATTGGTGTGTAGAGCTAAAAAATATATCTATAATTTAGCTAACTGTCAATTAACTGACAACCAATATATCATATTGGGGAAAGGTTTAAAATTTATTCCCGTACCAAAACAATACAACATTGCAAAATCTGTAATGGCAGATTTTAAAGAACTTGTAAGGAAAATGAGATGCCGCTTTCACTTTGGAAACGCAAACAATACGAAAATACATCCATTCCGACAAAATTCACACTATCAACCACCACCAGGCTGCTTTGAGTTGGAAAACTACATAGATTTAACTATGTACGAAGTTTCCAATCTGAACTTTAAAACTAACATCTATAATTTCACTAGAGATGATAGAATCGAATTGCAGTCACTTCGTAATATGGAAATTATAATATTTTCAAAATCAGACAAAGGAGGGGCAATAGTCATCTCAAAAAAGGAACATTACATTAAAGAAGGCTTACGCCAATTAGGTTCCATGCATTACATGAAGGTTGATCAACCAAATTTACATGACATTAAAAAAGATTTGCATATTTTTGTCGGCAATATGTTTGAAAAGGGTGAAATTGATAGGACTACGCATGAATTCCTGTGTGGCAATCCTAATGTTAGTCCACGATTGGGACGTCTGTTTCTACTACCTAAAATACACAAATTGAGTAATGATGTAATTAAAGGTATAATAAACCAAACAGTGGTAATTAATGAATTACCTCCTTGCAGACCAATTATCTCACAATGCAATTCTGTCACAGAAAGAATTAGCAAATTCATTGATTATTTCTTGTTACCTATCGTAACAAAACATTGGTTGTACGTTAGGGATAGTGGGGACTTTATCCTTAAAATAGAAGAACTACGTCCAAATCCGGACTGTTTTCTTGTTTCCTTTGATTGTACAAGTATGTACACAAATATGGAGTTCAATGAACTACTTGATTCAGTCTCCCGTGCGTATAGCAAAGCTCAACATACAGATTACGACATCAAGTTACCTAGCCGTGAAACAATTGTTTCTCTTTTGTCTATGGTACTTAATTACAATTATTTTGAGTTCCATAACATGTATTTTAAGCAAGTGATAGGAGCATCAATGGGTTCAAAATGTTCACCAGAAATATGTAGCATTAGGGGCATGGAAATTGTAAATGAAATTCTTGAAAATTTCAAGAATAAACACAAATTTGTATTCCTATGTATGTACAGAGATGACCTTTTTCTTGTAGCAGAAAATTCGTGTATGTCTGAAATTGATGACTTTTTCAGGCTTGCTAACAGTTTTCATCCTCTGTTAAAATTTACCTATGAAGTATCTAAAACCGAAATGATTTTTCTAGATACAATAATATACAAAGGACCACGGTTTAGAGAAAACGGAATGCTAGACGTTCGCAGCTATATCAAACCAACAAATACACACCAGTACCTACATAGAACCTCTATGCACAATTCTTCGGTATTTTCTGCTCTAATCAGAGGAGAAACCATCCGTCATCGTAGAAATTGTTCTGATTTGAATAATTTTAACCAAGAAATGGGAAACTTTAAATATCATTTAAAGAACAGAGGTTACAAAGATATTGAAATTGATCATCATTTTGAATCAATCTTCAACGTAGAAAGATCAGAGTTACTCCGCTTTGCACCAGTGATTAAACCCATTCCATTAGTAATGATTACTAAATTTAATTTTGCATCAAGAAAACTATATAAAGTTCTTCGTAAACATTATGGCAAATTAAGTAAGAATGCTCGTTGCAAAGTTTTGTTTCCAAAACCACCAATGGTGGCATTCAGCAGACATAAAAATCTTAAAGACTTGCTAACAAATTCGTTAGTAAAATAAGATGTCAGTCTAAGTAGATCGTTTGTAGTATACATTTCTCAAATGGAATAAATGCTTTTGATTTTTATACAAAAAAAAAAAAAAAAAAAAATAGTAGTCATGTGTGTATTATCTTACACTACATATAATAAAGATCTCATGATTGGGATGAAATTATATATTGAAAAAATGGATACATTAACCTTGAAACAGAAAACAATATATCGGGTCGGGACTCTTGACAACGCACCCTAGTTTTCTGTTAAGCCACACAGTGTCATTGCACTTCTCCTACTCTGTACTGCAGAAACACGATGTGTTGGGTCCCGGAGAATAGGAGTTACGTGGCTGATGGATACCTACTGACTTTCACATTTAGTTACAAGGTTGCCGCCTTGTTTGGTATCTACCCGTGAATCACTTGTTGATCCGTACTTTGATTTCTCTAGGACTCACACATTATATTGTGTTTTTTGTACAGTTTTAGATTTCACTGTTTTCTAATATTGCTGACTTTGCAAATCTTAATTAGATTTTGGGAAAACCCTTAACCACATATATGTCATCACTACACCATCCCATTTATCGGCATCTATAGATTGCCCATACCATGCAAAGAGTTGATAGAAACAAGCTGAAACTTAGAAAAAGAACCTGTAAAATGGATAACTTGGATGTTTCGTTTCCACCTCCAAATCAAGAAGCTAATGAGGAAAAGAAAGCAGATGATATAGACGATAGTGATTTCGATGATATCGACATAACTGATCTCACAGAAAACGCCGGAAAACCTCCAATGGACATTGCGTTTGACGCGGTAAATTCTATTGAACAAATAATGACAGAAAGATTGCACGTCGCCAAAGCCAGAGAGGGCTTAGCGTATGGACGGACTTCATCTAAGATTCCGCCGTTTTGCCATATAAATTTAAGGTGCGCCCCTGATTTGGGAAACACTGAATTGAATGACATTTTTAAAGAGACAATGTTAGGAGTGATAGATGACACCAAGAACTTCTTCCTGGATAAAATAATACAAGTGCTGGACAATACACTGGCAGAAAAAAAGGATGCTATTACTACGCTGAGAAGGGAAGCCAAATCCCAAATTGGAACAACATCTAAAAGTGCCGGCGCCGCTCGAACAACTATGTACAAAAAACTAGGGGAATTAAAGGACTCTAATGATAAGAAATTAGCTGAGTTTCAAGCCGAAATTCGTTACAAAGGCTACAAGCGTACAGAAGAATCAACAAAAGACAAGAACGTATATAAAAAATTCAGAAGGAATTAAAGAACTTTGACAAACAGTAATAGTGGAAGGATGATATAAATGACTATTTAGATCATTTTTTTTCCTTTTTATTGTTTCATGTCATTATGTGTAAAGTGAATATGTATCACTATTACTACAATTAAAAAGTTCTGGAGTACATACATTCTCTTTTCATTTTTCGGGATTTCCACTCTATAGGGTGATCAGAGGTCATGGTGATAAGGTTACAGAGTATATATTTATTCTGTGTCTGTGATTGCAGACAGTCGAATCTTGTAATTCTTTTTGTTGTGTATTTATGATTATAAATATTCAACAATGGGTCGAAATAGAAGATTTAATAGGGCAAATAAAGTTATTAAAAGCAAAGAACGTCAGCTTAATAAAGCTGCCAAAACTAAAAGAAAAAAGAAGGCATTGGTGTGTAGAGCTAAAAAATATATCTATAATTTAGCTAACTGTCAATTAACTGACAACCAATATATCATATTGGGGAAAGGTTTAAAATTTATTCCCGTACCAAAACAATACAACATTGCAAAATCTGTAATGGCAGATTTTAAAGAACTTGTAAGGAAAATGAGATGCCGCTTTCACTTTGGAAACGCAAACAATACGAAAATACATCCATTCCGACAAAATTCACACTATCAACCACCACCAGGCTGCTTTGAGTTGGAAAACTACATAGATTTAACTATGTACGAAGTTTCCAATCTGAACTTTAAAACTAACATCTATAATTTCACTAGAGATGATAGAATCGAATTGCAGTCACTTCGTAATATGGAAATTATAATATTTTCAAAATCAGACAAAGGAGGGGCAATAGTCATCTCAAAAAAGGAACATTACATTAAAGAAGGCTTACGCCAATTAGGTTCCATGCATTACATGAAGGTTGATCAACCAAATTTACATGACATTAAAAAAGATTTGCATATTTTTGTCGGCAATATGTTTGAAAAGGGTGAAATTGATAGGACTACGCATGAATTCCTGTGTGGCAATCCTAATGTTAGTCCACGATTGGGACGTCTGTTTCTACTACCTAAAATACACAAATTGAGTAATGATGTAATTAAAGGTATAATAAACCAAACAGCGGTAATTAATGAATTACCTCCTTGCAGACCAATTATCTCACAATGCAATTCTGTCACAGAAAGAATTAGCAAATTCATTGATTATTTCTTGTTACCTATCGTAACAAAACATTGGTTGTACGTTAGGGATAGTGGGGACTTTATCCTTAAAATAGAAGAACTACGTCCAAATCCGGACTGTTTTCTTGTTTCCTTTGATTGTACAAGTATGTACACAAATATGGAGTTCAATGAACTACTTGATTCAGTCTCCCGTGCGTATAGCAAAGCTCAACATACAGATTACGACATCAAGTTACCTAGCCGTGAAACAATTGTTTCTCTTTTGTCTATGGTACTTAATTACAATTATTTTGAGTTCCATAACATGTATTTTAAGCAAGTGATAGGAGCATCAATGGGTTCAAAATGTTCACCAGAAATATGTAGCATTAGGGGCATGGAAATTGTAAATGAAATTCTTGAAAATTTCAAGAATAAACACAAATTTGTATTCCTATGTATGTACAGAGATGACCTTTTTCTTGTAGCAGAAAATTCGTGTATGTCTGAAATTGATGACTTTTTCAGGCTTGCTAACAGTTTTCATCCTCTGTTAAAATTTACCTATGAAGTATCTAAAACCGAAATGATTTTTCTAGATACAATAATATACAAAGGACCACGGTTTAGAGAAAACGGAATGCTAGACGTTCGCAGCTATATCAAACCAACAAATACACACCAGTACCTACATAGAACCTCTATGCACAATTCTTCGGTATTTTCTGCTCTAATCAGAGGAGAAACCATCCGTCATCGTAGAAATTGTTCTGATTTGAATAATTTTAACCAAGAAATGGGAAACTTTAAATATCATTTAAAGAACAGAGGTTACAAAGATATTGAAATTGATCATCATTTTGAATCAATCTTCAACGTAGAAAGATCAGAGTTACTCCGCTTTGCACCAGTGATTAAACCCATTCCATTAGTAATGATTACTAAATTTAATTTTGCATCAAGAAAACTATATAAAGTTCTTCGTAAACATTATGGCAAATTAAGTAAGAATGCTCGTTGCAAAGTTTTGTTTCCAAAACCACCAATGGTGGCATTCAGCAGACATAAAAATCTTAAAGACTTGCTAACAAATTCGTTAGTAAAATAAGATGTCAGTCTAAGTAGATCGTTTGTAGTATACATTTCTCAAATGGAATAAATGCTTTTGATTTTTATACAAAAAAAAAAAAAAAAAAAATAGTAGTCATGTGTGTATTATCTTACACTACATATGATAAAGATCTCGTGATTGGGATGAAATTATATATTGAAAAAATGGATACATTAACCTTGAAACAGAAAACAATATATCGGGTCGGGACTCTTGACAACGCACCCTAGTTTTCTGTTAAGCCACACAGTGTCATTGCACTTCTCCTACTCTGTACTGCAGAAACACGATGTGTTGGGTCCCGGAGAATAGGAGTTACGTGGCTGATGGATACCTACTGACTTTCACACGTGAAGTGTATGCTTTATGGCAATGTCTTTTGGCCTTTCTACAGCACTACTGGTTTTCCTTCAAACTTCATTTCATGTACAATCTTTAGTGAACAACAGTGTTTTCCTTTTAAGCTTAGTGTTTTTCTATTGTATTTTGTAATCTAAATTTTGGTTTAGTGAACTTTATGCTTTAATATTTTTTTACTGTAAACTAAGGATTGTAATTTTTGTCCAAACTTTATCCCTTCAAACAAAGTTTTGGTGTGGGTGTATATAGGAATCAACCTGTCTGTCCACATACCTCCTATAGCAACTCCTAAACTGCTTTACAGATTTTGACCAAACTTTACATAAAGGATGAACACCATATGGAGATGTGCATGAAGTTTTTTTCATTTAAGGGAGGTTTTTGGAATTAGGGCTAATTTAGTTCACAAAACTTAGTGGGTGTTCAAAGGGAGACCTCGTAAGCTTAACTCCTCCTAAACTGCTTAATAGATTTTGATGAAACTTTATATCAAGGATATGCACTAAATAGAGATGCATGAAGAATTCTGTTGCTGTCAGATATCATGCAGGGGAGATAATTGGACTTGGACTTATAGCGGGGTGAATCATTTGTGAGCTTTCCCATAATTTCCATTTCTTGTACAATTGTAAGTGAACTGTAACATCTAATACAGTATTTAGTATTTTTTTCTTGTGAACTAAAGATTGTTTTGTTTTTTTTCTTCAAATTCTTGGTTTTTGTTAATCTCCAGTGAACCACAGTGTTTACATTTTTATGCTTAGTGTTTTTTCTATTGTATTTATGGATTGTATTTTTTATTCAAATTTTGCTTTTTATGTCGCATGCAACGTGTTGCAAAGCGACATATAGGAGTCACTTTGGCACTATCTGTCTTCCTGTGTCCTGCGGCATCACAAAAACTTTCCTCAGTTTTCTCAGCGACTACATGTCACAGCCTCTTGATATTTGGCATGTAGCTTTGTCCTATGGTACTATAAAGTGTAAAGTTATTTTATGTAAGAAAAAGTCTTACTTCCTGATGTAAAGTAATTTTATGTCAGAAAAATTCTTACTTCCTGATTACTGAGAACTTTAAGTTTTTACATATATTACCTATATATAATCATCATGATTGCTATTCCATATGATTTCATGGCAAGTGGTTCACAGGGGTGGACAATGCTTGGCATGTTGTCAGGAAACCATTTTACTTTGACCTATTTGTTTCAGCTGTACATATATTTTTAACCTTTAAATGCAATATGGCTACTCCAATAAAGTGTTTTTAAGTGATTGGTTAATTACTAGGTTTTTTATTGCTCAAACTAATGGTAATCTTTAAGTAGATGAAAGGAGAAGTTATATTCCTCTTATTAATCAACCCCTTTTGTATTGCCAAGTTTCATCTTGTTTGGTAAATGCACATCAATGCACGTCAAATTAAAATGTGTGTTTTCATTTTCTCACCTTTTAAAAGATTTTTACAGATATTTCTTTGTCGACACAGTTAAGTGCTATAACTGCAACCCTTCAAATTTCAGAAATCGGTTCAGTCCATTAGGCTCTATGTGAAAAAAGTCTTGACTGACTGGAAGAGAAAATATACAACCACCTGAAGTGAAAATTTAGATATTTTTTTTCAAAATTCTAGAACTTGAATTATATATTTTTCTTTTTGAAGCAGATGCCCAGTTACTTTGATTCATAAATTTGAAAATAATTTTTTTATTTGGAGTAGCTAAATAATAAATGTACGTGGAATGTTTATGTATTTTGCATGTGGCTATCTCAATTTTAGTGCTGTTATTCATCTAGTTAGTTTAGTTTAGTTTTACATGTTTATTAATTAAGTCCCCGACCACGAAGTGTCGGAGGACTTATTGTTTTTGCCCAGTTTCTTATTATTAAGTCGCCCAAAACAAAGTTTGGGAGACTTATTGTTTTTGCACCGTTTCTTATTATTATTATTATTATTATTTTTCTTATTATTAAGTCCCCGACCACGAAGTGTCGGAGGACTTATTGTTTTTGCCCAGTTTCTTATTATTATTATTAAGTCGCCCAAAACAAAGTTTGGGAGACTTATTGTTTTTGCACCGTTTCTTATTATTATTATTATTATTATTATTATTCTTCTGATTCTTTATCGTAAAGTTGTCCTCCCTAATACAAGAAAACGGTCCAAGGAAATTGAATGACACTTGTGAGATTGGATAGTGGGTCACTCAAAGTTGTGTAATGCACTTTTGAAATTTTCAACATGGCCGCCGTTTCAAAATGGCGGCCATCGGAAAAAGTGGGCGGAAAATTTTTTTTCATCGGATCGTCTTGAAAATTGGTCATCTGGGTAAAGCGGGTATGCTGAACTCAAATCTGCGACCGGATTTGAAATCCGACTTACGGTTTTAAAATGGCGGCCATTTTACTACACCCGCCCCCCTAAAAACGTCAACTTTGTCTGATTTCAACGAAATTTGATTTCTAGACTTATTTTGATGCACTGATTTGAATTGAACTCTATCCAAGGCGATTTTGGGCGACTTGTGTGTTGGCATCCCAACACAATTATACCTAGTTATTATTATTATTATTATTATTCTTATTTCAATTTCCTATTTATAGATCTAAAGTTTGTCCGACATATCTCGTAAAAACGCTTTGGCGAATCAAGATGAAACCTTTTTAGATGGTTAGGGGGTCACTCATAGATGGGCCATCGACTTTTAAAATTTTCAAGATGGCCGCCATTTCAAAATGGCCGCCTGCGGAAAAAAGGGGCGGAAATTTTTTTTTCGTCTGATCGTCTTGAAAATGGGTTATCTGGGTAAAGTGGGTACGCTGATTATCATGGTGCGACCGGATTTTTTCTACGACCTGCCAATTTTTGGCAATTAGCCGCCGAAATCGCCAAAAACTCGACTTTGTCAAATATCCATGAAAATTGTTATACTAGATAAAATGATTATGCTGATCACCATTGGGCAAGCACGGTTCTTCAATAAGTAACCAATTTTTGGCAATCCGCCAAAATATTTGGCAATCTGCCAAAAGTCGCCAAAAATTTTAATTTGTCCAAATTACATAAAAATTTGTATACAATGTAAATTTGATATGCTGATCATCATGAGGCAAGTAAAATGTTTCTATGTTTAGCCATGTTTTGGTATTTTGCAATCCGCCAAAATTTGGGGACGGGAGGGGACTTTTATGTGACTTGCTTGCAATCACAATTATAGCTAGTTATTATTATGTCCCCGAACACGAAGTGTCGGGGACATATTGTTTTTGCTCGGTTTCTTATTATTATTATTATTAAGTCGCCCAAAACAAAGTTTGGGAGACTTATTGTTTTTGCACCGTTTCTTATTATTATTATTATTATTATTCTTCTGATTCTTTATCGTAAAGTTGTCCTCCCTGATACAAGAAAACGGTTCAAGGAAATTGAATAACACTTGTTGGATTGGATAGTGGGTCACTCATAGGCGTGTAATCATGTTTTGAAATTTTCAAGATGGCCGCCGTTTCAAAATGGCGGCCGTCGGAAAAAGTGGGCGGAAATTTTTTTTTCATCGGATCGTCTTGAAAATTGGTGATCTGGGTAAAGCGGGTATGCTGAATTCAAATCTGCGACCGGATTTGAATTCCGACTTCCGGTTTTAAAATGGCGGCCATTTTACTACACCCGCCCCCCTTAAAAATGTGAACTATGTCCGATTTCAATGAAATTTGATTTCTATACATATTTTATTGTACTGAATGAGAAGAAATAGTATCCAAGGCGATTTTGGGCGACTTGTGTGTTGGCATCCCAACACAAATTATAGCTAGTTATTATTATGTCCCCGAACACGAAGTGTCGGGGACATATTGTTTTTGCTCGGTTTCTTATTATTATTATTATTATTATTATTATTATTTTTCTCGGTATTCTGGATCGTGAACTTGTCCACCTCATTTTTTCGACATCTTTTAAGGTAGGAAGCTGAAAATTCATAAATCAAGAGTATGGAATGGGAAATTGTGCTTTTTGTATTTTTTGCCGAAATTGAACGACCCCATATAGGTAAAAAAAGGGCCTCAAAATGGCTCCTCGAAACCGAAGTTGAATTTTTCCTGGCATTTCTGATCCGGCAGGGGTAGGAAAAATTCCCTTATAGGTTAAGTGCGGATATACAATACCTTTCATTTTAAAAAAAAAATTTTGAAAATCGGACTTACCGTTTTCAAAATTTTGCAAAAAATCGAAAATTATTTTTTTGTAAGATTGAGTTATCTTTCTTTGTACCATATATTTTGTGATATTAATGAAAAAAAATCTCAACTTTGTTATTTCTTCATGAAAATTGGTTTACAAGGTAAAAGTGGTATGCCGAGTTCAATTTTGGAATCAAAATTTTTTTTGGGCGGCCATTTTAAAAATGGCCGCCATTTCCCGCCAAAATTAAAATTACTCCGATTTTAATGAAAATTGGTATATAAGGTAATTGTGGTATGGCGAGTTGATTTTTGACATCAAAATTTTTTTATCGTCGGCCATTTTCAAAATGGCCGCCGTTTCCCGCCAAAATTAAAGTTATTCTGATTTTGATGAAAATTGGTTTACAAGGTAATAGTGGTATGCCGAGTTCAATTTTGGAATCGAAATTTTTTTTGGGCCGCCATTTTCAAAATGGCCACCATTTCCCGCCAAAATTAAAATTACTCCGATTTAAATGAAAATTGGTATGTAAGGTAATAGTGGTATGGCAAGTTGATTTTTGACATCAAATTTTTTTTTATCGTCGGCCATTTTCAAAATGGCCGCCGTTTCCCGCCAAAATTAAATTTACTCAGATTTTAACGAAAATTGGTATATAAGGTAATATATGTAAGGTGAGTTGATTTTTGACATCGAAATATTTTTATTGTCGGCCATTTTAAAAATGGCCGCTGTTTCCCGCCAAAATTAAACTTACTCCTATTTTGATGAAAATTGGATAAATTAAGTTATCTCAAATGCCAAGAGACATTGACAAAGAGGGGTACGTGAGGGGACATTTTTGTGACTCGCTTGCGATCACAATTAGAACTAGTTATTATTATTATTATTTTTCTCGGTATTCTGGACCGTGAACTTGTCCACCTCATTTTTTCGACATCTTTTAAGGTAGGAAGCTGAATCTTCATATATCAAGAGTATGGAATGGGAAATTGTGCTTTTTGTATTTTTTGTCGAAATCAAACGACCCCTTATAGGTCAAAAAAGGGCCTCAAAATGGCTCCTCGAAACCGAAGTTGAATTTTACCTGGCATTTCTGATCTGGCAGGGGTAGGAATAATTCCTTTATAGGTTAAGTGCGGATATTTAATACCTTTCATTTAAAAAAAAAATTTTGAAAATCGGACTTACCGTTTTCAAAATTTTGCAAAAAATCGAAAATTATTTTTTTTGTAAGATTGAGTTATCTTTCTTTGTACCATACATTTTGTGATATTAATGAAAAAAAACCTCAACTTTGTTATTTCTTAATGAAAATTGGTTTACAAGGTAATAGTGGTATGCCGAGTTCATTTTTGGAGACGAAAAATTTTTTTGACGGCCATTTTCAAATGGCGGCTAAAATGGCTGCCATTTTCCCGCCAAAATTTAAACTTGCTCCGATTTTGATGAAAATTGGTATATAAGGTAATAGTGGTATGGCGAGTTGATTTTTGACATCGAATTTTTTTGATCGTCGACCATTTTCAAAATGGCCGCCGTTTCCCGCCAAAAATTAAAGTTACTCAGATTTTGATGAAAATTGGTATTCAAGGTAATAGTGGTACTGCGAGTTGATTTTTGACATTAATTTTTTTTATATCGTCGGCCATTTTCAAAATGGCCGCCGTTTCCCGCCAAAATTAAACTTGCTCCGATTTTAATGAAAATTAATATACAGGGTGGTATGGGGAGTTCATTTTTAACATCAAATTTTGTTTATGGTCCGATGCAACAGCTTTTGGATGCGACTGTGTGACTCTTCTCGACTATATGAGATTAAGGGAGAATAATATCTCATATGGATGTCAACCAAAAGCTTCTCCGTAACGTTTTTAGCATTTCATTGAAGAGTGGCTCCATTGTAGAGGACGAGAGCGGTAGTTATGCTCGCTAGTCACTACAATAGTTTACAAGTACGCTACCAATGCTTGTAAAAAGGGTGCTTCAATGGAATGATAAGGGCATCAGGCCCGAGACTATAATTATTTTGAACAAAATCTTAACTCATTTCTATTATAACATTTTTTGGAAGAAAAACAAAATACACCATTTGATTTTACTGAAATTTTCTGTGTCCAAAGATTAACATTTCATTGAAAAAATATCAGAAAACTAAACAATCTTACCGATTTCGAACAATTTTACAGTCCCACATATTCATCCCCTGCAATGAACAAGCCAGAAACGTTCCGAGAACTCAAAAATTTACCTTTTTGCACTGAGCCAATTTACTTCAAAATCAATAAATTTATCAAAATCAAAAATGGAATAAATTTCTGCAATGTATATTCTTTCATTTCCACCATCAAACATATTAAAACCATTAAAATTAACATCCATACAAATTTAGACAGAAATACTATGTTTTATTAGGAACTATATTAAACAACAACGAAAATTGAAGGGAGATAATTGTGGTCTCGTACCTATTAGGGTAGAAGGAGTTGTCGGATCCTTTTGAAATTTATATTTTGCAAAATTGATCATATTTCCAATCAACCTGCCAAATTTCAAAAGAATCCGTTTAATAACTTTATAGAAACTAACCCTCAAAGTTGACCCTTTACATTCTGGAAAATCTTCTTTTTGTCTTGTGAAAATTCATAAATCTCTGACTGGATAGCCTTTACTAAATCTGAAATCATCTTTTTGTCTTTGCATATATCTAAAAAAAACAAAATGTAAGAAAAAGTTAAATCATTGCTTAAATTTATTCAGCTTTGTATTTGACATAACAAGTTTTTTTTTCATATATAAAAAAATTAAATATTAAGTCTTTTTAAAAAAATAACAAATATTGTTCTCTTTTCATATCTAAAATTTAATAGAATTTTCAACTCTTTTTAAAATATTCTAAAAAAATTACATTAAAAGGCCTTGTTATTGTACTTTAATATGCTATATAGATTAGAGATATTTATTGCTTATTACACGGTAATTAAATTGTGAAATCATAACCCCTATTCCATGTCTCAGTAGGGAAGAAATGTTTACATTCTTTATCTTTAAATTAGGTGTCAATTGGATTTCTTTGGCTAAAACATTGTGTATCTGCAAAAAATGTTTACATAAAAAGTAATAAAGATAAAAATAAAAATTTAAAAGGCCTTTTTTTGTATTTGATAGCTTTTTTAGACAGAGACATGTGCAAGGGGGATATAACTCATGTTTTTTTATATTAAAATTGAAAAAAAATATTTTTTAAATAAAATTTTGATAAAATTACTTGTAAAATGAAAGGAAAGCATCTTTAGAATATGAAAAGTGGCCAATTGTTTTCTTTTTTTCAGGAACAAAAGAATCTCTGATGTTTAGAAGAAACCATTGTTGTATTGCACAAACACAGTATTTGTTTATTGTCTTCAACACTGGACACTGGACAATGGAGTAAACACCACCTGCACATTATGCAATACCTAGATGCATCAATATTAGGGATGTGGCTTTTAACTGTCAATCAGTTCTTAAAAAATACATAAATACCCATGAGAAAATGGACTGGATCATCACTTCTGAGTCGACGCTAACTTTGCTACACCAGAAATTCTTTGAAGATGTTTACCATTGGACATGTCCGATCCAAGAAGAAAGGTCCACGGCCAGGCCAGTTCCAAAGGGGAAACTCACTCTGGAAGAAGGCATACCAGCCAAAATCTGATGATGATCCCAGCAACTCAACAAGTGCCACAGACAACAAGCTGGTTATTCCTGATAGAAACAGACTTGGTGACCATAGCACTGATGAGACACAAGAAAGTTTCTACAGCAGCGGTGATTCAACGCAAGTCTTCAACATGGTGCTTCGTTCCTCTGTGTCAGACCTGAAAAGAAAAGATTTCACTGGTATGAGATTGTTGGACAGTGAGAAAATGATGGGAATGATGAATGCAGTATACAGACAACACAAGCTGGGGTCTATTAGATGCAGGGTACCTGAATTTGAGACCTATCAACAAGAAAAGAAAGGGTTATGTTGGACTTACACAGTTAAATGCAGACCATGTGGTTTCTTGAGTCAGCCATTTAAGTTGTACAAGGAAGTTCCTACTGCGAAACCGGGCCCAAATCCAGGAGCACCTAATGTTGCACTTGCCAGTGTACTACAAGACACTCCTATTGGTAACTCCAAAGCTCAAGAGATGTTAGCCAGACTAGACTGTCCTCCCCCGAACCGAAGCACCATGAACAGACTGTCAAATTCAGTGGGAAAGGAGACGATAGCCCTTAACAAGAAAGATATGGCACAGAAACTGGAGCTAGTCAAGGCGGCGAACAGAAAGAAAGGCAACCCAGAAAATGAGATCAACATAACAGTAGATGGGCGGTACAACAGCCAGACGATCACCAGTAAGAAGAAGCCCGGTCTCAATGCTTCACAAGCATTTAGTTTAGCTGTAGAGACAGTGACAGGAATGAACTATATAGTGGCAGCAGTACACCAGAATCAACTTTGCTGGAAAGGGGCCTGGCTGCGAGGCAAAGGTTTCAATGTGTCCTGTCCAAATGGTCATGACGAATGCACTGCTAACTTACATAGAGCAGCACCATTATCAGAGTACACTATGGGCAAAGACATTGGAAAACAGCTGTGCTTAGAAGGGATCTTAGTCAAGTTTGCTACTACAGATGGAGATGGCAGAGCAGCTAAAGGAATAGATGATGCGGTTAGAGCCCTGAACCCACTATGGAAAGTAACCAGACTGGCAGACTACGTTCACCTTGGACAGACACAGTTTAGAGCAGCTATGAGAGCCAGATTTTCTGACGGCATGTTCAAAGGACGAACCAAGGAGCTGAGAGACCTGGAGAGGAAACACTTTTGCCTGGATCTGAAAAGTAGATGTTCTTTGGTCCTGGCAGCACTTGTAAAGAAACACAACAGGAAAATGGAAGATGTATGTAAGGACTTACCTGCCGTTCTCGAGGCAACTGTTAGATGTTACTGCGGCGACTGCAGGCTCTGTAAGGAACACTCAATGGTCTGTGGTGGCACTGAAGATAACAACTGGTGGACCAGGTCTTTATACCTTCCATCATACAACATTACTGAGCTGAAAATGGAAAGAAGTGATGTACTGCTACTTATGGAACTGTTGAAGATGAAACTGAGCGAAGAGGCTGTACATACAATGGAGTTGTACAACACTACGAACAAGAACGAGGGTGTACACAGAGCCCTTAGTGTTAATCTACCGAAGAATGTAAACTTTTCCAGGAACATGGAGGCAAGATTATCATCTGGTGTCCACAGTAACAACAACAAGCCAGGGACATCAGCTAAAATGAAGAGTTCACAACTTGGACTTCAATTGAATGAGGCCAGCTCCAAGTACCTGGACAAGATGGACAAGGACTTCCAGTACAAAAGAGACTATGAGAAGAGACCCTATGTTAAAAAGCGGAGATTGAAACAGACAGCAGAGAGAATTCAAGAACACAAGGCATACAAAGAACTACATGGCAGTCACTCAGACTACAAGAAAGACCAGTTAGATGCAGTTCCTGCTGTTGCATTCCACAGTGACTACTGTAAGAAGAAATTGCCTGCTGATCTTTAATTTTTTATGGGTTTTTTATGAAAAACCCAGGTCCTTTTAAGGACCACACAGCTTTTTCAAAAAGAATCTTACTATAATGTATAAACAAATCAAATTATGAGAGTAATGGGGCACCAACTTACAAATTTATTTAAAAAAAGGGGGGGGGGGCTCTTTTTCAAAAATATGTGATTCAAAGAAAAGAAAACAGTTTTTACCTATATTATTATTTGGCATTACTAATTCTAATCTACAATCTGGCAAATTCGGATGCCCAAGACACCTTCCAGCAGAAATGCATGAACGCCTACTGGCGTTGAAGCCGCGTGGCTCCAAAACCAGATGATCGACATTCATGCATTTCCCATTGTGACACAGATGCGAGACATCTCCATCCAAAATGGAGATGCGCTCATGAATCATGTACGCTAATCTGTGTGCATGAATTTGTATCCATCTGTTGGCAACTGGATGCTTATAATTAATAGCCCCATATTGGCCATCAGATGTGCTAGTCCCTATCCAAACTAAACACTCTCCATTCATTCCAAGTACTGTCTTCTCTGCTAATTTCTGCCTATATTTGTTTAAAAAACTGTCTGCTAGAGGAACCGCCATTGCCATGTGTTGAGGAGTATGAATTTAAAAAAAAAAGGGCCATAAAGGGGCCTTAAAGTTTGAAAAAGGGTTCAGAGTTAATAAATTTTGTCCAAACAGGCTAAAAACAATAAAAATAGGCCATAAATAATTCCAAAATTGTATAAACTGTAAAATGTTAACAAAAATATCTTAATTTTGTCATATTTGTACAAAAAACTAGGGTAGGTTTCCTTTAATAACAGTTTTTGGTTGACCCTAACCCCTTTACCTAGGCCCGAGACTATAATTATTTTGAACAAAATCTTAACTCATTTCTATTATAACATTTTTTGGAATAAAAACAAAATACACCATTTGATTTTACTGAAATTTTCTGTGTCCAAAGATTAACATTTCATTGAAAAAATATCAGAAAACTAAACAATCTTACCGATTTCGAACAATTTTACAGTCCCACATATTCATCCCCTGCAATGAACAAGCCAGAAACGTTCCGAGAACTCAAAAATTTACCTTTTTGCACTGAGCCAATTTACTTCAAAATCAATAAATTTATCAAAATCAAAAATGGAATAAATTTCTGCAATGTATATTCTTTCATTTCCACCATCAAACATATTAAAACCATTAAAATTAACATCCATACAAATTTAGACAGAAATACTATGTTTTATTAGGAACTATATTAAACAACAACGAAAATTGAAGGGAGATAATTGTGGTCTCGTACCATCATTGCTTAAACAGGGTTCCCACAAAAGCCAGAAATATTGTCAAAGAGGGGTACGTGAGGGGACATGTATGTGACTCGCTTGCGATCACAATTAGAACTAGTTATTCTTCTGATTCTTTATCGAGAATTTGTCCTCCCTAATACAAGAAAACGGTCCAAGGAAATTCAATAACACTTGTGAGATTGGATAGTGGGTCACTCAAAGTTGTGTAATGCACTTTTAAAATTTTCAAGATGGCCGCCGTTTCAAAATGGCGGCCATCGGAAAAAGTGGGCGGAAATTTTTTTTTCATCGGATCGTCTTGAAAATTGGTCATCTGGGTAAAGCGGGTATGCTGAGCTCAAATCTGCGACCGGATTTGAAATCCGACTTCCGGTTTCAAAATGGCGGCCATTTTACTACACCCGCCCCCCCTAAAAACGTCAACTTTGTCCGATTTCTGCGAAATTTGATTTCTAGACTTATTTTGATGCACTGATTTGAATGGAACTCTATCCATGGCGATTTTGGGCGACTTGTGTGTTGGCATCCCAACACAATTATACCTAGTTATTATTATTATTATTAAGTCCCCGACCACGAAGTGTCGGAGGACTTATTGTTTTTGCCCAGTTTCTTATTATTATTATTAAGTCCCCGACCACGAAGTGTCGGAGGACTTATTGTTTTTGCCCAGTTTCTTATTATTAAGTCGCCCAAAACAAAGTTTGGGAGACTTATTGTTTTTGCACCGTTTCTTATTATTATTTTTTTTATTTTTTTCCTTTCTTAATAGTGAACTTGTCCGACGTATTGTGGGAAAACGCTTTGACCAATTGAAATAAAACTTATTGGAGATGGTAGGGGGTCACTTTAAGGTGTGCAATCCACTTTTGAAATTTTCAAGATGGCCGCCATTTTCAAGATGGCCGCCGTTAAAGATTTTTGGCCCGGTCTCAGATCTCGGAGATGGGTGGATGGATTTTAATGAAAATTGGTACACTAGTAGAGTGATCCATTTTGAGCAACTTGGCGGAAAAAAAATTGACGCGAACGCCGCCATTTTAAAATGGCGGCCGTTTTACCACACCCGCCCCCAAAAAACGTAAACTTTGTCCGATTTCAACGAAATTTGATTTCTAGACTTATTTTAATGCACTGATTTGAATTGAATACTATCCATGGCGATTTTGGGCGACTTATGTGTTGGCATCCCAACACAATCAGCACTAGTTATTATTATGTCCCCGAACACGAAGTGTCGGGGACATATTGTTTTTGCTCGGTTTCTTATTATTATTATTATTATTATTATTATTATTATTATTATTATTATTATTATTTTTCTCGGTATTCTGGACCGTGAACTTGTCCACCTCATTTTTTCGACATCTTTTAAGGTAGGAAGCTGAAACTTCATAAATCAAGAGTATGGAATGGGAGATTGTGCTTTTAATATTTTTCGCCCAAATCGAATGACCCCTTATAGGTCAAAAAAGGGCCTCAAAATGGCTCCTCGAAACCGAAGTTGAATTTCTACCTGGCATTTCTGATCCGGCAGGGGTAGGACAAATTCCTTTAAAGGGTAAGTGTAGACTTTTAATACCTTTCATTTAAAAAAAGAATTTTGAAAATCGGACTTACGGTTCTCAAAATTTTGCAAAAAATCGAAATTTAATTTTTTTGTCAAATTGAGTTATCTTTCTTGGAACAATATATTTTGTAATAGTAATGTAAAAATTCTTAACTTTGTTTTTTCTTAATGAAAATTGGTTTACAAGGTAATAGTGGTATGCCGAGTTCATTTTTGGTATCGATAAAATTTTTTGGCGGCCATTTTTAAAATGGCGGCTAAAATAGCCGCCATTTTCCCGCCAAAACTTAAACTTGCTCCAATTTTTATGAAAATTGATATATAAGATAATAGTGGTATGGCGAGTTGATTTTTGACATTAAAATTTTTTTTTCGTCGGCCATTTTCAAAATGGCCGCCGTTTTCCGCCAAAATTAAAGTAACTCTGATTTTGATGAAAATTGGTATATAAGGTAAAAGTGGTATGGCGAGTTGATTTTTGACATCAAAATTTTTTTATCGTCGGCCATTTTCAAAATGGCCGCCGTTTCCCGCCAAAATTAAAGTTACTCTGATTTTGATGAAATTTGGTATATAAGGTAATAGTGGTATGGCGAGTTGATTTTTGACATTAAAATTTTTATTTCGTCGGCCATTTACAAAATGGCCGCCGTTTCCCCCCAAAATCAAAGTTACTCTGATTTTGATGCAAATTGGTATATAAGGTAAAAGTGGTATGGCGAACTTATTTTTTACATTAAATTTTTTTTAGCGTCAGCCATTTTCAAAATGGCCGCCATTTCCCGCCAAAATTAAACTTACTCCTATTTTGATGAAAATTGGATATAATAAGTTATCTCAAATGCTAAGAGACATTGACAAAGAGGGGTACGTGAGGGGACATTTTTGTGACTCGCTTGCGATCACAATTAGAACTAGTTATTATTATTCTTATTTCAATTTCCTATTTATAGATCTAAAGTTTGTCCGACATATCTCGTAAAAACGCTTTGGCGAATCAAGATGAAACCTTTTTAGATGGTTAGGGGGTCACTCATAGATGGGCCATCGACTTTTAAAATTTTCAAGATGGCCGCCATTTCAAAATGGCCGCCTGCGGAAAAAAGGGGCGGAATTTTTTTTTTCGTCTGATCGTCTTGAAAATGGGTTATCTGGGTAAAGTGGGTATGCTGATTATCATGGTGCGACCGGATTTTTTCTACGACCTGCCAATTTTTGGCAATTAGCCGCCGAAATCGCCAAAAACTCGACTTTGTCAAATATCCATGAAAATTGTTATACTAGATAAAATGATTATGCTGATCACCATTGGGCAAGCACGGTTCTTCAATAAGTAACCAATTTTTGGCAATCCGCCAAAAAAATTGGCAATCTGCCAAAAGTCGCCAAAAATTTAAATTTGTCCAAATTACATAAAAATTTGTATACAATGTAAATTTGATATGCTGATCATCATGAGGCAAGTAAAATGTTTCTATGATTAGCCATGTTTTGGTATTTTGCAATCCGCCAAAATTTGGGGACGGGAGGGGACTTTTATGTGACTTGCTTGCAATCACAATTATAGCTAGTTATTATTAAGTCCCCGACCACGAAGTGTCGGAGGACTTATTGTTTTTGCCCAGTTTCTTATTATTATTATTAAGTCGCCCAAAACAAAGTTTTGGGGACTTATTGTTTTTGCACCGTTTCTTATTATTATTATTAAGTCGCCCAAAACAAAGTTTGGGAGACTTATTGTTTTTGCACCGTTTCTTATTATTATTAAGTCGCCCAAAACGAAGTTTGGGAGACTTATTGTTTTTGCACCGTTTCTTATTATTATGTCCCCGAACACGAAGTGTCGGGGACATATTGTTTTTGCTCGGTTTCTTATTATTATTATTATTATTATTATTATTATTATTATTATTATTATTATTATTATTATTTTTCTCGGTATTCTGGATCGTGAACTTGTCCACCTCATTTTTTCGACATCTTTTAAGGTAGGAAGCTGAAACTTCATATATCAAGAGTATGGAATGGGAGATTGTGCTTTTTGTATTTTTCGTCGAAATCGAACGACCCCTTATAGGTCAAAAAAGGGCCTCAAAATGGCTCCTCGAAACCGAAGTTGAATTTTACCTGGCATTTCTGATCCGGCAGGGGTAACACAAATTCCTTAATGGGGTAAGTGTAGACTTTCGATACCTTTCATTTAAAAAAAAAATTTTGAAAATCGGACTTACGGTTCTCAAAATTTTGCAAAAAATTGAAATTTATTTTTTTGTCAAATTGAGTTATCTTTCTTGGAACAATATATTTTGAAATAGTAATGTAAAAATTCTTAACTTTGTTATTTCTTAATGAAAATTGGTTTACAAGGTAATAGTGGTATGCCGAATTCATTTTTGGTATCGAAAAAAAAATTTTGGCGGCCATTTTTAAAATGGCGGCAAAAATGGCCGCCATTTTCCCGCCAAAAATTAAACTTGCTCCAATTTTGATGAAAATTGGTATATAAGGTAATAGTGGCATGGCGAGTTGATTTTTAACATCAAAATTTTTTTATCGTTGGCCATTTTCAAAATGGCCGCCGTTTCCCGCCAAAAATTAAACTTACTCCGATTTTGATGAAAATTGGTATATAAGGTAATAGTGGTATGGCAAGTTGATTTTTGACATCGAAATTTTTTTATCGTCGGCCATTTTCAAAATGGCCGCCGTTTCCCGCAAAAATTTAAGTTACTCTGATTTTGATGAAAATTGGTATATAACGTAATAGTGGTATTGCGAGTTGATTTTTGACATTGAAATTTTTATTTCGTCGGCCATTTTCAAAATCGCCGCTGTTTCCCGCCAAAATCAAAGTTACTCTGATTTTGATGAAAATTGGTATATAAGGTAAAAGTTGTATGGCGAACTTATTTTTGACATCAATTTTTTTTAAGCGTCTCTTAGCATTTGAGATAACTTATTATATCCAATTTTCATCAAAATAGGAGTAAGTTTAATTTTGGCCATTTCCCGCCAAAATTAAACTTACTCCTATTTTGATGAAAATTGGATATAATAAGTTATCTCAAATGCTAATTTCCCGCCAAAATTAAACTTACTCCTATTTTGATGAAAATTGGATATAATAAGTTATCTCAAATGCTAAGAGACATTGACAAAGAGGGGTACGTGAGGGGACATTTTTGTGACTCGCTTGCGATCACAATTAGAACTAGTTATTATTATTATTAAGTCGCCCAAAACAAAGTTTGGGAGACTTATTGTTTTTGCACCGTTTCTTATTATTATTATTATTCTTCTGATTCTTTATCGTAAAGTTGTCCTCCCTAATACAAGAAAGGGGTTCAAGGAAATTGAATAACACTTGTTGGATTAGATAGTGGGTCACTTAAAGGCGTGCATCCAAGTTTTGAAATTTTCAAGATGGCCGCCGTTTCAAAATGGCGGCCATCGGAAAAAGTGGGCGGAAAATTTTTTTTCATCGGATCGTCTTGAAAATTGGTCATCTGGGTAAAGCGGGTATGCTGAATTCAAATCTGCGACCGGATTTGAAATCCGACTTCCGGTTTTAAAATGGCGGCCGTTTTACTACACCCGCCCCCCCCCCCAAAAGGTCAACTTTGTCCGATTTCAACGAAATTTGATTTCTAGACTTATTTTGATGTACTGATTTGAATGGAATACTATCCAAGGCAATTTTGGGCGACTTATGTGTTGGCATCCCAACACAATCAGCACTAGTTATTATTATTAAGTCGCCCAAAACAAAGTTTGGGAGACTTATTGTTTTTGCACCGTTTCTTATTATTATTATTATTATTTTTTTTCTTATTATTATTATTATTATTCTTCTGATTCTTTATCGAGAATTTGTCCTCCCTAATACAAGAAAACGGTCCAAGGAAATTGAATAACACTTGTGAGATTGGATAGTGGGTCACTCAAAGTTGTGTAATGCACTTTTAAAATTTTCAAGATGGCCGCCGTTTCAAAATGGCGGCCATCGGAAAAAGTGGGCGGAAAATTTTTTTTCATCGGATCGTCTTGAAAATTGGTCATCTGGGTAAAGCGGGTATGCTGAGTTCAAATCTGCGACCGGATTTGAAATCCGACTTACGGTTTTAAAATGGCGGCCATTTTACTACACCCGCCCCCCTCAAAACGTCAACTTTGTCCGATTTCAACGAAATTTGATTTCCAGACTTATTTTGATGCACTGATTTGAATGGAACTCTATCCAAGGCGATTTTGGGCGACTTGTGTGTTGGCATCCCAACACAATTATACCTAGTTATTATTATTTTTCTCGGTATTCTGGATCGTGAACTTGTCCACCTCATTTTTTCTACATCTTTTAAGGTAGGAAGCTGAAAATTCATAAATCAAGAGTATGGAATGGGAGATTGTGCTTTTTGTATTTTTCGCAGAAATTGAACGACCCCATATAGGTAAAAAAAGGGCCTCAAAATGGCTCCTCGAAACCGAAGTTGAATTTTTCCTGGCATTTCTGATCCGGCAGGGGTAGGAAAAATTCCCTTATAGGTTAAGTGCGGATATACAATACCTTTCATTTAAAAAAAAAATTTTGAAAATCGGACTTACCGTTTTCAAAATTTTGCAAAAAATCGAAAATTATTTTTTTGTAAGATTGAGTTATCTTTCTTTGTACCATATATTTTGTGATATTAATGAAAAAATTTCTCAACTTTGTTATTTCTTAATGAAAATTGGTTTGCAAGGTAATAGTGGTATGCCGAGTTCAATTTTGGAATCGAAATTTTTTTTTGGGCGGCCATTTTAAAAATGGCCGCCATTTCCCGCCAAAATTAAAATTACTCCGATTTTAATGAAAATTGGTATAAAAGGGATTAGTGGTATGGCGAGTTGATTTTTGACATCAATTTTTTTTTATCGTCGGCCATTTTCAAAATGGCCGCCGTTTCCCGCCAAAATTGAATTTACTCAGATTTTAACGAAAATTGGTATATAAGGTAATAGTTGTATGGCGAGTTAATTTTTGACATCGAAATATTTTTATTGTCGGCCATTTTAAAAATGTCCGCCATTTCCTGCCAAAATTAAATTTACTCCTATTTTGATGAAAATTGGATAAATTAAGTTATCTCAAATGCCACGAGACATTGACAAAGAGGGGTACGTGAGGGGACATTTTTGTGACTCGCTTGCGATCACAATTAGAACTAGTTATTATTAAGTCGCCCAAAACATAGTTTTGGGGACTTATTGTTTTTGCACCGTTTCTTATTATTATTATTATTATTCTTCTGATTCTTAATCATGAAGCTGTCCTCCCTAATACAAGAAAACGGTTCAAGGAAATTGAATAACACTTTTTGGATTAGATAGTGGGTCACTCAAAGGCGTGTAATCAAGTTTTGAAATTTTCAAGATGGCCGCCGTTACAAAATGGCGGCCGTCGGAAAAAGTGGGCGGAAAATTTTTTTTCGTCGGATCGTCTTGAAAATTTGTCATCTGGGTAAAACGGGTATGCTGAGTTCAAATCTGCGACCAGATTTAAAATCTGACTTCCGGTTTCAAAATGGCGCCCATTTTACTACACCCGCCCCCCTTAAAAATGTGAACTTTGTCCGATTTCAATGAAATTTGATTTCTATACATATTTTATTGTACTGAATGGGAAGAAATAAAATCCAAGGCGATATTGGGCGACTTGTGTGTTGGCATCCCAACACAAATTATAGCTAGTTATTATTATTATTATTATTCTTCTGATTCTTAATCGTGAAGCTGTCCTCCCTAATACAAGAAAACGGTTCAAGGAAATTGAATAACACTTGTTGGATTGGATAGTGGGTTACCTAAAGGTGTGCAATCAAGTTTTGAAAATTTCAAGATGGCCGCCGTTTCAAAATGGCGGCCATCGGAAAAAGTGGGCGGAAATTTTTTTTTCATCGGATCGTTTTGAAAATTGGTCATCTGGGTAAAGCGGGTATGCTGAGTTCAAATCTGCGACCGGATTTGAAATCCGACTTACGGTTTCAAAATGGCGGCCATTTTACTACACCCGCCCCCCTCAAAAATGTGAACTTTGTCCGATTTCAATGAAATTTGATTTCTATACATATTCTATTGTACTGAATGGGAAGAAATAGTATCTAAGGCGATTTTGGGCGACTTGTGTGTTGGCATCCCAACACAAATTATAGCTAGTTATTATTCTTCTGATTCTTAATCATGAAGCTGTCCTCCCTAATACAAGAAAACGGTTCAAGGAAATTGAATAACACTTTTTGGATTAGATAGTGGGTCACTCAAAGGTGTGTAATCAAGTTTTGAAATTTTCAAGATGGCCGCCGTTTCAAAATGGCGGCCGTCGGAAAAAGTGGGCGGAAATTTTTTTTTCGTCGGATCGTCTTGAAAATTTGTCATCTGGGTAAAGCGGGTATGCTGAGTTCAAATCTGCGACCAGATTTAAAATCCGACTTCCGGTTTCAAAATGGCGGCCATTTTACTACACCCGCCCCCCTTAAAAATGTGAACTTTGTCCGATTTCAATGAAATTTGATTTCTATACATATTTTATTGTACTGAATGGGAAGAAATAAAATCCAAGGCGATTTTGGGCGACTTGTGTGTTGGCATCCCAACACAAATTATAGCTAGTTATTATTATTATTTTTCTCGGTATTCTGGATCGTGAACTTGTCCACCTCATTTTTTCGACATCTTTTAAGGTAGGAAGCTGAAACTTCATAAATCAAGAGTATGGAATGGGAGATTGTGCTTTTTGTATTTTTCGCCGAAATCGAACGACCCCATATAGGTAAAAAAAGGGCCTCAAAATGGCTCCTCGAAACCGAAGTTGAATTTTTCCTGGCATTTCTGATCCGGCAGGGGTAGGAAAATTTCCCTTATAGGTTAAGTGCGGATATACAATACCTTTCATTAAAAAAAAAAATTTCGAAAATCGGACTTACCGTTTTCAAAATTTTGCAAAAAATCGAAAATTATTTTTTTTGTAAGATTGAGTTATCTTTCTTTGTACCATATATTTTGTGATATTAATGAAAAAAATTCTCAACTTTGTTATTTCTTAATGTAAATTGGTTTACAAGGTAATAGTGGTATGCCGAGTTCAATTTTGGAATCGAAATTTTTTTTTGGGCGGCCATTTTAAAAATGGCCGCCATTTCCCGCCAAATCAAAATTAAAGTTATTCTGATTTTGATGAAAATTGGTTTACAAGGTAATAGTGGTATGCCGAGTTCAATTTTGGAATCGAAATTTTTTTTGGGCCGCCATTTTCAAAATGGCCGCCATTTCCCGCCAAAATTAAAATTACTCCGATTTTAATGAAAATTGGTATATAAGGTAATAGTGGTATGGCAAGTTGATTTTTGACATCAAAATTTTTTTATCGTCGACCATTTTCAAAATGGCCGCCGTTTCCCGCCAAAATTAAATTTACTCAGATTTTAACGAAAATTGGTATACAAGGTAATATATGTATGAGGAGTTGATTTTTGACATCGAAATATTTTTATTGTCAGCCATTTTAAAAATGGCCGCCGTTTCCTGCCAAAATTAAACTTACTCCTATTTTGATGAAAATTGGATAAATTAAGTGATCTCAAATGCCAAGAGACATTGACAAAGAGGGGTACGTGAGGGGACATTTTTGTGACTCGCTTGCGATCACAATTAGAACTAGTTATTATTATTATTATTCTTCTGATTCTTTATCGTAAAGCTGTCCTCCCTAATACAAGAAAACGGTTCAAGGAAATTGAATAACACTTGTTGGATTGGATAGTGGGTCACTCAAAGGCGTGTAATCAAGTTTTGAAATTTTCAAGATGGCCGCCGTTTCAAAATGGCGGCCGTCGGAAAAAGTGGGCGGAAATTTTTTTTTCATCGGATCGTCTTGAAAATTGGTAAACTGGATAAAGCGGGTATGCTGAATTCAAATCTGCGACCAGATTTGAAATCCGACTTCCGGTTTCAAAATGGCGGCCATTTTACTACACCCGCCCCCTTTAAAAATGTGAACTTTGTCCGATTTCAATGAAATTTGATTTCTATACATATTTTATTGTACTGAATGGGAAGAAAAAGTACCCAAGGCGATTTTGGGCGACTTGTGTGTTGGCATCCCAACACAAATTATAGCTAGTTATTATTATTATTATTCTTCTGATTCTTTATCGTAAAGCTGTCCTCCCTAATACAAGAAAACGGTTCAAGGAAATTGAATAACACTTGTTGGATTGGATAGTGGGTCACTCATAGGCGTGTAATCATGTTTTGAAATTTTCAAGATGGCCGCCGTTTCAAAATGGCGGCCGTCGGAAAAAGTGGGCGGAAATTTTTTTTTCATCGGATCGACTTGAAAATTTGTCATCTGGGTAAAGCGGGTATGCTGAATTCAAATCTGCGACCAGATTTGAAATCCGACTTCCGGTTTCAAAATGGCGGCCATTTTACTACACCCGCCCCCTTTAAAATGTGAACTTTGTCCGATTTCAATGAAATTTGATTTGTATACATATTTTATTGTACTGAATGGGAAGAAAAAGTATCCAAGGCAATTTTGGGCGACTTGTGTGTTGGCATCCCAACACAAATTATAGCTAGTTATTATTATTTTTCTTATTATTATTATTATTCTTCTGATTCTTTATCGAGAATTTGTCCTCCCTAGTACAAGAAAACGGTCCAAGGAAATTAAATAACACTTGTGAGATTGGATAATGGGTCACTCAAAGTTGTGTAATGCACTTTTAAAATTTTCAAGATGGCCGCCGTTTCAAAATGGCGGCCATCGGAAAAAGTGGGCGGAAATTTTTTTTTCATCGGATCGTCTTGAAAATTGGTTATCTGGGTAAATCGGGTATGCTGAGTTCAAATCTGCGACCGGATTTGAAATCCGACTTACGGTTTCAAAATGGCGGCCATTTTACTACACCCGCCCCCCTAAAAACGTCAACTTTATCCGATTTCAACGAAATTTGATTTCTAGACTTATTTTGATGCACTGATTTGAATGGAACTCTATCCAAGGCGATTTTGGGCGACTTGTGTGTTGGCATCCCAACACAATTATACCTAGTTATTATTATTATTAAGTCGCCCAAAACAAAGTTTGGGAGACTTATTGTTTTTGCACCGTTTCTTATTATTATTATTATTATTTTTCTTATTATTATTATTACACTTGTGAGATTGGATAGTGGGTCACTCAAAGTTGTGTAATGCACTTTTAAAATTTTCAAGATGGCCGCCGTTTCAAAATGGCGGCCATCGGAAAAAGTGGGCGGAAATTTTTTTTTCATCGGATCGTCTTGAAAATTGGTCATCTGGGTAAAGCGGGTATGCTGAGCTCAAATCTGCGACCGGATTTGAAATCCGACTTCCGGTTTCAAAATGGCGGCCATTTTATTACACCCGCCCCCCTAAAAACGTCAACTTTGTCCGATTTCAACGAAATTTGATTTCTAGACTTATTTTGATGCACTGATTTGAATGGAACTCTATCCAAGGCGATTTTGGGCGACTTGTGTGTTGGCATCCCAACACAATTATACCTAGTTATTATTCTTATTTCAATTTCCTATTTATAGATCTAAAGTTTGTCCGACATATCTCGTAAAAACACTTTGGCGAATCAAGATGAAACCTTTTTAGATGGTTAGGGGGTCACTCATAGATGGGCCATCGACTTTTAAAATTTTCAAGATGGCCGCCATTTCAAAATGGCCGCCTGCGGAAAAAAGGGGCGGAAAATTTTTTTTCGTCTGATCGTCTTGAAAATGGGTTATCTGGGTAAAGTTGGTATGCTGATTATCATGGTGCGACCGGATTTTTTCTACGACCTGCCAATTTTTGGCAATTAGCCGCCGAAATCGCCAAAAACTCGACTTTGTCAAATATCCATGAAAATTGTTATACTAGATAAAATGATTATGCTGATCACCATTGGGCAAGCACGGTTCTTCAATAAGTAACCAATTTTTGGCAATCCGCCAAAAAAAATGGCAATCTGCCAAAAGTCGCCAAAAATTTAAATTTGTCCAAATTAAATAAAAATTTGTATACAATGTAAATTTGATATGCTGATCATCATGAGGCAAGTAAAATGTTTCTATGATTTTGGTATTTTGCAATCCGCCAAAATTTGGGGACGGGAGGGGACTTTTATGTGACTTGCTTGCAATCACAATTATAGCTAGTTATTCTTATTTCAATTTCCTATTTATAGATCTAAAGTTTGTCCGACATATCTCGTAAAAACGCTTTGGCGAATCAAGATGAAACCTTTTTAGATGGTTAGGGGGTCACTCATAGATGGGCCATCGACTTTTAAAATTTTCAAGATGGCCGCCATTTCAAAATGGCCGCCTGCGGAAAAAAGGGGCGGAAAATTTTTTTTCGTCTGATCGTCTTGAAAATGGGTTATCTGGGTAAAGTGGGTATGCTGATTATCATGGTGCGACCGGATTTTTTCTACGACCTGCCAATTTTTGGCAATTAGCCGCCGAAATCGCCAAAAACTCGACTTTGTCAAATATCCATGAAAATTGTTATACTAGATAAAATGATTATGCTGATCACCATTGGGCAAGCACGGTTCTTCAATAAGTAACCAATTTTTGGCAATCCGCCAAAAAAATTGGCAATCTGCCAAAAGTCGCCAAAAATTTAAATTTGTCCAAATTACATAAAAATTTGTATACAATGTAAATTTGATATGCTGATCATCATGAGGCAAGTAAAATGTTTCTATGATTTTCGGTATTTTGCAATCCGCCAAAATTTGGGGACGGGAGGGGACTTTTATGTGACTTGCTTGCAATCACAATTATAGCTAGTTTTTAATATGCAGTTGCATTGTTTGAATATATATGCTAATATGCTTTGGGTATTTTTTGTTTTTTGATTATTGCCGTACAACTGATTGTTTTTATACTCTCCTAAACCGCTTGACAGATTTTGGTGAAACTTTAGATGAAGGATGTACAGAGATATGCATGAAGAATTTTGCTTGCTGTCTGACATCATTCAAGGGAGATAATTAGATGGGAGACCTCTAATGGATTTTGATGAAAATTTATATGAAGGATGTGCACTAAATGGGGATATGCATGAAGAATTTCTGTTGCTATCAGATATCATGCAGGGGAGATAATTGGACTTCAACTTATTTAAGGGCCCGGGTGGGGGTATCCTTCGTTGGCTTGCTCACAGTATTCCTTGTTATAATTTATTTAGGATATCTAGTCCTGTTACAGCTTATGTTACACTGTACTTAATTGAAGGTCTGTGATAAACTTTCCATGGTTGGTGCGAGAAATTCCGATTAATTAAGATGGTGCTTTAAATGGGTCATGTAGGGAAAATCTTTATTTTTATTAAGTTTGATCCCCGAAATTTAGTCCTTATTTGTTTGTAGATTTCCATATGTACATTTTGGATGTATATACATGTACTTATTTGTGCACATTTTCAACATGAAGGGCTACCACGCTTCATTAAAAATGTGCTTAGGTCCACGCTTTAACACACCAATAAAACTCAAAAATATGGCATTCAATGTATAAGTGCATGTCAGTTGAGTGGTTGTGATGCATGTATGTTAATCCTGACAGATGTTTTTTTTTCCTACCCATGCTGGCTTTTGGGTGTTGTTGTGTCTTTTGTCTTGTCTTTAAAAGCCAGGAGCAAAACTCTAGTTTAAATTTTGTGTTCATCCTGAAGTAACAGCAATTAGTTAGAAATATTTTTAGTTAGAAATATTTAGAGGTAATAAAGTGTATCAGTATATATTTGCCAAAATATTTTTTTCATTTTCTCTTATTTGTTGATGGGAGTATTAAAATTTGTTATTAAGATAAGTTGAAATTCAGATTTTGATCAATGTATGTTTTGAGATGGGGTAACTAAAATAAAGGTCATTTTGGTTCGATTTTTTAATGCTAGTAGTATTTTCAAAAAATCCATTAATTTTAGACATCATAATTTATAAGAATGTACATGTATTATTATTTTTACATTTTATTACCATATTTTATAATTTTTGGTAATATTTAGTACTTTTTGGCTAACATGAGTTCTGCTCAAGGTTCATTACGAGGATGTACATAATCAAATATCTTGTTTATCATATTTGGGCATATTTTATTTCATTTAAGCTTTTATCTTCTGAACTAAAACATGCTTGTAGTGGGTCGCTAGGGGGCGCTGTACATATGTATAGTGAATCCACCAATAAAACCGGTGGACGTGTTCTCATAGCCTAATTTTAAAAATATTCTTATGTAAATATTTGTACTTCCAGTATTCTGTGTATCATTTCAGTTGACAGAAAAAAGTTCTAGTAGGTTTGAAGTTCTACTTTTTGTCACTTTGAATTTTTATTTTTTCCTCTACATTTTGAAATTTCAAAGCATTACTCTTTCGGGAAGTTGAGTATTTTTTTTATTTTTTTTAGACTGACTTCTTCCATCTTGAAGTAGCTTTCATTGTTTGTTTTCTTAATTGTCATAATATAAATCATGTTACTAAAACAAACAATTTCGACAGAGATTATTTAGTAATCATATAATATCATCATTATTAAGAAAAGATTACTAAATCACATAAATTTGATGATTTTTTACTGGTCGTTTAAAAAAATCAAAAACGTGTCTGATTCTGTCATGTGTAAAATGAATTGAAAGTCCAGTATTTGGTTGTAAGGATTTAATTTTCATCCAAACTTTTAGGTTTTTGTACAATCTTTAGTGAACTATAGTGTTTACATTTTATACTTAGTAACTTTTACTGTAAACTAAAGATTGTTTTTTTTTCTTCCATACTTTCAGGGGTATTTTGTACAACTTTAAGTGAAACACATCACTGACATTTTATACTAAGCATTTTTCTACTGTAAACTAAGAATTGTATTTGATTTTGTCAAAATTCTTGGCTTTTTTGTACAATTTAAAGTGAACCACTATGTTGTTTAGCTCACCAAGGATTGTATTTTTTTAACTCATGTGAACTATCGTCATTGTTAGCAGTTTGTCGTCCGTCCTCAACTTTCTTTTAAAGATCTTCTCTAAAACCACCAAGATGGCTGCCAAAGCTAAAAATAAAACCATTGTTTTGGTCTTAAACGTGGAAAAAGTATAAGCGTGAAACAGAAATTCAAAGAAATCTTCCTTCTTTGGCATTAAAAGTTCTATAAATCTCTTTCTTGAATTGAAATTGTGGAATGACTCCTCCTACATTATAATCGACCATTTTTTATTTTTTTTTTTGCAGTTTTTGGTCTATATCTTAAAAACCATTAGTGCTAGAAATAGTTAGATTACATAATTGTTAAGCTCATGAAGACATACAAAATGATTCGAAGTTATCAGATGACCTGTTTAAGATCTTTAGATCTTTAGAATTTCCTCTACCAGTTATGTGAAAATTGTGCAAACTTAAGCAAAAAAGTGCAGGTGAACGATTCAGGCTCCTGGGAGCTTCTATTTTGCAATCTTTTGTGAATCAAAGTGATAGTAATTTAATCTTTTAATTAGTTTGACAGGTTTCTATGTCAGTGTATTTATCTGAAAGACTGAAATTTTTGTTCAATAATAAATAATTAAGTAATTATTGTTTTGTTATTACAAGGTGCCAGATAAAAAATATATTAAACATGTCTGAAATTTTTATTGTATAGTAATTTTTAAAAAGAAAGACTATGGAATATGTGCCAGAAAGACATGATTAACATACTGACATGATTTTCATGAAATGATTAAATTGAAAAGCAAAATTTCACTGTGTGTGAAGGCTTTTCTGGATTAACCTTCTTTATATTTGTAACAATTATAATCAATAGAAAAAATAGTTTCCAGAATTATGCAATAAAAATATAAAAAAATGGGAAAATATATGAATCAGTATTTTCCTACCATTAAGCCTGTCTAAACCTCATACACATCACAAGAAAAAAAATGTTGTAAAATATCTTCTTGATATGTTTTACAAAGACAGCATATAATGCATCCATGGATCTGGTCTATATAAATGATGCATATAAACCTGCATTAAGTATCTTGTGGTCACATATACGTTAGAACATACAATGGGAAAAATATATGAATTATCATTTTTATGAATTACATGTAACAATTTCCTATCCTAATTAGTCCACCTCGTACACAACACACAAAAATATATCTTATTATACAAAAATACTTTATAATGCATCCAACAAGCATAGGTATTTTGACACATAAAACAATGTAGGTGGTTGTATTTTTGTACAATAGGATAATCCTACAAGCCTTTTTCATCCTATCAGATTTTTCCTTTTATTTTTGGTAATAAAACTTTCTGGATCAACAATTGAAGTACAATATTCATAAGGACCTTCCCCCCCATATCAGATTGTCACAGTTTTGTTCTAATAATATACAAAACTCTCTGAATCAATAATTGATTAATTGTCAAGGAAGCAAACAGACACAAATGTCCAACAGAGCAAAATCAAATATGAAAATAAATTAATAAAAAAAAGTCTGAGAACAGCAAAGACACATAGGATAGCATCCTTTAATATGCCTATACGGCACTATTACAAACCTACCTGATCCAATAGGACAGTGTATGATATGCCCCACACGGCTCTGTTACAAACCTACTCAGTTTAAAGGATCTGGTCACAAAAGACAGTGTATACTATGCCATATACGGCTCTTTAATAACCCTACCTTCAAGGGATGTGGCCACAAAAGACAGCGTTAAATATGCTTTATGCGGCTTTGTTACAAATCTACCTACAATGGTTCACAAAGGACAGCGTATAATATGCCGTATACGGCTCTGTTACAAACCTACCTTTAAGGCATATAGTCCAGTTCAAGAATGAAAACATAAATAAAGGTAAGAACAAAACTACCGAACTTGAATGATCAAACTCATTGTCTAGAGAAAATGACAAAAACGAATCAGTCATACCGGAGAATTGGTGGATCGCAATAAAAAGAAACAAAATGTGCTGTAGCAAGCATATCTTCTACCGCTACGATAGAAACTGATGAATGACGGGGATGAAAATCGAGAAATTTCATTAAAATCACAAGAGATATTATATATCATTTTCCTTGCACATAAACTCCAGTTCTACTAAAAAAAGAAACATATGTTGTGTTGAAGCAATCATATCTTCTACCGCTATTATAGAAACTCCACGAATAATAGGGATGCAAATCGAGAAATTCCTTCAATATCACAAGAGATATCATTTTCCTACCCTATAATCTCCGGTTCTATAGCATAAAAACACATAGAAACAAATGTTGTGTTGTAGCAAGCATATCTTCTACCGTTACAGTAAAAACTATATGGATGACGGTGTGAAAATCAAGAAATTCCATTATACTCACAAGAGATATCATTTTCCTACCCTATAAACTACAGTTCTACAAACAAACAAAAAACAAAACAAAAATGTTGTGTTGTAGTAAGCATATCTTCTACCGCTATTTTACAAACTGCACGAATTATAGGGATGAAAATCGAGAAATTTCATCAAAATCACAAGAGATAGCATTTTCCTACCCAATATACCTCAGCTCTAGCATGAAAACACAAAAAGAAACAAATGTTGTGTTGTAGCAAGCATATCTACCGTTACAATAGAAACTACATGAATAACGGGGGTGAAAATCGAGAAATTCCATTAAAATCGCAAGAAATATTTTCCTACCCTTTTATCTCCAGTGCTCGCATGAAAAAACAAAAAGAAACAAAAATTGTGTTGTAGCAAGCATATCTTCTACCGCTACAATAGAAACTACATGGATGACGGGGTGAAAATCGAGAAATTCCATTAAAATCACAAGAGATAGCATTTTCCTACCCAATATACCCCAGCTCCAGCATGAAAACACAAACAGGAACAAAAATTATGTTGTAGCAAGCATATCTTCTACCGCTACAATAGAAACTACATGAATAACGGGGGTAAAAATCGAGAAAATCCATTAAAATCACAAGAGATAGCATTTTCCTACCCAATATACCCCAGCTCCAGCATGAAAACACAAACAGGAACAAAAATTATGTTGTAGCAAGAATATTTTCTACCGTTACAATTGAAACTACATGAATAACGGGGGTGAAAATCGAGAAAATCCATTAAAATCACAAGAGATAGCATTGTCCTACCCAATATACCCCAGCTCTAGCATGAAAACAAATACAGGACCAAAAATTGTGTTGTAGTAAGCATATCTTCTACCGCTAGAAACTACATGGATGACGGGGGTGAAAATCGAGAAAATCCATTAAAATCATAAAAGATAGCATTTTCCTACCCAATATACCCAAGCTCTAGCATGAAAACACAAAAAGAAACAAATGTTGTGTTGTAGCAAGCATATCTTCTACCGTAACAATAGAAACTACATGAATAACGGGGGTAAAAATCGAGAAAATCCATTAAAATCACAAGAGGTAGCATTTTCCTACCCAATATACCCCAGTTCTAGCATGAAAACACAAAAAGAAACAAATGTTGTGTTGTAGCAAGCATATCTTCTACCGTTACAATAGAAACTACATGAATAATGGGGGTGAAAATCGAGAAATTCCATTAAAATCACAAGAGATAGCATTTTCCTACCATTTTATCTCCAGTGCTCGCACGAAAAAACAAAAAGAAACAAAAATTGTGTTGTAGCAAGCATATCTTCTATCGTTACAATAGAAACTACATGAATAACGGGGTGAAAATCGAGAAAATCCATTAAAATCACAAGAGATAGCATTGTCCTACCCAATATGCCCCAGCTCTAGCATGAAAACACAAAAAGAAACAAATGTTGTGTTGTAGCAAGCATATCTTCTACCGCTACAATAGAAACTACATGAATAACGGGGGTGAAAATCGAGAAAATCCATTAAAATCATAAAAGATAGCATTTTCTTACCCAATATACCCCAGCTCTAGCATGAAAACACAAAAAGAAACAAATGTTGTGTTGTAGCAAGCATATCTTCTACCGTTACAATTGAAACTACATGAATAACGGGGGTGAAAATCGAGAAATTACATTAAAATCATAAAAGATAGCATTTTCCTACCCAATATACCCCAGCTCTAGCATGAAAACACAAAAAGAAACAAATGTTGTGTTGTAGCAAGCATATCTTCTACCGTAACAATTGAAACTACATGGATGACGGGGGTGAAAATCGAGAAAATCCTTTAAAATAACAAGAGATAGCATTTTCCTACCCAATATACCCCAGCTCTAGCATGAAAACACAAAAAGAAACAAATGTTGTGTTGTAGCAAGCATATCTTCTACCGCTACAATAGAAACTACATGAATAACGGGGGTAAAAATCGAGAAAATCCATTAAAATCACAAGAGATAGCATTTTCCTACCCAATATACCCCAGCTCTAGCATGAAAACACAAAAAGAAACAAGTGTTGTGTTGTAGCAAGCATATCTTTTACCGTTACAATTGAAACTACATGAATAACGGGGGTGAAAATCGAGAAATTCCATTAAAATCACAAGAAATATCATTTTCCTACCCTTTTATCTCCAGTGCTCGCATGAAAAAACAAAAAGAAACAAAAATTGTGTTGTAGCAAGCATATCTTCTATCGTTACAATAGAAACTACATGAATAACGGGGTGAAAATCGAGAAAATCCATTAAAATCACAAGAGATAGCATTGTCCTACCCAATATGCCCCAGCTCTAGCATGAAAACACAAAAAGAAACAAATGTTGTGTTGTAGCAAGCATATCTTCTACCGCTACAATAGAAACTACATGAATAACGGGGGTGAAAATCGAGAAAATCCATTAAAATCATAAAAGATAGCATTTTCCTACCCAATATACCCCAGCTCTAGCATGAAAACACAAAAAGAAACAAATGTTGTGTTGTAGCAAGCATATCTTCTACCGTTACAATTGAAACTACATGAATAACGGGGGTGAAAATCGAGAAATTCCATTAAAATCATAAAAGATAGCATTTTCCTACCCAATATACCCCAGCTCTATCTAGCATGAAAACACAAAAAGAAACAAATGTTGTGTTGTAGCAAGCATATCTTCTACCGTTACAATTGAAACTACATGAATAACGGGGGTGAAAATCAAGAAAATCCTTTAAAATAACAAGAGATAGCATTTTCCTACCCAATATACCCCAGCTCTAGCATGAAAACACAAAAAGAAACAAGTGTTGTGTTGTAGCAAGCATATCTTTTACCGTTACAATTGAAACTACATGAATAACGGGGGTGAAAATCGAGAAATTCCATTAAAATCACAAGAAATATCATTTTCCTACCATTTTATCTCCAGTGCTCGCATGAAAAAACAAAAAGAAACAAAAAATGTGTTGTAGCAAGCATATCTTCTACCGCTACAATAGAAACTACATGAATAACGGGGGTGAAAATCGAGAAAATCCATTAAAATCACAAGAGGTAGCATTGTCCTACCCAATATACCCCAGCTCTAGCATGAAAACACAAAAAGAAACAAATGTTGTGTTGTAGCAAGCATATCTTCTACCGTTACAATAGAAACTACATGAAACGGGGGTGAAAATCGAGAAAATCCATTAAAATCGTAAAAGATAGCATTGTCCTACCCAATATACCCCAGCTCTAGCATGAAAACACAAAAAGAAACAAATGTTGTGTTGTAGCAAGCATATCGTCTACCGTTACAATAGAAACTACATGAATAACGGGGGTGAAAATCGAGAAATTCCATTAAAATCACAAGAGATAGCATTGTCCTACCCAATATACCCCAGCTCTAGCATGAAAACACAAAAAGAAACCAATGTTGTGTTGTAGCAAGCATATCTTCTACCGTTACAATAGAAACTACATGAATAACGGGGGTAAAAATCGAGAAATTCCATTAAAATCACATGAGATAGCATTTTCCTTCCATTTTATCTCCAGTGCTCGCATGAAAAAACAAAAAGAAACAAAAATTGTGTTGTAGCAAGCATATCTTCTACCGTTACAATAGAAACTACATGAATAACGGGGTGAAAATCGAGAAAATCCATTAAAATCACAAGAGATAGCATTGTCCTACCCAATATACCCCAGCTCTAGCATGAAAACAAATACAGGAACAAAAATTGTGTTGTAGTAAGCATATCTTCTACCGCTACAATAGAAACTACATGGATGACGGGGGTGAAAATCGAGAAAATCCATTAAAATCACAAGAGGTAGCATTGTCCTACCCAATATACCTCAGCTCTAGCATGAAAACACAATAAGAAACAAAAATTGTGTTGTAGCAAGCATATCTTCTACCGCTATTATAGAAACTACATGGATGACGGGGGTGAAAATCGAGAAATTCCATTTAAATCACAATAGATAGCATTTTCCTACCCTATAAACTCCAGTTCTACCTAAAAAGAAACAAAAATTGCGTTTTAGCAAGCATATCTTCTACCGCTACAATAGAAACTACATGGATGACGGAGGCGAAAATCGAGAAAATCCATCAAAATCACATTAGATAGCATTTTCCTACCCAATATACCCCAGCTCTAGCATGAAAACAGAAAAAGAAACAAAAATTTGTGTTGTAGCAAGCATATCTTTTACCGTTACACTCGAGACTATATGGATGACGGGGGTGAAAATCGAGAAAATCCATTAAAATCACAAGAGATAGCATTTTTCTACCATATAAACTTCAGTTCTAGTGTGAATACACAAAAAGAAACAAAAATTATGTTGGAAGCAAGCATACCTTTTACTGCTATTATATAAACTGCGCAAATAATAGGGATGAAAATCAAGAAATTCAATTACTAAATCGAGATGTCATATTCGTATACCCTATAAACTCTATAGTTCTAGCATGAAAACACAAAAAGAAACAAATGTATTGAAGCAAGCATATATCTTCTATCGCTACAATAAAAACTACATGGATGAAGAGGGTGAAATTCGGAACATCGAATGAAAATCATAAGAGAAAGCATTTTCCTACCCTATAAACTCCAGTTCTAGCATGAAAATACAAAAAGAAATTAATGTTGTATTGAAGCAAGCATATCTTCTACCGCTATAATAGAAACTACATGGACGAAGGGGGTGAAATTCGGAACATCGAATGAAAATCACAAGAGATAGCATTTTCCTACCCTATCAACGCCAGTTCTAGCATGAAAACACAAAAAGAAACAAATGTTGAGTTGAAGCAAGCATATCTCTTCTACCGCTATAATATAAGCTACATGTATGATGGGGGTGAAAATCGAGAAATTCAAAATCAAAATCTTGAGATATCGTTTTCCTACCCTATATCACCATTCTAGCTTGAAAACACAAAAAGAAACAAACATTATGTTGAAGCCAGCATATCTTCGAGAAATTTCATTAAAACCACAACAGACAGCATTATAAACTCCAGCTCTAGCATAAAAACACTAACAGAAACCAATGTTGTGTTATAGCAAGCATATCTTCTACCGTTACAATAGAAACTACATGAATAACGGGGGTGAAAATCGAGAAATTCCATTAAAATCACAAGAGATATCATTTTCCTACCCTATAATCTCCGAACGGTTCTATCTTGAAAACACAAAAAGAAACAAACATTTTATTGAAGCCAGCATATCTTCTACCACTACAATAGAAACTACAGGACTGATGTCAAGGGTGAATATTGACAAATTTCATGAAAATCACAAGGTGCAGCATTTTCCTACTCTTTATATTCGGGTTCCAAGCATGAAAACACATTACGAAACTGAGAAATTGTGTTGTTTTTATATGGCTGTGTTACAAAACTACCTTCATGGGGTCTGGTCACATAGCACAGCGTATAAGCCCTATACGGCTTTGTTACAAACCTATCGTCAAGGGATCTGGTCACATAGCACAGCGTACACGCCCTATGCGGCTCTATTAGAAACCTACCTTCAAGGTGTCTGGACATATAGCACAGCGTATATAAGCCCTATACGGCTCTATTACAAACATATCTTCAATGGATCCGTTCATAAAAACAGCGTATAATATGCCCTACACGGCCCTGTTACAAACCGTCCTTCAAGGGATCTGGCAAAAAAGAGTGTATTATCTGCCCTATACGGCTCTGTTACAAACCATAGCTTCTAGGGATTTGGTCGCAAAAGACAGTGTATAATATGCCCGACCCCGGAAGCCCCCCCCCTCTGTATGTCTGGATCTGCAGTAGTGTTTCTGATTTTATTAAAACATTTTCATTACACCGAGTATAAAACAATGCTACCAATACCACAAGTAAAATTTTCCACATGTATCGGTACCTTGTTTAGAAATTTGAACATGTCAATTTCTGAAAGTAAAAGGAATATCCCATCCTGAATTTTATTGCAATGTTGGTCTATAAATCACACAAATAAAAAAAAAAAAAATACCTTGGAATCAAATTGGCTTCAAAATCTAATATCTGCTTGTTTTTTACACCAATTGATAGTTGCTTCTTAGCTTTAGTTGTCAGTAACTGAGAGTGTTCCTCTTTTTTGTTTTCTTTGTCTCAGGTCCATTCTTGATGAATTTTACTTCGATTTAATTTGCACTATTTTGTACATTGTTGGAATTTATCAACAGGGGGAAGGTTGTGCCCAGAAAACAACATGTAGTTACCCTACGACATTCATTTGTGCCTATCTTATCTGACAAGATATTTTGTTTGTCTATGTTGTTCTTTATTTAAGGAAGGGGTCTTTCTCTGAAAATTTCAGGACTGTAGGTAAATTGTATGTATCTTTTTGTAACCTTGGGCCTGCATGTAGGCTTTGTTGAAGGCAGCTGGCTGTTTTTCCTTGACTTGTGGTTTCTAAATTTCCGCTGATTATGTGGGTTGTGTCCGTACATTTTTCCACATCCTATTATTTTCTATTTCAAGGGACACAAGATTTTACTGCTAAGATCTACAAACAATAATGGTCATCCAACATTTTATCATTTCAGTGGAGACTTTTGTAGAGTTTAATGAGCTGAAGGTTTAAGCAAGCAAGCAAGCAAGCAGCAACTTTTCTTCATCACTTTTTATTCTAAACACTATTTGACATTAAGCACACCTTACATTCGACTAACCATTTTGATGAAATGAACATTATGACTCAATGAAGTGAGCTCATAGAAAAAAAAGATACTAGTAGTGTGTGAACACAGGTTGATTTTTAAATATTTAATATTTAATATTTTAAAATGGCATTACATATTTATTTTCAAACGAAATTCAGACATGAAAATGCCAAAGGCCATAACAATATAAATCTTAGTCTAATAAAAATTTCTTGGATAGATGAGCGGGCAAGAAAATTTTATTTGATCAAATATACTGCAAATTTTAAAAGAAATTTACCAAATTTTATCAATTTGTCCAAAAAATCAAATAACAGGGGGCTGAAAAAATTTGGGTGGGTGAGAATCTCAACAATTTAAATAAATCGAAAATATTTTATAAATCAATATACAACATGATTATCCAAAAATAAAGCTTATTTAGTTATTTTTCAACTTGTTAAGGGCTCTGACATTTCATAGTGTCAGTACTTCACCAAAATGATGATTTGGATGTAGGGTGTGATTAAATAATAACTAATATATTCTTACAGTATGGATACATTCATACCTAACCAGAAGACAAACTATGCCAAGATACTACTGGGGAATATTATGATTCTGTGAAAGCAAATTAAAGAACACCATTATCATAATGTCTTTGTTCATGTTGTATATTTATTGTTAAATCAGTGTAACATTTGCCCAGAAATGGGCCCAGTCACTGGTTAATAAAATTATTGTTATTCTTTATGCATACCAAGTTTTATCAACCTAGAACATTATATTAAACCTTATTAACTTTTTTGCTGTTTTTCATTGTGGTTTCTAAATTTCCTCTGATTATGTGGGTTGTGTCGCATCTCATTATTTTCTATTGCTATCAAAAATAATCAATCACTGCAACCTAAAATGGCAAAGTAACACCAATGTTTTGCGAGCAACACAAAAACCAATAAACTAAGGAGATAAAAACCTGACAATTAATCAACACACATGTACATATATTTGAATCTTCATGAAAACTTGTATACATGTATTTTTAAATTTCTCTTTAAATGTTTTATGTATACTCATGTTGCCCCCTTGATTGGAAAATAAAATATGTTCTATGTTCTATGTATTCTCAATCATTCCTATTAAAAGTGAAATGATTTAGTTTGTACAACAAAATGCCTTTGTTTACATTCTTCATTATTATGCTATTTGTTTATTTTATGTGGGTTGTGTCGCGTACACTGAATTTCCACATCCCATTATTTTCTATTAAGAACTGGATTTTTATCTTCTGAATTTTATTTTGACTTTGTGCCATTCACAAAACAGTGAAGTGTCTACTAGCCTTGTTGAAGGCTACTTTTTTTCATTGTGGTCTTAAAAAAAGAATAAACTTTCACTAAAACTTGTTTCCAAGTATGCATATCCTTGAAAAGTTCACAGGTCCACAACTGCCACAAACAGTTTTTTTAATAACAGGACGGAACAACAAATCACATACATCTATTATGTATACATGACTTCATTGTGGTTTGCTTTCTAAATTTCCGCTTATTAAGAGGGTTGTGTCGTGTACACTTATTCCACAACTCATTACTTTTCTATTGAATAGACATGCATGGAATAGCAAAAACAAAACAGGAAGTAGCCTGCTGACTGAGCTGGAAAGGGGGAGACACGGTACAATTCATCATACTAAAGATGTTTAAATTTGAAATTTGAAATCAATCCCTTTGGCAGAAGCTGAGAAATCTGTTATCATGGTTATGAAAAAAACTTCCCATTGTTGACCCTTGAAAAAGTCTAAGTCGGCTCGGAAAACAGGAAGTAGTCCGCAGACTGACCTGGAAAGAGCAGGCATGGTAAGACTCATCATGCTGAAGCTGTGTACCAAATTTGAAATCAATCCCTTCAGTAGAAGCTGAGAAATTGTATCAGATGGACAAGGTGATTGTAATATACAAAATGTACTAGCCTCCTCTCTTAGGAGTGGAGGTATAATTACTCAAAGTATTAACAAGAAATACTGGATAACCCCGCTTTAAAAAAAGTCTAAGTCCAATTATCTCACTTGAATGAAATCCGACAGCAACAGAAATTCCTCATTCACATCTCCATACAATGTACATCCTTCATGTAAAGGGTCATCAAAATCCATCAAGCAGTTTAGGAGGGGTTGTGCTTACGAGGTCTCACATTGAACAACATGTTTTAAAAAGGCTAAGTCCAATTATTTCCCTTGAATGATATCCAAAAGCAACCAAAATTCTTCATGCACATCTCCATATGGTGGACATGCTTTGTGTAAAGTTTCATCAAAATCCATCAAGGGGTTTAGGAGGAGTTGTGCTTACAAGGTATGTGGATAGACGGACAGACAGAGTGATTCCTATATACCCCCAAACATTGTTTGCAGGGGGTATAATAAAAGCACTTTACTAAAAATTATGTGCTTCTGTTTATGATTTTATAAGCTAATTAAAATACAAGAACACATGAACTATATATTATTTCAAAAATGTACTTGCAACTTTCAACAACAGTATACACAAAGTCTGACAAAACTTTTTGATATTACAGGTTGACAAGATATAACACAATTTCAAAATTCACAATAATATCTTTTGAAGATCATGAACATGGTAATATTATAATATGAACATAAAATGATTTGCATTTTGAAAAAAAAAATCCTGCAATCATTCATTGCAAAACTCATGAATGGGTAAAGGTTTATGATATTTTAAAACATTTTTTTTCTTCTGTATTATTCAAGCAGTATTTGACATCTATTTCCTTCAGTTACTGAACCGTCTACATTTGTAAAACATCTTTACATGAATACATCTGTACATCATCCACAGTCTGCCTGAAAAAAAGATACATGTACATGTAGATTATGATGAAATATATTTTTTTTATAAAAACAAGTTGGTCCAGGTGAGCTAAAATGAATACGAATTCAATGTTTAAATAAAATTTTAATTTACATTTCATGATTTGGTATATTTTGGTAGAAATTAATATTGACAGCTTCACTTAGTTAAAAGTAACTTATGTACATTGTATACATGTATAATCTTTTGTGTTACATGAATATCTAAGTCTTGGGTCAATGCAAAACACACTGCTCCCCATTTTTCATTGGTCATGTTGAAGACTGCTGACTGTTCCTTTTTTTTGAAATTCCTGTTTATGTTTTTTGTTGTTGCGTAGACACTTATTCCTCATCTCAATATGGTCCATTACATGTATAAAACTATGACAGGTATAATGATCCAATACATATTCTGTCTGATTCATGCTTCACCTACTTTACTGGCAAAGTTACATGTACCTATTGAATTAGCTAATCCAATAGGTACATGGTCATTCAAAACAGCTGTAAATTGTCCACAACTTCACCGATAGGTCAAGACTGATTCTACAAGGACACTGCAACATCACAGTGCTGTTTTAATATTAGGATGGAAGTTAAATTTCTGAATCTGTTCATTTCTGACAGGAGAGTACTATGATACAGTAGATTTTTAGTTTAAACATATTTATTGAACCTGGATTGGGAACATTATACATATTAAATGTAGCTTAACATGCCTGTTTAATGCAGTTTGCTAGTGTGCTCTTTGTTGTGGCCCCCATTGAGTCTACTCTTACCGACCTCAACAAATGTGACTTTAACGTGCACAGGGTATTGCTGTCCCTAAACACATGTACAGATCAACCCTAATTTCGTTCCTCGAGTCCATTCTCCCAAATGATGTCAAGGCCAAGGGATAGTCTGAAAATCAGTCCATGAAATTCTCACCGCAGACGAGGATCATACCAAGAACCTCGTAGTTAGTAGCACAACTCATTTTCCACTACACCACTGGCTAGATTTATCAATTATGTTCATGGGTACACGACATTGGCAGATACAAAGCCAAAGGAGGGAGCTAGGGTCAACCCCTTTTCCTCCGAATTTTATTAAAAACTTTTATACAGATTTTCAGCAAAATTAGGATTCCTAAAATAAGTTTGTAACCCTTTAACCCCCAACCCCCATTGATCCACATAACCACCTTTTGGCTTTTGAAAACAATAGCGGATCCATAGGGGGGGTCCGACCCCCGGAACCCCCATTTCCTCAATATTTTTAAATTTGCGTGTAGAATTTCAGCAAAATTTGTCTGGAACCCCCTCCCCCTTTTGGTCACAGTTCACAGTATGTGGAACCCCCCCCTCTTACGACAAATTCTGTACGCCCCTGGAAAATGTTTTGTCCACCCCCGCTCGGTCACGTTGACGTAGAGAAGATATTTCTTGTGACTTGTGTACAATATGACCATTACTATCTTAATACTTACTTTGATACTTATCTGATTCTATTTCTCAACAAAATTGTCAACTGGTTAACCTCATAACTATGGAATTTAATATATTCTTTGTCGTTCATCCCGCCATTACCTCCACATGGTCAACACTCCGTATTCCGATCCTGTTTGCGTTTTACTTTCCTAGTTAGAGAGGTTCCTAACGTACCTCCCTTCAAAGTATCTGAATTAGCATTAACGATGCGTGTCATCAATGTGTGAAAAATTGTTCGATAGCTGACGGAGATGACGAATATTCCGGAATAGATTAGTCCAACATTTGATTTATTAAAAATTTTAATATGAGAAAGACATTGCCTTAAAAGCTCGCGTAGACAATTCCATTGAATATTTCGAATAATGCCTGGGACGAGATAATTTGGGACGATGTATTACTATTTCCCGCAATTTTTCAGCACGCGCAGACATTTTCGAAAACTTCCGACAATCGAATGTTTCCGGACAGAAAGATTTTTCTTCCATAGTATTTTGAGTCTCGTGCAATTTGGCATACTTTCTACATTAGAGAGCTCGCTACGCTCGCATATAAATTATCTTGTCTAGACTAAAAGTACAGTAACACTGATTATTCATATCCATATTGTAATCAGGTTACACTTGACTGTCTTCATTATTAACCATTTAACTTGAAAGCAAAAAGGGGGAGCTGGATGTTTTTTCATCAGTTTAAGTCAGAAAATATTTATGTTTTATTCATTATTAGCGTTATATTATATGGCAGAAATCCTTAAGATTTTTTTTCTTTCCAAACCTCTGCTGCCTTAATATTTTTTTTCCATCAAAAAGTAGCTTCAAATATTTTAAAAGAAAAAAAATCTAAGGCACATTATTCCGCCTTTTAATGGTTGGTTCCTTAAAATTTCAAATGTATGTCTTATGAAGATTATGTTCTTAATATTAAATTTCATAATTCAATGTTCCCTTTATTGAGTCATTTTTGTCATTCTGTACAAAACCGTTTTTTTTAGAGTCGATATATAACTTGACCAAAATTCAACCCCCACACTGTGTACAAAATGGGCAAAAAAATAAGAATAAAATAAACGCCCTACTCTAGATGGTCGATTATTTTTATGTCAATATAAATGACCAATATTCAGAGTAGGAGTTGGGTTTTTTTTAAGTTTCAAGCCCCTGTGCATGATTTTGTAATGCCTATTGAATATATCTGACTGAATAGTATTCAGTCAGATATAAGGTATAAACAAGGTTTTTCAGCAAACAATAGGTATCCCAATGGGCACAAATTGTGCACCATTGCTTGCCGATTTGTTTCTTCATTCATATGAAGCGGACTTCTTACAATCACTTCTAGACAAAAAGGACCGCAAACTTGCTTTATCCTTCAATCTCACATTTCGTTATATTGATGATGTCCTTTCACTAAACAATCCTCGATTTGGTGACTATTTACATCTCATATACTACAGATTCTAGGAGGTCCGCTTCATGTCTGGATCTATTTCTCGAAATTGACACACAAGGAAGGCTTTGTACAAAACTCTATGACAAACGTGATGACTTCAACTTTCCAATAGTTAACTTTCCCTTTCTGTGTAGCAACATTCCGTCCGCTCCAGCATATGGAGTTTACGTATCACAATTGATTCGCTATTCCAGAGCATGTGGGGAGTACAACGACTTCCTTGATAGAGCCACACGGCTGACAAGCAAATTGTTAACACAGGGGTACGTTGCTCCCAGGTTGTTGTCATCACTCAAGAAATTTTACGGACGACATCATGTGCTTTTATACAAATACGGGATTTCTATCTCTCAGATGAGCACAGATGTTGGTTTGACATAAGAGTTTTGTAGTGTCATCCTTTCCGGATTTGACCAACACTTAATCGATCGTCGGCAACGTGACGGGTGTGCTATAGCAAGCAGGAACTGCTTACTCTTCCGGAGCACCTGAGTTCACTCTCGTTTCGACTTGAGTTCGCGTTGCTGAATGCGGTTTTGTTGTTTTGTGTGTGTGTTTTATGTTGTTATGAGGTTTGTTTTGTTGTGATGATTTTTTGTCTGCCGGTTTTGTCTTTGTCTTTGCGGTTTTATGATACTGATTGCCCCTTTGGTACACCTTTGCTTCTTCCTCTGTTTAGACCTTGAGAAATAATACTTTGAAGAGAATTTTCTTTGACTTTGAGCTGATCCAAAAAAATTTCAACATGTTTTCCTAATATTTGTTCAGAACTAATTAGAGAAGGTCCTAATAAATATCTTTTAAAAATTTCAACCAATTCTAATTATAATTGCTATGTTAAAACAGAAGAATAATTGTCAATGTTATTCCTATGAAAAATCTAGAGAAGTTTTTTTCCCGCCATATGTTTATGTGCTTATATCTCGAAAACGGCTCCATGTTTTTGAAAACTTTTTTCATAAAGTCTTGCTATTTTGAGCTATTCTATCCATTTTTTTCTATTCTAAATAACTTCTAATCACAAAAAAAAATCCGGCTCGTACTCCCTTAAGATGTCTCGGGGCAATTAGAACTCTAATATAGATTTTTTTCATTTTGGTGACATTGATAGACCTCGATGTATAGATGAAAAAAAATCAAATAAAAAGGGGGGGTCACCGTTCATTTAAGAGCGCTCTCAGTTTACTGAAGTAGCAAATGTTCAATATTTTCATATAGAATGTAGGGAAACTTAGCAAAAGAAGAATTCCTACCATAGAATCAGCTCAAAATCTGAAGGAAAGTCTCGTTTCTGAAGATCTTCGATATTGTCTGGAAAAAATATACAGGGTCACGAGCTATGGTTTGAAGTCATTTTCTTGCGTCTTAGACGTGTAATAACTGACCATTTCATGTCATTTCAGACGTGTCTAAAATGTACCAATCTTGTCAAATTAGCCATTCTGCAAAAAATGACAAGATTTGCACATGTTAAACATGTTTGAAATGGCATGAAATAGTCAGTCATTACACGTCTAAGACGCAACAAAAAAGATGTGTAAATGTTAAACGAGTTTTAACTGACATGAAATTGTCGGTCATTACACGTTTAAGACGTCAATTTTTTAAGATACTTAAATGGTCAGATATGGACTGATTAAACGTGTTTGTAATGACAAGAAATAGTCGTTTATTACTCGCTTTAACCGTAAGAATTTCCAAAACACTTAAATGGCCAGATGAAATAGTCGGGTTTTACACGTCTTAGACATCAACTTTTCCAATATTCATGATCAAATGTGTTTGAAATGACAAGAAATAGTCGGTTATTTCACGTCCAAGACGTCAACTTTTCCGATATCCTTAAAACAGATTTGAACTGGTCAAACGTGTTTGAAATGACAAGAAATAGTCGGTTATAACACGTCTAAGACATCAACTTTTCCAATATCCTTAAAACAGATTTGTACTGATCAAACGTGTTTGAAATGACAAGAAATGGACTGTTATAACACGTCTAAGACATCAACTTTTCCCATATCCTTAAAACAGATTTGAACTGGTGAAACGTGTTTGAAATGACAAGAAATAGTCGGTTATAACACGTCTAAGACATCAAGTTTTCCCATATCCTTAAAACACAGATTTGAACTGATCAAACGTGTTTGAAATGACAAGAAATAGTCGGTTATAACACGTCTTAGACATCAACTTTTCCCATATCCTTAAAACAGATTTGAACTGATCAAACGTGTTTGAAATGACAAGAAATAGTCGGTTTTAACACGTCTTAGACATCAACTTTTCCCATATCCTTAAAACAGATTTGAACTGATCAAACGTGTTTGAAATGACAAGAAATAGTCGATGTACGTCTATAACGTCAAACAAAAGAATACTTGGGCATTCGGGAACAAAGTCTTTGTAACAGACTATTTTAGCCTTAAACTTTTTGGGGGATTTTTTCCTTGTTATATTATAACATTAGATATGAGAGGACATATTAGTCTTTTACCACCATACAGGATTTTGATCAAATGCGTTTGCTTCTACGCGAAAACAAGCACAAAACTGTTGTAAATTTTAAAAATCGGTGGTCCTTAACTTTTGTCCAAGTGTATATAATTATTATTTGTTATTATAATTACATTGAAATTATTGAACTAACCGGTAGTTCACGTTAATATTAGCAATGTACGAGTACCAAAAATAATAATTATTGGTGATACACCCCACGTAACTGCAGAGGCTATCAAACAAGCTACATTATTGTAGTTATACGGTCAACAACTTAATAAACATCGGACGATGAACGTTCATGTAATTTAACGAATATATACATGTAATATAAAAAACAACTGACCTTCCACACCTTGCAATACCACGCCTACGTCCGCATCCTCATATATGACCATATTCCAAAATGATCCTCGACCCCACCCCCTTCCCAGCTTGACCTATTTGGATTTTCTGATAAATAAACATGATTTTGGTTACTCATGCTGTGAGCTGCGAGATAACAATAATATCCAACAGGGTACCTACAAACCCGTTATCAATGACATCTTCAAAACGACATAGAGCGAATTAATTGATAAAATGTGGTGCTCAACTATTCACATCGATCTATGCAAGGGGCATACGCATCTAATAGTGTACCAGATTAACACTAGCGTGTGAACACTGAAAAAAAATAGAGCGGGTTGATTTTTATTGGTAGTGAATTGATAATTGAAATTAATAAATTTTAATGTTAAATTTCTTATTTTTGTTGGCGTCACACTGTCCCCGATGCAAACGTGATATATGGATATTTTCAGAATCGGGAGCGTTTGCATCCAAATCGCGCTATTCATGTTTCGTTATTTTGCCTTCGTACAAACATCCGATTCGGCAGAAATTTCCGAACTTTAAACACATATTCGTCATGTTCGTAATCACGCGCGGTGTATTTTCTGTCCCGATTTAGTAATATGATGGACACACGAGTGTCCCTTTTTAAAAACACCACATATCTTCCAGAGGTATTTCTATGGTCATTTTTATACGACCGCAAAATTTTTGCGATCGTATTATATTAGGCAGTGGTTCCTAGTACAAACAGTTTGTACGATTAGCCGTGCGGCTATTCGTACAAACTTTTTTCATCCAATCAAAATGCACAGCTAGGTACTAATCGTGTATCGTTTCTGTATTGACCAAATTAACTTTTTTATTAAATGAAAACTAATAAATTCATGTTTTGGAATTATTTTAAATATAAACTTTTTATAGTAAGCAAATATAACTAAAGGTTCATTTTAAATTAAAGATAATTAAATTTGGATGAATCCATCTTATCAAATTTTGAAATATTGATCTTAGACTAGGAAAAACCCGCGAATTCGCGGGAGAATCAATCGTTGCGTTGCTTTAAAAAATAGACCACACAACAAAAGCATTGGATTTGTATGACCTTACCTGGTTGTGCTAATCGCAAATTAAAGGTTCTACGGTATATTTATCTGTAAGTAAGTTTTTAGTTCATTGTTTCGTCTGCGAAGCAGTGCGGGACATAGATGTTACTATAACGTCGGCGGCGGCGTTAACTTTTTGGGTCAGGTTTTATGTGTTCCATAACACCTTTTGATCTGAGAAACTGAAAATCCTTATAATTGCAAAGTATAGTCATGATAGTGGAAGTAAGAAAGAATTATTGTTTCTAATGATGCCGACAGGCAAGACAAACTTTATAGGTGTTATATCTTGTTATCTTGGTTTTTGTTACCCAACCTGCATTTAAACAAATTAAACAAATGTCCAGTGGCAGGTTACTTGGAGTGTGATGGCTCTTAGGATAATCATTTACTTTAAATAGAACACAAATTATTAGTAACATATTAAACCCGTCAACTCCTGAGGAAATTAAAACAGCCGTTTCTTTTTTGCCACAGTCATTAGAACTGAGGAGAGGAGACTAGCAAACTGTTTTTATTTTATTAAGGTTTTTATGTTATAATGTTTGTATGTGTAAACTCATGTTTGTATGTTAACTAACTATGTATAGCTATATGTATGTACATGTACTACGACCCCAATGGGTTAAAGTTTTCAAATAAAGTAAAGTATTAATTAAAAAAATATTGTAAATAATACAAAACCGTAAAAACATTTAGTTTATTTAAATCGTAAATGGGTTTGTATGTCTTTTTTACTGTATCTCTGAAGGGGTTTGTAAAATTAATCTCTTATGGGCGGATAAGAAAGGTTATAATTGACAAAAAATAACTATACCATTGGGTTCTTATTGAATATTAAAAATCTTTGTTAGATGATTATGAAGATTACAGTGCCCTGATATTTTAGAGCCTATCTGATAATTATTTTATAAATTACTTCCCTGATCACAATATTCAAGTACTTCACAAATTTCAAATTTCAAATTGTTTATTTAAACCAATTATGGTGCCCAGATGGGCAGATCAATTACAATATAATCATTCATAACATAATATAAATATACATGAATAAACTGAAAGGGTTAATAAAGGATTCATTTTAGTATAATTGTTTTGATTTATATACATATAGAAAAGATAGACGCTCGACATAGACAAATGAGAATTTCAAACAGAAAAGAAAACAAAAACTAAATTATCACATGTTACAAGACAGGTGAGGTTGAACATATTTATTACAAATTTATTACAAGGGACACACTGTGATCCTACAATAAGGGGAGACAGCTCTATTTATCTTAAGACCTTTTAAGGCATTTATTATAACTTACAAGAATGAGATATTAAAAGATTTTAACATTTTATGCTTAATATTATTGGAGTAATTTCTCCCTTTTACCAAACAGTGCACCCAGGAGATTATATAATATAGTGATTACTTCAGCATCTTCATTACTGAGTAGCCATATGAATTTATTTTCTAGAGAAAGGCTAGAAAAATTCTTATAATTAAAATTCAACTTGTTAAGGTATGGGTGCCTTTCATCATCTAAAGGTTTGCATTTTAAGAGGAAGTGAATTTCATCCTCCACTTCCTCTTTGCAAACATTACAGATTCTATCTTCTGCCTTTAGGCCAATGTATCTACCCTTTTCTATATTAAGATGGTGTGAGCTGATTCGAAATTTAGTTAATAATAATTGTTGTTGTTTATTACCAACATTAAGGTAGTTTTCAAATTTAAAAATGTTTTTGAATTTACGATAGGTTCGCAATTTATTTTTATGTATTGGATTGTTACGGTTATCATTACTAATAGTATCGTACCATAAATTTGTAAACTTATTTTTAAGTTTAATCTTTACTTGATTTTCAATAAAATTAGATTTGTAGTTTTTTGGATTTTTATAGATATGATCCAATTCTAAATATCTTAATATTTCTTTCACACAGCTCACCCATGATTCTATTTTATTTTCATCTAAATGTTTAGATAGTTGGAATGCATCGCTAAGAAGGGTATCTGATTCATTTTTTTCTTTTGTTAAATGAATCCAGTATTTAATAAGATTTATAAGAACATTATATAATATTGGAAGGCTTCCTAATTCACCCCTGGATGCACTGTTAGATGATTTAGTTTTAACACCTAATGAAAACTTGCAGAATTTTGTATGAATACTTTCGAGTGTTAATGAATCAGTTTCTTTAATTAAATATTTATCTTCGTTTTTTTTTTAAATTTGCTGATGGGGAAGCATCCCCATATCTCTGATCCGTACAGAAGTATGGGTTTTATCGTATGATTAAATATATGCATTAGCACCGAGGCAGGAGGTTTGACTGATGTAAAAGATTTTCTTAACTTAAACAAAGCTTTAATTCCCTTGTCATGGAGTTCCTTTTTTGCATTTGCAAAGGAACCTGATGCTGAAAATACAACACCCAAGTATGTGTATCTACTAACATTCTCCAATGTTTCATTTCTATATGTAATCAGAGGATCAAGTTTTCTGCCACTTTTATTAAATACCAGAACTTTGGTTTTCTTCATATTAACATTCATATGCCAATCTTGGGCAAATTTAGATAACTTATTTACACAATTTTGTAATCCATTCTGACTAGTGGAGAGTAGAACTACATCATCTGCATACATTAGACAGTTTAATGAAAATTTATCTAATGTCACGGGATCGCATGTATTGTCAAAATAAGTCGGAAGATCATTTATATATATATTAAATAGATTAGGACTTAAGTTGTCCCCCTGCCTCACTCCTATGTTAGAACCAAAAAAGTCAGTCCTTTCAGAGGAATTTATTTTGACACATAATTTTGTATTACTATACATGGAATTAACTATATTATAAAATTTTGACCCGACTTGCAAGTCCTTTAACTTGTGAAAAAGACCTAGATGCCAGATTGAGTCGAATGCTTTGCGGAAATCCACAAAGCATGCATAAAGTGGTTTTGACATTTTATTTAAGTATTTATTAAGTAGAGTTTTTATAACAAACATATGATCGGAAGTGCGCCGACCTTTAGTAAATCCTATTTGTTCTTTACAGATGCTATTATTTTTCTCTAAATAAGAACTTAATCTGTTGTTAAGGATTTGGTTAAATAGTTTACCAATATTGTCACATATAGCAATCCCTCTATAATTATTTGGATCTGATGATGATCCTGACTTGTGGATGGGTGAAATATAACCTTTACTCCACATCTGTGGGTATATCCCGCTTGAAAACACTAGATTAAAAAGTTTTTGTAATAGGGGGTTTAAATTAGATTGAGCATGTTTAATCATTTCATTTAAAACCATGGAGAAACCGCTGGCTTTTCCATTTTTTAGCTGCTTTATAGCCTTTGCAACTTCATTTGTTGTAATAATGTAATCAAGTTCATTGAAAATTATATCTTTTTCAATACTATTTTGTTTTATATCAGCATGACATTTATCATTTGCACATGGATCATTAGAATTTAATTTTTCAAAATGGTCTTTCCAATCTTGTACATCTACATTACTACATTTATCTTTAGTTGGATTATCTTTCAATTTTTCAACTAAACTCCAATATTCTTTTGGATTCTCATTTTGAAGGTTTTCTAACTTTTCAATGAGACTATTTCTGTAGTTCTTTGCCTTCAGTTTAGTAGTTTTCCTATATAATATAAGACATTTAAAAAAAGATCCTCTAATTATTGGATCAGAGCCATACTTTTTCAGTAAACGACTCTTGGAGTCTAATGTCTGTTTTAGTTTCCTTAAGTCATCATCATACCAACTTTTATTTTTAGTTTGTATCTTTTTAACTCTTTTTCTTATTTTTTTCTTAAGTGATTGATCTGCTGCTGTAGTTATAATCTCATTTAAGTCTTGAACAGCTTTTTCAACATTATTTTCATATTTATTGTTTTTAAACTTATTTATCAAATTTGACACAAGGGGTGTCCCTAATGCATGTTGAAACAAAATGGGGGAACCTTCGTTCCATATATATTTATCTGGCATCAAAAGTGTGTTTTTATGTATTTTCTGTTCATAAAAATTACATTGTAGAGTACATGTCAGCTTACAATGATCTGAAAAATCTGCCTGTAAAGGTTTAACAGTAAAAAAAGTAATATTTTGAGATAAACTTTCAGAGATAATGAAATAATCTACCACACTACTACCCAAAGGTTGAAAACAGGTGAAAGACCCATTAAGATCCCCAAGGGTTCTACCATTAAGAATGCGAAGACCGGATGACACGCATATGGATAAGAGCTGTCTCCCCCTGCTATTTAAAACAGTATCTTGACTTTTTCTATATAGTGAATGGGAATCTAATACATACTTTATTGATGAAATTACACCCGTAAGGGTCAAATCAACATACATTGTAGACATTGAATACTAAACAATACAACATATCATACAATAGCGTAACATAAAACATAATTAGACAGCAAATTAAAAAAAAAAACAAAAACAAACAAACAAACTAACACACACACACACATGTTATGAACCTGCCTGACAAGGATCTGAAGCCCTGAGTTCTATAGACTGTTTAATGAAGCCTCCAATATGACAAACAAGTTCGGGGTTTGGGTTTAAAATGATCAGCAGTTTATTTAATGTATCGAGACATTCAAATGTAGACAGTTTATTATTTAGAACTTTTAAAAAATCTGAGCGAATGGCTGAATAATACATAATCATTGTGGAGGGGAACGTACTTGTCAGAGTCATTTTTTATGTAATCTTGTTCGTCAGATGTTCTTGCATTGATGTCCCCTGCCAGAATAATGCTGCCTTCTCCTGAATACTTAATAATATCTTTTTCTACTAAATCAAAAATGTTGTAATCTAAATTTTTTGTAAATGAAGTATTCTCAGGAGGGTAGTAAATAAAACATATAAATAAGTCATGCTCCATCCCAAAAAAAACTTTATCCATTCTCATCCATATATAATCATTAGTTTCATGGGGGAGAAATTTTATTCCTGGTCTAATAGAACCTCTTATATAAATAGAGAGGCCACCTGATCTTTTGCCTGTACGTTTATTTCTGGGTCTTATTAAATGAACAGGACGGGGAAAGTCCACTAATTCTAGACAATCATCCAGATCACAGTGTGTCTCTTGCAAGCAGAATATGTCATCATTAATAATATTTTGAATAAATTCAGGGCAAGAAAATTTTTGTAGCCCTTTGCATTTGAAACCATTGATATTCCAACAGGATATTTTAAGACCATTTTTAAGCATATCATGTAAAATTGAGGCTGCACAGTAAAAAATATACCCATTAAACCGCCTAAGTTTACAATATCAATATATATATAATAAATAACAATATCATGATATCTATTAAATTGTAGCATAGATAAATTGTTTACAGCTTTATAGGTCATTATACATGAATATACATAATCATTGTGATATTCTTAGCATTACATAAATAATTAAAATTGCCAAATAACATACATGTACATGTACATAATACACAAGCTTGTACACAAGTTTTGCTTAAATTTGGTATTTAAACTTGGAATATTCAAATAAAAGAATAATAAGGGGGAAATGGAAAAGATAAAAACCTTCATTTACAAATGTATGAATACATTCAGTTCTAATTCAGGATTGTAAATTTATACATTTTCTACCTATGAAAATATCCATATGATGGTTTGTATGGAGTTTCCCGAGCATGGTACCATTGTTGAAAATGACCTGATTGTGGACTAGGCCCTGCTCTTGGTCTATGCCATGATGTTGCCATTCCCATTGCCTTACGTATTCCATACTTAAGATTTGATGCAAAAATACTTGTCCCTTCAAAGTTTAAATGAACACTGTCTTTCGCCATAAGTCTCTTGTTTGGCTGACCTTTGAGACTAAGTGAGGAGTTATCAACACATGTTATAGTTTTGTTATACAGAAATTTGTGTTCTAAAATCACATTACACTCATGTATTTTTCTATTTAACTCATGAGAATCACCCCTACTGATGCCTAGTGATATAACAATTTGTACATTTTGCCATTTATTTCTACACAATTCAATAACCTGATCAAAAAGTTTGATGACATTGTTTGGTTCATTACTTCGTACATCATTAGTAAAGAGATGCAATAACACACAATCATAATGTTTTGAGCTTTTTTCAATATAAGACTTAGCATGTTCTAAATCATAACAGATGTACTTATCAGTGTTACAATCATAAATAAATTGTTCTACCCTTATGTATTTTAGGTGAGAATTACCTAACAAGAGTACATTCTTTTTAGCTTTAACATTAGAGATAGAATTATCTTTATGTTGAATGTTATTCTTCTTAAAGTTGCTCTTTGATGTCTCGTTTGCGGGCAACCAGTCTCTTTTATCGTCTTCTTTATGTGTCGGTTGTTTGGTATCATTTAAAGGTGTAGTCAATTCATGTAAGTTGTCATCTACTGAAAGTGTGTTGTATTTGTTTCTAACTTCGAAATTGTATGATATTTTGGAGTTCTGCTGTTTGACATGGTTTATAGCACGAAATGACATCTGGAAATTTAAACTTCAAAATGTGTAAAATCGTTAAAAAAAAGATTGAAGTTGCAACTGAAAAATGTTGCCAGTTTTAAAATGATATGATTTATTTTTGCTCAAGACAAAGTTATTTATTAAAAACATTATAAGATAAGATAAGATAAGATAAGATAAGATACGTTTCATCCCCAACAATTTATTTCAAATTATGACAGTAAGAGTTATCTCCCGTTAATTTATCGAAAGTCATCGATTTGGGATGTCCTTATGTAACATTTAATAACATTTGATCACTGACCAAATCCCGCTGTGGTAAAATTTCTTATCGCATTTTTATCAGTTTTAATCATGTAACTGGAAGGATTTTGTAGGCTTGTACCACGCTGTTATCTGAATTTTGAAGATACAAACATAATCTGTAATGTTTTAGATTCAGGGTGCCGTTTTATGTTTTCACGCAATGTTAATCTTAAATAGGGACCGTTCAATATTGATCAAAGCTACTGGGCCGGTGCAATTGTATACTGGACAAAGAGTTTTTTTGCACCTTCTTTCAGTTGGGCATAAAGATTTTTTAGAATTGAACATGTGCTGGGCATTCACTTTTTTATCATTAATTTGTAAAAAAAAACCACCAAATGAAGTCTTCATTTCAACAGGGATGTCCAAAACAATCAGTTTTATTTAATCCCTGATTTCAATACCTTAATTGTTGAAGAAGATAAAAATAGACTTTGGTAGCGAATAATATGGTCTTAGAACTTCTTGACATCCTACCAATAACTGAAGGGGCAAGGGTCTTAATTAAAAGGGAAGATCTTTTGCTGGGCAATATTTTTTTTCTGCTTTGACAATAAACTGGGCCTTATTTTTTTTTAATGATGTGTCTGCTGGGTACATAGATATTTTGAAGAGGGGAAAAATTGCAACGGCCCAGTACTTTGATAAATATCGAATGGTCCCTTATTAGTTCTATAAAAATGAATAAAGTTTATATGTGGCAGCAGTTAGAATAAGGATCGCTTTATGAAAAACTCCAGTTTTCATAATAATACGCGTGCATGTAAATATGATCCTTACATCATAGATCTATGCTTACATCTTTCTATAAGCAGACTCTTAAAATATTTTCATTAGCTTATATTGTAAAAAATACAATATACAAGATTCAATAACAATCCAAGAATTATCAACAAAATGCCCATTTGTGCGATAAAACAATAAACACAAAGATGACAAGGACAAAAAAAAGCTGAGACAAAGAATTCCTGTCTTAGGACAGGCTCATAAAAATATGGCGGGGTTAAACTAGTTTTTTGGACCCTACCTTCTCCCATTAAATATGAGGGGGGAAGGACCTTTTTCGGGACACTGAGATTGGTCATATTTAAGCTCGGGATTTCTGGATTTGGGCAATTTATGTTCGGGATTCCGGGATAAAATTATATCGAGACCCGGGATATCAGTTTTTGAAGCTCGGGATTTTCAGTTTCGGGATCCGGGCACAGGGACTTGCTCCCTTCTATCAATTTTTTGTTAAGAGTCAATGTGCAGTACGAAAAAAACATGTGTTTTTTTCGTACCGCACATTGACTCTAACAAAATGTTGATAGAATGGAGCAAGTCCCTGTGATCCGGGATAAATATATACGACTGTACAAAACTATCAATTATTACTATAGTAGAATCAGCAAAAGTTTGCAAGATGTGCGTGCCTAGTTTCGCTCGGCATTTCTGTGGGATACATTCACTCTTTTTGATACTCTACTCCCCCAAACATCAGCGATAGCTAGAAATTGTGATATCATACGACTACAAGATATCCCGTAGTGAGATTTCGAAGACTTGTATAGAATTGAATTTGGAGTGAAAGGGAGAGGAAACACTACGGACTGAACATTACAGTCTGTGCCGTTTGGTTTGTTAACAAAAAATAAAACAGTAAGATATTCAGTGAAATAAACTATCAACCGTAGACATGACTCTATGTGAAAATGTCTTAAAAAGATCAAATGGAAAGAGATTCTTTGTCAACGTAAAGCAACAGTAAACTCCTGGCGGAACACTTCTTCTTAAGAGTAAATCAGTTCTACTTGTCGTTTTTCCTGTTTTTTTTGTCGACATCAATTATTATACACATCTTTTCTTGTATCTGTTAAGACTGTTGTTCCAAAGATACATTGGAATATAGCTGCGGAAACATAGCTCATGTCACGTTGATTTTTTTTCGTTTGCATTTTTTTATACAACCAACCATGCAACAGTTGTACCTATGCAGGTTCCGGGTGGTGAATATAATTTTATAATAAAAAAAGAAAATCCTGGACCAAAACGCCTGTGGTAATTTCATGTAATGTATCACCCTTTTCATGTTCATTTCCCGAAAATAGCCGAAATTGTGTTGCTTGGAAATTTATTTTGCATTAAAAGTAGCCAATAATACTAGTACCCTGTTGTACCATGTAAATATTATAAAGAGTATAAAAAACCTAGTGTATCATATTGAGTGTTCAGTGCATTTCTTACTCCATGAATACAATAGAACCTCTATGGAAGTTGTCTTGTAATGTTCATCAAACGATCATAAAATGAATGTTACAACCACTGGGCTAGGAAGGAATCTTTTCGTTATTAAAGTTAGCCATGCTAACCAATAATATTTTTGAAATATCAAAAACTAAATTCAATTACTTTTAAAATATCATTGTTTAAGACTTATCTCTATTCACCATTCGAATAGCTGTGTTAATTGATAATTATACTGATAATCTTTATGATCTATTAAAAATTCCAAATATCGCAGCATGGGCCATCATTGTGATAAGAACTTAAATCTAAATCGTTGTTTTTAGAGTGGATAAACGAAATAAGCACGAAAATGGATGTTCATATTCAATTAATTTTAATTACTAAAAAATCTAAAAACTACATGTATAGATATGTTTTTTACAAATTTAAATGTCGTTTTAGAAATGCCCTCATCTATGAAATGAAATAGTTACCACTTATATAATTTCGAAATGGAATAACTTGTTTGATTTTTTTATCAGTTGCACTCGGACCGTAGAAATACCCAAGAATACCCAAGAACACCCAAAAATACCCAAGAATACCCCAAAACACCTCTATATACTTCAAATTTTACATTAATGTGTAAAAAATGTAACTAAGTACTGTTGATTATATGCTTTTGTTACAGAAGGGAAGACACTTTTAATGAACTATTCATTGATTGACGCGGGGACACGCCCAAAAACCGGTCATCCTTTGATGTCTCGATTACCCCGCCTAGCGTGTGCCGTCCGTACCAATTACCTACTAAAACTTTAAGGCATATTATTTCGTATTGCACGTAGTGCCGATTCTTGATAAATAAGCAAAGCCTTAAAAAAAATAATATCACATTTAAAAAAATATATATATATTCTTTTATAAGTTTTTTTTTTATTCTTAATCAAATGTAACAAATAATATGAAACAGCATAACATTGTTTTTTTGTTATTTGTCAAATATTTAAGTTTTGTTATTTGTCATTTTTAAAATTTTTTGGTTATTTGTTAAAATGGTTAGGGATCAACCATTTGATTTTTATAGGGGCCTATTGTGATTTTCTTCATCCTGCTTTTTTTATTTTCGGGAAAAGCCGAAGCTGGATTTTTTTTTTGGTGCCAGGGCGCGCATTTTTAAAAGCTGCTATAATTTTTTCAGCCAAAAACACTGTCCTGCCTATTTATCAATTAAAAAAAATCAAATGGTTGCTCCCTTATAAAAACAACTGTTTTTGAGATGAAATGAAAATAAAAACGTAAAAATTGTTTTTGAAAGTTTTATTGCTATAAAAACAGATATTCTATATCTCATTCAGCTAAACTGATTTTTGTTGATACAACAACACGGGTTTCAATGACAGAGTGGGGTTTGATGGTTGAACCTGGTTGAACCTTCCATTTGGTTTCGACTGTACCGATTAAGTCAGGACCATTGCGATCTTAAATTGTAATATGGATTATATGATAATTTCTTGTCTTTCGAGATTATCTTGTCCTTTTTAAGCTTACGACACATCTTTCAATTTCTCCGGCATGCATTTACCTTGCTTTTCTTCTTAGATTTTAGGATTAATCATACCAGATCCGCAGTTTAGCCATTACCTTTATTAACATTGAAATCGGTTGGTCAATGGTGCAAAAAATAATAAAATGTACCTTCAATAGTTATTATAGAATATCAGCAATAAATTGTCGAATAATGAAGGGAGATGGAAATTTAATACCATAGGCACGCCAGAGCCTCGTGCAGGGTGTCTAGATAGTTTTAATTTTTTTTAAAACATACTTGAAACCTAAATAATTGTTCTCCCGGACTTTCATAGGCACTCCCGAGCCTTGTGCAGGGTTGTCTATGTAGTTTTAAAATGGTCCCCAATTCCCCTCCTGTTACATAAATTTAAAGTTAATTTAATTTTTTTTTAAATATAATATTTAAAGCTCCCAAAATTTATGCCACCCTCACACGCTCCTGGCCTTAACGTTTTCGTGTGGGGGGGGATGATCGAAATGGAACATGAGCATAAACATTAAAAAAACTTTTAGTTTAAAAAAAATAGAACATTCAGAAATAAAGATTTTCAAGCATTTTGAAATATTTGCGCTAATATATATGGCCCGTGTCCGGGATACACATATATAAAATACTGATTATGTGTTCCAAAATACATTTTTGTTGTGCAGATTAAATCTGTTAGAAAAATCTCTTTTTTTTTTGTTTTATAGTCCGTATAGAGGATATACCTCGTGTAATATATTCCTCATATACAATTTTATAATTATACATAAGTAAAAAACAAGCAAGAGTTTACGTTTTCACACCTGATTAACCACACAAGATTGGATCATAGAAATACCCAAGAATACCCAAAAATGTGGCATACGGCATTGAAAAATAGTGCATATTAATCTAAAACATGTTTTTATCGATAAATAATTCAATATTTAATCTTCTTTGCATATTTTCTACTTTATTTAAGATATTCTTGGGTATTCTTGGGTATTTTTGGGTATTCTTGGGTATTTCTATGGACCCGTTGCACTATCAAAGTTTAACCTGGATGGTGCATTTTTTTTAATCTATAGACAATTCATTTTTATTTTTAAAGATTATCTAAGATCACTTTGATTTTTGAATTAACATCTGTTTTTTAAATATCCTATCTTTTAACGTATTTGTTGTAATCTTTTTTTTCAACATCATATAAAAAAATAAAAGTTTTTAAAAATTTAAAGTCCTCAGCTGTCTTCAAATTTCTTACTGCTCAATCTAACTACATTTGTACAACTACCATATATTTCTACTAAAATATACAGTATATATAATTTCCATATCAAGCTAGTGTGGTCCGATCGTATCTTATCTATGACAAATAAGATATCAAATACGTGCACGTGTGAATTGGCTGCCACAGTGGAAGACTTTACAAAAATTGCCCTTTACTTGATTTTTGAACGAAAATGGAAGCAATTTATTCAAATCACAAAATTTCCATTTTTACATATTCTCAATCTGCAGAAGGTCTATTTTTGAAACTTAACTATAAGGAAATTTACATATGTAGCTTTAAGCCTATATTCGACCTCAAACATCCGACTCCGTTCATTTTCGAATTTTCTTACAATGAATTGTATGGAGAAAAAGGTACCCTACTTTAAATGAAAATGGAAGCAATTTCTATACATCATGGAATAATAAAAATTGTATCATCGGAAAGAAGGAAAATTTTTCTATTCAAATATAACTATAAGATTATTCTACAACAAAAACTAATCCCACAATAGAATTTGTTTTAAAAAAGTCCTACATATTTCATATAAAATATTTTATCTGTGTCTAGCTGTTATCTCACGCATGCGCAATAGAAATTGTCTCCAATTGTTGACCATGATTTAGTCCAATTAAGGGCCCAAGAGGGCATGATGACAATTGTCAGTTGTATGATCTTATATATTTTCGAGTACTGGAATATGTGTTGGAAAGACACAGTGAATACATATTTCCAAAATTTGACAACGTTTGGCTATTTCTTTAAAAATTGATAAATTTATCTGTTTGGTCATTGTTGTGATATTTTTCGGATTCAGTTTTTGTCTCGCCTGCGACGAATAGTCGCGGAAGGCGAGACACAGGTATTACTTTCCGGCGGCGTCGTAAACTTTTTTGTAAGACTTTTTTGGACAATGAATTGCTTGAAAAGTATAATAGCTAGGCATCTGATATTTGGTATACAGACAGTTCAGGTTATGGTCTACGCAACTGTCACCATGCCATGTGACCCTGACCCCATTGTCACGCTCCAGTGACTCTGTGAACTTAGGTCATTTTTCAGGCCGTAAACTTTTTTGTAAGACTTTTGTGGACGATGAATTGCTGGAAAAGTATATTAGCTAGGCATCTGATATTTGGTATACAGACAGTTCAGGTTATGGTCTACACAACTGTCACCATGTTTTGTAACCCCGACCCCATTTTCACGCTCCAGTGACTCTGTGAACTTAGGTCTTTTTTCAGGCCGTAAACATTTTTGTAAGACTTTTGTGGACGATGAATATTAGCTAGACATCTGATATTTGGTATACAGACAGTTCAGGTTATGGTCTACGCAACTGTTACCATGCCATGTGACCCTGACCCCATTTTCACGCTCCGGTGACTTTTTGTAAAACTTGTGTGGACAATGGATTGCTTGAATAGTATAATAACTAGGCATCTGTTTTTAGGTATACAGACACTTTTTGTGTTTATATCAAGAAATGAAAGCTTAGGTAGTTGATTTTAGTGATGGTGCCGGCAGGCGAGACATACTTTTAGTGGCCACACTTGTTTGTTTTATCAAATCTAAATACTCTACCGGTTTTCCAAGTTTTTTACTCCTAGCGTGTCTAATGAAGGTTAATCCAGAAAAGCGCTTCACACGCAGTGAAATTTTGCTTTTGTACATATATCAAAAACATTTCAATGTGGATAGCGTCTTTCTGGCACATATTCCATATTCTTTCGTTTTTGTCTCACCTGCGACGAATAGTCGCGGAAGCGAAACATAGGTTTTACTTTCCTGCGGCAGCGACGGCAGCGGCGCCATAAACTTTTTTGTAAGACTTTTGTGGAAATATTAGCATAAGCAAGTAACAATGTAAATTATATTTATAACACAAAAAAATATTTATAAACTTTAAGCCATATATGCAAATATCTAGTTCTAGGCGTTTCTTGTCTTCATTTCCAGGTAACGATCCTATACTATTTCTTGGTTCCTATTAGGTTAAAATCAATCATTTTTGCTCAAATAGTATGTAAAACATATAAATTCATCATTATGTTAAACAAAAAATGTTATAATTATTCATTTTTTGCCTCTAGTCTTCATTGGTCTTTATTGGTCTTCTCTGGTCTTCATTGCTCTTCTCTGGTCTTCATTTCGAGTTACCCTAGCTTCACGCGTGTTTCAAATGGCACGGTCTTGTCTACTGTTGTACAATGTCTTATAGCTATACGTCTTAGACGAGCAAATACCATTCTTTTTTTAAAAACTCAAAGGTTTCAAATGCTTAGAAGTGTATGAAAAAACAAAATCGTGTCATTTGAAACATGTCTGATGTAACATAGTTTTACTTCCTCCAGACCGTACAGAAAATGTTCAAATATGACCGTGACGGGGTTTGCTTAACAATGCTTGAAACAACGTTATCATGTCAGTTGAAACACGTCTGGAATAACATATTTTCACTTCGTCTAATCTTACGGAAAATTGCTGGTTAAGACATGTATGGATATTTTTTTCTATTTAACGACTTCGGGAGATGTCAGCTCGGCGTCTTAGACGTTCGCGAATCTAAAAATGTTTGAAACAACGTAATCATGTCAGTTGTAACACGCCTGAAATAACATATTTTAACTATAGCCACGTCTCAATGACAATCTTCTCCGGTTGTACTACGCGCCTTAGCTTTGCGTCCAAGACGATCAAATACGGTTTTTATTTAAATTAAGAGGTTTCAAAATTCTAAGTAGCGTTTGAAACCACAAAATCGTGTCATTAAAAACATGTTTTAAGTTACACAGTTTCCATCTCTCAGATTTACAGAAAATGGATGTTTGAGACTTGCATGGATATGAATTTACTATGATGTCTTAGCTCGGTGTCTTAGACGTTCAAATATGACCATTAAAATTCGGAGCTTGCTTAATACTGTTTGAAACAACGTTATCATGTCAGTTGAAACACGTCTGGAATAACATATTTTCAATTCGTCTAAGTTGGTATAGACACGTCTCAAATGACATTATTTTGCTGTCTTAGCTCGGTGGCTTAGACGTTCAAATATGACCGTCAAAATTCGGAGCTTGCTTAATACTGTTTGAATCATTTGAAACGCGTCTGGAATAACATATTTTCACTACTTCTAACCTTACGGAAAATGACATTATTTTGCTGTCTTAGCTCGGTGTCTTAAACGTTCTAATATGACCGTCAAAATTTGGAGCTTGCTTAATACTGTTTGAAACAACGTTATCATGTCAGTTGAAACACGTCTGGAATAACATTTTTTCACTTCGTCTAACCTTACGGAAAATTGTTGGTTTAGACACGTCTCAAATGACATTATTTTGCTGTCTTAGCTCGGTGGCTTAGACGTTCAAATATGACCGTCAAAATTCGGAGCTTGCATAATACTGTTTGAATCAGTTGAAACGCATCTGGAATAACATATTTTCACTTCGTCTAACCTTACGGAAAATTGTTGGTATAGACACGTCTCAAATGACATTATTCTGCTGTCTTAGCTCGGTGGCTTAGACGTTCAAATATGACCGTCAAAATTCGGAGCTTGCATAATACTGTTTGAATCAGTTGAAACGCATCTGGAATAACATATTTTCACTTCGTCTAACCTTACGGAAAATTGTTGGTATAGACACGTCTCAAATGACATTATTCTGCTGTCTTAGCTCGGTGGCTTAGACGTTCAAATATGACCGTCAAAATTTGGAGTTTGCTTAATACTGTTTGAATCATTTGAAACGCGTCTGGAATAACATATTTTCACTTCGTCTAACCTTACGGAAAATTGTTGGTATAGACACGTCTCAAATGACATTATTCTGCTGTCTTAGCTCGGTGTCTTAAACGTTCTAATATGACCGTCAAAATTTGGAGTTTGCTTAATACTGTTTGAACAACGTTATCATGTCAGTTGAAACACGTCTGGAATAACATATTTTCAATTCGTCTAAGTTGGTATAGACACGTCTCAAATGACATTATTTTGCTGTCTTAGCTCGGTGTCTTAGACGTTCAAATATGACCGTCAAAATTCGGAGCTTGCTGAATACTGTTTGAATCAGTTGAAACGCGTCTGGAATAACATATTTTCACTACTTCTAACCTTACGGAAAATGACATTATTTTGCTGTGCTAGCTCGGTGTCTTAAACGTTCTAATATGACCGTCAAAATTTGGAGCTTGCTTAATACTGTTTGAAACAACGTTATCATGTCAGTTGAAACACGTCTGGAATAACATTTTTTCACTTCGTCTAACCTTACGGAAAATTGTTGGTATAGACACGTCTCAAATGACATTATTCTGCTGTCTTAGCTCGGTGGCTTAGACGTTCAAATATGACCGTCAAAATTTGGAGTTTGCTTAATACTGTTTGAATCATTTGAAACGCGTCTGGAATAACATATTTTCACTTCGTCTAACCTTACGGAAAATTGTTGGTATAGACACGTCTCAAATGACATTATTCTGCTGTCTTAGCTCGGTGTCTTAAACGTTCTAATATGACCGTCAAAATTTGGAGTTTGCTTAATACTGTTTGAACAACGTTATCATGTCAGTTGAAACACGTCTGGAATAACATATTTTCAATTCGTCTAAGTTGGTATAGACACGTCTCAAATGACATTATTTTGCTGTCTTAGCTCGGTGTCTTAGACGTTCAAATATGACCGTCAAAATTCGGAGCTTGCTGAATACTGTTTGAATCAGTTGAAACGCGTCTGGAATAACATATTTTCACTACTTCTAACCTTACGGAAAATGACATTATTTTGCTGTCTTAGCTCGGTGTCTTAAACGTTCTAATATGACCGTCAAAATTTGGAGCTTGCTTAATACTGTTTGAAACAACGTTATCATGTCAGTTGAAACACGTCTGGAATAACATTTTTTCACTTCGTCTAACCTTACGGAAAATTGTTGGTATAGACACGTCTCAAATGACATTATTTTGCTATTTATTCCATGTCTTAGACGTATAAATATGACCCTTGTATATACCTGGGGTCACCGTTCATTTTTTTTTCAATATGAATTAATGAAAATTGTTTTTTTTTCTATTCATTCTGTATAAATTATCCTCCTTTTATTTAGTACGAGAAATTCTTAAAATGATTAAAATGTCACTTGTACTTCAATTGCTCTTAATTTGATAAAATACATTATAATATATAGTTTTGTCTGTCAAATCCAGTAATAATTATAAATTCGACAAAATACCAAAATGTTCAAAAAGATGCTCAGTTTAATAGCCTCGAGCCCTCATAAGTAAGCTTGCTGACAATATTGGGAAATGTCTGAGTAGATCGAAACAATTTCCAGAACAGAATGTTCTAAAATGTCCGAGATGAAACGGTTAACGACTGCTTGAGGACAAGGGAACTTTCAAATACAATATGAAACTGTCCGGGTTAATTTAAAAAAATATCAAAACCCTCAGTTTGTAGTCAGAGTTTTGGGCTCCGATTCATCATTTCATGTGCGCGTTTTTGTCTTTTTTTTCTTGTTCGTTTGAAAGGTTTCTGCTTTTCATATACCCATATCCATAATTATTGCGTTTGGCATTTCAACACTTTGGCTAGCACACCTCTAACTATTCCTATTCTATTTTGATTTTTATACCCCCGCTTCGTAGAAGAGGGTGTATACTGTTTTACCCTTGTCCGTCCGTCCGTAACATAATTTCCGTCAGAGTTTTCTCAGCAACTACATGACCCAGAGGTCTAATATTTTGTGTATAGCTTTCTCCTGTAGTACTATAGCATAGGGTGTATACCGATTTCATCCTCCTAGGTCAACTACAATTTGTAACTTTCTCGATTGAAAATATTTTTTTTTGGCAATGAAACGCCAAGCGATGAACAGAATAAAGTTCTTTTTCGACACGTTCATAGCTACATCAAAAAGACAAAGCGTTTCAGCAATAATTAAAGATTAGCAGTGTATTTCAAACTCACCCTTTTTTTCTTAAAATGTACCCATGCTCACTTACTTATATATCTTACTTTTATTTCTTCTTTTCTCTTTTGCTCTTTTGTATTTTTCATTTTGTAGTATTTGTTTAAACTTAGTTATGTGTGTGCTTAATAGTACTTGCTGTCATCTGGATAATCATTGTGTATATTATTATTGTTTGGAAAAGGCCTTGTAAGTTGTAATAACTTGTGCCCAATCCTTTTGTAAATATGTGACACTAAAATATGTTTAAACTAAACTAACTACTTTCTGTCTACCGAATACTTAGGTTTTTACCCATAGTGTACATACATTCAAAATTTCCGTCACAGTTTTCTCAGCAACTACATGATTCAGATGTCTTATATTTTGCGTATAGCTTTTTCCTTTAGTACTAGCAATGAAAAGATGATTCTATTCAGTACCCGATACTGTTCTCATGCCCACTTTCTTTGCCGGACTTGACTTACACTAAAATTGTTGGCAACGTGACGGCGCTTTGACAAACAGAAACTGCTTATTTTTCGGGAGCACATGATTTCACGTTCGTTTGAACTTGAGTTCGCGTTGCTGATTGCGGTTTTTTTGTCAGTTGTTGTTGTTGTTGTTGTTGTTGTTGTTGTTTGCTCTTGTTGTCGTGTGGTTTGTCTTTTTGTGATGATTTCATGACTACCGATTTTGTCTTTGTCTTTCCGGATTTGCGAACTTGCAAATTGCCCCATTGTTACATCTTTGCTTTCTTCAGTAACCTTTTTAAGTATTTTACTACTTATTGTAAATTTGTGTTCCGATAGGTCGTAATTATTTGTGTTCCGATAGGTTGTAATTATTTGTGTTCCGATATGTTGTAATTATTTGTGTTCCGATAGGTTGTAATTATTTGTGTTCCGATATGTTGTAATTATTTGAGTTCCGATAGGTTGTAATTATTTGTGTTCCGATATGTTGTAATTATTTGTGTTCCGATATGTTGTAATTATTTGTGTTCCGATAGGTTGTAATTATTTGTGTTCCGATAGGTTGTAATTATTTGTGTTCCGATATGTTGTAATTATTTGTGTTCCGATAGGTTGTAATTATTTGTGTTCCGATATGTTGTAATTATTTGTGTTCCGATAGGTTGTAATTATTTGTGTTACGATAGGTTGTAATTATTTGTGTTCCGATAGATTGTAATTATGTTTTCTTTAAATGTTTTGTGGTTTGATTTTGTGATGATTTAATGTCTTCCGACTTTATCTCAGCATTATAAATTGGAAGTACGACATTCGATTGACCTATTGGTACACTTTTGTTTCTTGTTGGCATAATTATATACATTTACGTAAAT